>JAMWET010006624.1:0-435000 GCA_024036415.1 Prochilodus magdalenae | reverse complement strand
CAGCTATTAGAGCAGTCTACAAATTACTTCAACACAATCAAGAAATCAATCAAACCATACATAGCCTTTGGACTGCAAAATGCTTATTAAGATTGCATAAACAAAGGAAGCAAAAGACAAAACTATTTCAATACTGCTTTAATGCGGCAAGAAAAAATATATTATCATATTTTTTTTAATCAAGTTATTAAGTTTAAGTAACTGAGACAGCGCTAAAGGCCATTTTATATTTTTTTCTCGCTGTAGTATGTAATGACACGTATAATAGAGTACCTCTCGCCACTCTGAGTGATGAGTCTCCTGCAGGTCTCCATCTGAACATCCAGGCCTCTCTTCATACTGCACATCTCCATATACTCATGCAGGTGCCTGTTCATGTCAGACTTTGCCGTGGCCAGCTCCAGCTATACAGACAGGGACAATGAGGTCATTTAACATATCTATTACCAAAAAAATCTGTCCATTAACACTTGAAGAATGTGTGTACTACAGTCTTAGGCCAATATACTCTGGGTAAGAAAGGCTAAATTGACCTCATGCACAGTAACTGTAGATAATCTTGTCTCCCTCTCTCTCACCTCAATCTGGCCGATGGTCTCCTGATACTCCTTCTCCCTGGACTTAAACAGGCACTCAGTATCTTTAATCACCTTCTCAAGACACTCCTCTTGCTAAGAGAGAAAGAAAGAGGGGGGGTGGGCAGACATTATCTCTGAGATATACTGAGGCAGCAGTTGAAGATAAAGCATAACCAGGGGGGATAATCTATTGATGGAAAACTCGGGTAGCTTAGCTTTTAAGGAAACAAACATAACAACTGGCAACATTCCACCTGACCACTCATCCGATTCATCGACCAGCATGTCCAGTTGGGGCATGTTTGTGGATCAGTTGTTCAGCAAAAAATATGGTAATATTGAATTTAAACAGCAATGTCCTGTGGCAAACATAACATCGTACCTCAACCTTAATATGTCCTCTTTGTGTGTGTGTGTGTATGTGTGTGTGTGTATGCGTTTGTAACTCGTAACTCAACTTTTGCTATATACAGCCTTGTTCTCCTCCCAATGGCCCTTTTCATCAAACTCAGCAGAATGAGTTTCAGCACCATACACAGTACAGGATCTGAGCTTACCCAGGCATAGCTGGGTATTCTGTCTGAGTGGTTTTGTTGGTTGGTTTGTATGCTTACATACGCATTAATGTATGCTACCAGCAGACAACAACTTATATAAAAGATATAAAAGAGGAAAATGAAGAAGGAGGAGGAAGCGAGTCAAGATGCCCCAAAAAGAGGAAAATGAAAGAAGCTAAATTTGAACTCTACAGTTTTAAAAAGTGCTTATTCCAGCACTTTATTCCTCTTTATTCTGAAGTTGTTTCTAGAGCAGCCAATGCTATTGCCACACAACTATCAGAAATAAATCCACTATGAAGTAATAGGGCTGTGTAGTGGTAAAAAACTTAGGATGCAACATGTATCGCAATACAGGATGTGCAACTCAATATATTAAATATTGCAAGCAAGATGATATATTGAATTTATTTAATGGATGCTGGGAAAGACTGGGAAAGATTCCATCACCCTCTGTGATCCACAAGGATAAATGGCTCAGAAGATGAATAAATTAATGAATTATATTATAATGTGTATAGATAAGCTAATCCAAGTGCAGATATATTAGTCTGAAGTCCTAAAGTGTTGCGTGTGATATAGATTCTTCAGTGATTACAATGTGATACGTATCACATGCATATCATATGGAGGTAAGTCCAGGAAACATATCTTTTTCAGTTCACTTGGTGGATCCCCCACGGCCATGTTTATTGCTGTTCTAGTTTATTTCAGGCGCAAGTTAACTCTGAAACACCAGCCTATCCACCATTGACTTGACGGAACAGTTTACATGAAACTGTAGACTAATTGTCTATAGCTACTAGAGCCTATGATAAGAAAAATATTATTTCTAAAAAATCAAAAGATGAGTTTGAATGCATCATATTCTTGCATTATATTATCACTGTTTTCCTCCTCTACATTTTTAGAGTACCCTTCTGGGTGCACATTACATGTTTTACCTCGCTGTGATTGGTATCTGTGGTTAGTGTGCATCCTGGGAAATCTTCCCAAAGCAAGAGGGTTTCCTCAGTCTCCTCCCAGGCCAAAGAGTCACAGTCATCCTCAAACTCACACTCGCGGCTGAAACATATACATACACAACAATATTCTAACAGTATAAGGAGCAAGCATACAAGGAGTTGCCAGTTGACTGGGTACAGTCCTTTGCAAACGGCAGAGACACATTAATTCACACATTAATTCCAATTAATTCTTCCAAGGTGTTTAAAGGAGTTTACAAAGTCGGAATTTAAAAAGGTTACTGAGAAAATGGGAAACACCAAACCACCACACAGTAGTGTTGAATCTACAAAGTGCACCTATAGGTGTAGAAGTGTAAGGTAAGTGTACCTGACAATATGCCTACTGTGCCTAATAAACTGGCAACAATCTGGAGACAATTGAGCAAAGACATTACTGCATTGACAGGAGTTTATTCCAATTCCCCTGTTAAGAAGTGTTTAATAGATTTAATAAATATATAGCATAACTATAGTTACTAGTCTAATGCTTAACCCTTTCCTCCTGAGAATGTACATTTCTCTTGCACTAGTGGCCGAAGACAATACAAGAGGCTGCTCTTTTAGAATCTGTTCAGAATCAATCAGTAAAGACTCACAGTTGGGATAACATCCTCTGCATCTCCTCATTAATCTGATTGGCTGAAGTGGTGCCCACATCCTCCTCTTTTGTTCCACCTCCATCACTTTCTGAGGTGCTGGTTGGTTCATCTGTCTCACTGCCATTGGTAGGCTGAGCTGGCTGTCTCCGTGAACGGCTGCTGATGGAAGATTGAGGGCTTGGTACCTGAAGGGAAGAGAATTTTTTTATACCCAGGAACATGGAATAAACCAGTGGAAGTACACAGGCAAAATATTGCTGACATTTGACCTGCTGCCAAGCCTGTCCATAATTCAACTCACTTCACCTTCATAAAAGGAACATCAGCAGAAAACCATTTCAGCATTGCGGCAGGGGGAATGTAATATGTCCTTCAACTTTCTCAAGTCTAATCCACCAAAATGAGAAATAATGCAAAATCTAATCAAATCTAATCCAGCATGAACAGGGCTTTAGTGTACAGTCACTTAAGCTGTACGGAATCAGCCAATTTCTAGATACACTATGATTTCCTATTCTGAGCAAAGTGTTCCTGCAGAGGGGTCAGATGGATATAGATGCATGGCTGCCAGTTTGGCATCGCATTGGACACCAGTCTGCTTATCATCTCCCCATACAAATAAGTAACGGAGTGCAATTAGACATTTTACTCCAGAGGAGAGTAAGAGGCAGGAAAACGCAGTTTGTATGGGTTAGTGTGGGTTTGTGTCCACACCTTGAAGATTTTGATGGGGTCCTCACAGTTCCTCTGTTGTGCCAGATCACAGAGGCGAGCTGTGATATCGATGCGTCTGCAGATATCCATATCCACCTTCATCGCCTTCTCCTGAATCTTACTGTCCAACTCAGACAAGTCCTGTTTGTGAGGAAGGAAACTAGTCACTTTCAAACAAGTTTCTTTGTTATACTGCTTGCTCTGCTTGGTTTTGCTATGCTAATGTGTAATTCCAAAAACTTTTACAATGGTTACCGATCAGTATACACTCAGACCTTTATGATAAACACTTAAGATGTTAAATGCAAATGGATCTTTCAGTGACCACTTCTGAACAAACAAACCCAAAATGTCAAATTAAGCTTTAAAAAGCTATTTAAAGTTTAAGTTAAAGTCCCAGCGAGAGAAAAAAAATATTCTTTAAATCTCCTTTACTACTTATAGACACAGTTAAGACCTTGAAATCAATGTGGGACTTTTTCTGCTGATTCTGAAATCAGCTTCAGTGTCTGACTCATCTCACCCAAGTATTAACTGAATAATATTTACTTTGAAAAGAGTTTAAGATGATGATCTGAAAAGCAGGGGGAGAGGACCTAAATGAGCAATTTCCAGAAGAACGTATCATGTTGTCATACAGTTTAAAGCAGTACATTGATTTCATTGGTGCAAATCAGGCTGTCCAAAAACAGACCGGATTTGGATCCTACATGTTTTGATAGGTGTAAACAAGCTCCTGCAAGCTTATTACATGATTTGGATGTGTCTAGGATTATATCATTGCCCACTATCTATTTTAACCCGAACCTTAACCCTAACCCTCTCTAAAACCCAAGATGAGCCAATAGATTGTTTCCTTTATATTGCATTATTTGGTGATGCGGGTGGTGAGAAACCTTTGTTTGTTATTTTGGCCTTGGCTCACCCTGGCTCCTGTAACGTTAAGATAGTTGTATGCTTACGTGATTTCTACATAGACAGTTTTTTGCCAGTCAAGACAAAAATATGAAAATATACATACAAATCATTTTGTGTCAACCTGACTTTGTCTTTATTACGTTTAAACCTCTTTATCCTAGACTGAGGGGTATGTTTTACTCCACACAGAGTCATAACACTAACACTTAATTATTATTGTTTAAATGACTATTTATTCTGGTATTCATATTATCTTGGATAACCTTGGAATATATCTTGCTTTTGCATGGTCTTGATGCAGGTCTGTATCATCTAGCATCTCTATGAGTATAAAAGGAGAAACACTTAAACACTTCACACTGTCCTTCATTCACGAAATATTGAGATTTGCTTTATTTCTCCTCAGACAAAGATCTAGGAAAGGCCCTTTTTCGTTTGGGGTAGTACAGTAATTATACTCACATTGCTCATTAGACCTTTGAATAGGACTAACTCAGCCTTCAGCTGCTGCACTCTGAGGGCCAGCTCATCCTGACACACCTCACTCTCCTGGAGGTCCTAAACACACACAGAAACACACACACACACACACACACACACACACACACATAACCAAATTATTATGTAGCAGACAAATTTTGAATTAGGTGAGCTGCATGTTGCTGTGTTCCAATACTGTGAAAATAAACTGGGTCTACTTTACCTACAGATAATTACTCATATTTAACTTCTTAGAGTAAGAAAGTGTATGTGGGTTCAACATACATCTTGTATATGACAGTGGAACTGATGGGACCTGACTTTAGATCGTTGTTGTTACTCTGAGACTCTTAATAAATATGGCCCAATGTGTCTGAAATGTTTGTATGACCTCGCAAACCTACATACTATCATAGCTGACACATTCTCCCTGGAGGGATTTCAAGTTAAAACAGTTAGCCCATTCCTAAAGCACACCTGGCTCTTAAAAGCAAGAGCAGTCAGATGAATACAACCAGTTAAAGCAACACAAATGAAACAAAACAGTTAGGACGGCATACTCAAAGCCTTGTGGTATAAAATGCCATTGTATAAAATGCCATGCCATGTACCGCTGAGAAATAAATAGATGTTCATTGTCAACATAATATCTTGCTTACAGAACTACAGAGCCAGCTGCTTTTCAGACACGCATTAAATACATGCCTGGAATAAAAACAGGCTTTTCAATAGAACATAATGTCAGTGTAATAGTGTAATTTGAAACACAGCCTCTCCAATGACTGCTGACCAGCTAATTTCGGCCTTCCCCAGATCAAACAGAACACAGTCCAAGGGATTTAGGCTTTAGCCCTTTATTTTGTGTTCTTGTAATAAATAAACACATTACAGTAGCTTATTAAAATCATTAGGGGGTTGAAAGTTAACTGATGACAAGATTCAGCTGTTTAATGAGAGGGCAACTGGACAACTGGACAGTGGTGAAGCCAATAAGGACAGAGAATAAAGATCTTTGTTCTCATTTCAGATCAAAGATCTGTATCCTTTAACGATCCAGGGCCTACTTTCCAGCTTTGTATTTGAGCTTTGCATATTGTGAATATTGGTTTTTTTTTATTTAATATGTTTTTAGACTCAACAGTTTTTGCTAACTTTTTAAAAGTCACCAAATTTATTGCTTGAATGGTATACCCAATGTAAAAGGAGCACTGTTCCCAATTACTGTGGGTTACAGTCATGCTCTTTGTCTCCTTTGGCTCTTTTTCTCAACCAGTATAATAATTTTATGAATTATTAACAGAGTAACAGGAACTGGAATGGAGGAACTTATTTAATCTATGCAGTTATTCTGATGTTTCCCTTTTGCTGTATGATTAAGACCACACGTTTTTGATCATGGTCTCCCTGTGAAAAGCAGCAGGGCTTTGTAGGTAAAGACAAGAGATTTGCTAGGGTTTGCTCATTCAGTGCTTATGTTGCAAATAAGACGATCATAACTGCTGTGAATAACTTATGATTCGACGGTTGGCAGGAATCGAATCTTGAGATTTTACAGTTTCTATTCATATATGGCATCACTGTATTGTTGGATGATTTGATGTAAAATGATATTGTAGCCCACTGGCAGACATGATTGTCAGTTCTCAATAATAATACAATAATCACATTAAACCAAAAGAGCAGCAAGGCTACCCAGAATGCTTTATGTTTCTGATTTATGTTTATTAGGATTTGTATAATAGCTTTTTTAAAATGCTGTAGCAACAAAAATGGCATGAATTATTGCTGATCATATCAGCTGATGCCAATAATGCGGATATCATACTATATCAAATATCAACTGATGTCATGAGACAGCCAATACACTGTTCAGGCCCTACAAGTAACACATTCCAGCTTGACAATTCTTCTGCCATCTCCTCCCTCTATTATTACAGTCGGGTTCAGTCTCACACTCTCCACTGAATATGAAAATGAATCATAAGAATAGTGTGAACCAGAGTCAACAAAGAGGCACAAATAACAGGATGAGGAGTGGGGGAAGAGACAGCACCACCACGGGTAAGAGTGAGAAAAAGCCCACACGTGCGACAGTGAGTAAGAACGAGGGTATGTAATAGCATATTAACAGCATTATAAGAAGAAGAATACTAGAACTTCTTACCTCCTGTAAGTCTGTGACCTTCTGTTGGAGTTCTACTCTCATGGTGTATTCCTCCTCCCATCTAGAAAAAAAGACAAAACAGTCATTCGCCTAAACATGCTCAGTATAAGACAGCATACCATGAGCTTGGTGTTTTTCTGGTCCAAGTCACCCACTTCAAGTCATTAGTTGCTTAGCAGGACCAAAACCAGCTGGTAAAACACCCACATACACATTCACAAAAGTCCCAAACAATCCTATTTTAATTTAATTTTCCATCAGAGCAAACATTTAGAACACGTTCTTTATTTCTCAGAAACAGGATAATATGTTTATATATATTTGACAGAATATTACATGGAAGCCACATTTACTAAATTATAATCCTAATGGCCAGTGTTTTTATTACAGCTTCCAAAGTATAGTCTGCATGATCCTGGACTAGGGTCTGGATTCTGGGATGGATTGTGCAAAGTTCTGAGCTTCCCAGAGGAAAAGGATGGACAGAAACAGAAAACGAGAAAAAATTCCAGATCTGTAGCAAGAATTGAGCTTGATTTTCCTTAAAGTTGGAGGCTTTAAATGGCCCCTATGCCACATTGTATTGTATTCTCACCTTGAGGTCCACAAAATACCATTTTCCAGACTCTCTTTATATGTTCGAATTAAACAGGCTGTTTTTGCTACTGTGCTTTTAAGACTCATACAAAATAATATAGCTCAGTTCTGATCAGCAGAAGTATACTGTAGTATATTGAGCCTCATTCAAAAAGAACTCAGACCTGAAACACTCCTTCAATATATAACGGGCAGGTCTAAACTGCTGTAGACTGAATATGCAGATGGAAGTGACAAGGTTCATTCTTGTGACATCATGGTAACAGTTAAAAAGCATAGTCTCCATATATGGACTGTATGAACTGGGGACTGAGAGCTGTGTTTTAAGAATTCTGTGAATGTATATATCTGATGTGGACAGTTTTGGATCTTGCACAGTCATATTTTCTTTTTCTTTTTAACTTTTAGAAATCTTCAGCATGTCCATCTATTTTGCTTTCCCCTTATGTCCCTTATGTATGCCCTTATGTATGCATATGAATTCTTATATTTAGTCTCCTCAGAAAGATTTCCCTAAAAACTTGTAGAAAATGGTAACTGCACAGTACTGTATTTCAGGACCAAGGTTAGGAACATGAAAGCCTGCAATATGCCCACACACTTAACAGACTAATATTGGCAGTTACATAGGCTTTGTATAAACATATGGCAGCATGCATATTTGAGTTTGCTAGCATGACAACTTCTAAACGCTTGTGAATGCTTTATTATCTTGAATGTAAAGCCTGTGGAAAAGTTGAAGCGCGTGCACAGCAGCAGTGTGCAGTAGAGTAGAACCGAACGAGTCCCCTGCTCTCTCATTGCACACGCTCTCTCTTACGTAAGGGCTCTTTTAAATGCAGTGCACTGCAGCATTCTACAAGCTTATTAAAGCCTTCTCACCGGAATACACTTTTAGACAAACAGCAAACATTACAAGCAATTCCAAGATGCTGAAACACAATTACTGAGGGAATGATAGATAGGGAAGGTGAGAGAGAGAAAGCGAGGGAGGGAGGGAAGCAGAGAGAGGAAGGGGGAGAGGATGATGACTGCATGCACTCCGTCAGTGCTAGTCTGTGAACTGCAATGCAGATACAGTGTGGGGGAATGATACGCAGGAAAGGACAAGCAGCTTGCATAGTGTGAATGAATGAATAATCCTACAGTGACTAACCAAGAGAAAGCCACACAGAGTATGAAGTGTAAATATAGATAGAGACATGCATAGGACTGACAAAACTCCTGAGTTAAAATTACTCTTCACATGCCATACGCTGTGAGTCAGAGGACACGTACAGTGGGCCTCGGCGACTCGACAACCTTAAATATAACAGTTATTGTGCGACTGCAAGGGGAATGGGGACACTTGGCTTCGTAACTGTGAGACAGGCCTGGACATAAGTTGCAGTTTTTCCTCAGGGAATAACTGCAATTCCATAACGAGAAGAGGCTTTTACCGGGGCTTTCAAGTCCAACATGATTTAATACATGGCCTCTGCCTCCTCTCCTCACTTCACTGATTGATCTCTCATCCTCAGTTCTTCTCAATTCCTTAATGCCTAGACAAATCCCTATGTATGTCTGATTTGATGTCACCAGGTCTCCATAAAGCCCAAGCACAGGCCATGCTGGTGAATGCTGTAATGTATGATAATTCTCTGTGAACAAAGCGTGACGTGTGCACTAACATTTATATCCCAGTTTCCCTAGAATTTCCTTTTCTCACAGCTCAGCTCTTTCAGCGTTCATCACAGGAAATGGGTTATAATTCTCCATTCAATATCCACAAAATGATCTTCTAGGCCTGTCAGGACACACAGGCTTTAACAGCTGCACTTATCCATGACAGAAATAGCCTGAGGCTCAGTTTAACTGGCGCTACTGGGTGAGAGAGAAGCTATTCATCTTTGCTATGTATTTTGTTGGAACAGAGGATAAGCGATTTATGACCTTTATTCTGGCCTTGTGTCGGATTCCAGTATGATGTAGCTGAAATCCCCCTCTACCTTTAAGTGAATGTTGGGACATGAAGTGGATATGCATGTCAGGAAGCTGTTAGAACCAAACCTCTCTGTGATGTCCGCTTTATCTCAGCATGCCCGTGTTTGTGGAGAGGTACGGATTATTTTCAGCAGGGGGTTCCCACTCCGCCTCTTTCACCTATTACTTACTAGCAGCTTAACACAGAGAGATTCAGAATTCTAAAAAAAGGTAAATATTTAAATGTATTAATTTTAATGAAAATCAGCTTCTGTCTGTGTGTCAGCTTTCTGTATGGTCACTGGAGGCTGGCAGAAAGAGGTTAGGGTAAACAGAAAGCAGCTTGTGTCTCGGCACCAGGAGCATGGGCAGCCTTCATTTTCATTTAGTGGAGCATGCTGACGTTAGTGGGGCTCATGCCTGCTTAATGCAGCTGCTGGGGCTTTTTTGCTGAGCCCTCTATTGCTCTGGGCCCTGCAATGTGCAGCCACAGAGTGCAGCCCAGATCACAACCTGGCTCCATACATACTGAGTTACTATTTATGGAAAGGAAGAGAGTGAACGGTGTACGTCAGGTGGTTCATTCCAAACAAGAGAGACCACCTGATTTGCCTAATAGAATCGGGTCTGCTCCATCTTCAGGAACTTATCATGTGTTACTGCTGTTTTAGACCAAGAACCAGCCTTTTGTGGATGTGAGTGGACACCTCTGGATTATGTTATCAAATCACAATTCAGAATTCCAATCTCCTGTGCACCATGGAATAATGGAACTGAACATCGTCCAACGGTTGTGCAGATGTACTACAGCAGTTGGATGCAGGGAATAGACCTCCCTTGAACCTGAACAGTTTTTTATTGTTGGGTTGGTATGCTGATTTTCATCATCACCATACATAATGACATACAGGGGATGCATTTCAGTGCTATAAGGTCATTTGTACACTGGGGCACCCAATCACTGAATCCTCAGTTACTTTACTAAATAGGGGTGGATTTAAGAGACACTGGGTGTTTTAATCTTGGCCACATTTTATTGAACTGTCCATCATTTTGACATGTTTGAAGACAGGAGTGTCCAACCTTACGCACAAAGGGCCAGGGTGCTTGTAGGTTTTCCTACTTGCTAAACTAATAGAATCAGGAGTGTTCCAGCTTGTTTGGAATGAAAACCTGCAGACAAACTGGCCTTTGCGTACAAGAGTAGACCCTCTGCTTTATGTCATGGATGCTTGAGTCAGCTCACTACATAGTGGACGCAAAAAGAGTGATGAAAAGAGTGAGTGAACCATTCCAAGAAAGTGCTGATCACAGCCATGCTCTGACTAATATAATAGTGTGCTATAGTGCATACAGGGTCTATTAAACTATAGTGACACATAACAAAAACACCTATCATTTAATCCACATGCAAACCTAAAGGGCACTCTAACCTTCCTTTAGTGAATCTGTCACGATTGTGGTAACCTAATCCGGGCCCAGAAGGCACATGCATTTCCCGTTCATGCAACCCATCCATGCAAACAACCCCCTGGTCGTTCACCTGCGCTTGTACTCGTCCCTCTCCCTCTTCACTTTGGCCAGCACGTTGTACAGTGCCCGGATTTCAGGGGTGATGGTGTCTATCTGTACGCCCACACCGTCTGGGTGCACCCACGACACCCCCGGGCTGGTGACCCTCTCTGTGCCTGTGCCCCACCTCCGGCTGGGGCTGTAGGACCAGATGGTGCCGGGTAGAAAGCGGGGAGGAGGGTTGGGTGCTGCGCTGTTCGCATTGGGGGCATTGTTGGAGTTGTTGGTGTTGGCTGCGGCGGGCTCGGTGGGCGTCGATGCGCTAAACGTAATGGCAGGATTCGCGCTCCTAGCCTGAAGCGCAGCAGCCAGGGGTGGCGTAAACAAAACGGTGGGTCTCCTTGCGGAGTTGTTGGCGTTTTGGAAGGGTAAGGACGAGGGCCGGACAGGGATGGGGCCCACGAAGCCGGTCTGCACAGCGCTCTCTTTGCTCTGCGCCCGCGGCCCCTCCTCGCCAGAGTTGCTCTCCAGCGCCTGCTGCAGCTGCTTTTCCAGGATCTTGTTGCGCCTCTCCAGCTCGTGTACCTTCGCCAGGAAGCAGCGGAAGCGCAGGTTGAGTGTCTTCAGCACGCTGATGTTGGAGCCCAGATCGTTGCGCAGCGCCGCGGCAGCGGGGGGGTGTGAATGAGGATGAGAAGGAAGGGCCCGGTGGCGAGAGCCATTCACGGACGCCAGAGCTGGCAGGTCAGGCCCACCGTCCAGGCCCTGAGCGTGGGGCTGGGGCTCAGCCAGCAAGAGGAAGGAGGAGTCGTGGAGCAGAGCGGAGGGGGAGTCCGGAGCTCCGGCTTCACCCTGCTCTCCCAGCCACGGATTCATGCTGCGGCACGGAAAGCTCGCACGCTGCAGATCTGGCATGAACACCGCCCTGTGCTGCTGCACTCAGTGGCTTTGCGCTGAGACCATTCAAAGCACTGCACCCTCGGTACGCTGTATCTAGAGGAGCCTTTGCTGGCTCGACTCGCGCTTACTGACACACAGACGTTACTCGCAGAGCGGAAAATGAACAGAAACACAAACCGGCGTTCCGCGACTCGAATATGACTGAATATAATATATACTAAGAATAAATAAGGCTGTGATGAGAAACCGGATGAAAACAGAACGCTCTAGTTGCGGATGCAGCTTTCCTGCCTGGCAACGAAAAAAGGCACTGCGGGAGAACCGACTGCCGTTGTTTGTTATTTCTTTATTCACCGGTAAAAAGCTCCGCCCACCGCACGCTACGATTGGTTTGCAGTGCCTCGTGTCCTGAGCTGGGATTGGTTTGCAGTTCACACTCAAAAGCAGCTGGCCTATTAGCGTGTACATGTCGGAATATGGGTGGGCAGAAAAAACAACGCATCTCAAGACTGGTTTGGATTACCGTAATAACCAGAGTATCTGAGCTCGGAGCCCACTGTTCAAAATTAGTTTTGGTCAGTTATTCCCAACCACGCCACGATTTTTATAAAACTGAAACTGTCATCGAGAAGTTCCGTCTAAAAATGATTTCTCACGACGCAGTGCCAGTAAACGACGGTGACTGCTCTTAAAAGCTATTTACGGTAAACGGCACGTGTATTTCTAAACTGTGACGTTAAACTCCTGTTAATAGTGTTGTGAAATAATTCTCTCCGTTGGGTGAAGCCAGTGATATAACACTCCTAGCTGTTTGTGCAGTGACCTGAAAGTTTTCGATGACTTTGTGCCTAAATTACCCCATAACAAAGTCATCTCTTCTTTTCAGGAAAGTTATTAAATCATTTGAAAGGCGGATAAGTCCCCTATGCGTGTAGGAATGTACCCTCGCTTTCTTTTTCTTCTCGCCAGTCTATTTAGGCATTATAGGGCCCTTGGTGGGGATTTACTGGATTCTCATTTTTAAAAAATAGTAGCATGTCCTATGAGATGAAATCACGTTTATTGTCAGGTCACATTTACACAGGTGTGAAGGTGAGTGAAAATCTTAGGCACATAATACACATAATACTAAACACCAGAATAGCTCTGTCCATCCAAATATACAATTTCTTTTTCAGTTTCTATAAAGTTATGAAGTAGAAGCTATAATATATACTGATGTACTTATTTGTCTAAAAAGTAAAAAGACTGTAAAAAGACTGTCTTAAGTAAAATAATCTTTAATCTGGCCTATAAATCTAATATTACTCAGTTGGAGATTATTGTAGGGAGCATTCTAGGCATTTTTCACATTTTTTGTAGATTGTGCAAAGTTTTTGTATTAATGAAAATAATTTCAAAGACTCATCATTTAGCCTGTTTTAATAAATAATGCCCTACCCATTCTTATTACATTAGTCGGAGGCATTGTATCCCTGTATTTGATTGTCCCTGTCAATCTCACTGAAGGACCTCCTGTCCACAGTGTAATTCCCTTGTTTTTATCAAGCAAAAGCAGTATGACATAGTAACCTGGAATAAATAGCCAATATTAGCTATTTTATAAATACTATTTTTTTTGATGTGGCTGTATAATGCTCTACATGTTTATATAAATTTTATATGAAATAATATGAAAGGCAATAAAGAAGAAGATTAGCACACAAGAAACATGACCGCTGCAGGACAAAACTTTATTCAAACCAGCATTGTGTATGCACTGACCAGAAAACGAACATCAAAAACAAATAGCTGTAAAACAAATGGGTTTACATTTGCTCAATAAATTACCCTTTATGGTGGCTTTAATAATAATGAACAAACACAAGCAGGTCACGTTAGAAACATTCTAGTTAAAGTTTTAGCTGAAAACTGCACAATATGGACAAAAGTCCACTCCTTTGGGAAGTTTCCAGTCCTTTGGGAATGGCTTTCTACAAAATACTGTGTCCCTGGGAACTTTTGCCCTTTCATCCAGAAGAGCATTTATGAGCATTCACGCTGATGTTGGATGAGAGGGCCTGCCTTGCAATCTTCATTCTAGTTCATCCCAAAGGTGTTGAACAGGGTTGAGGTCAAGGCTCTGTGCAGGCCTATCAAGTTTTTCCACACCAGACTCACCCAAGTACTTCTTGCATCTGGTCTTGTTGGAACAGAAAAGGGCCGTTCTCAAACTGTTTCCACACATTTGGAAGCATACAATTGTTCAAAATACTGTATATTGTTAAGCTGAAGCATTACAATTTTCCTTCACTGAAACTCATGTGTCTAGGCCAACTCCATAGCATTATCCCTTGTCCACCAAACTTAGTCAAGCAGGCAATGTTCCCCCTGGAATTTACGAAACACAAGTTTGTCTAACAGACCAAATGAAAATGCATGACTCGTCACTTCACAAAACATATTTGCACATGCTTTACACCAATCCATCTAGCGTTGGCATTTGCTTGATGATAACGCTTTTGATGCAACTGCTTGGCCATGGAAACTCATGCCTTGAAGCTCCTGGTGCAGTTTTTGTGCTGATGTTAATGCCGGATGAGGTTCAGAACTGAGCAACTGGCGACCCCACTCAGTAGCTTTATATGGTCTGCCACTGGCTGAGTTACTATAGTTCCTGAACGATTCCACTTTTCTCTATTCCAACTCACAGCTGATTGTGGAATATCTAGGAGGAAATACATTTCAAGAACTGCCTTGTTGCAACACTGATATCCTATTACCATACCATTCTCAAATTAGGGCAGTGATTTTATACCCCTGTGGAATGACACACCTGAATTCAGTGGTTAGGAGGTATGCTCTACTTTTTGTCTCCATAATGTACGTGACCACATGGATTTGGACCAAGTGTGTATTTATTTTGCATGTGCTGCACACAAGTTACATGGCCATGAGGGCAGAACAGAAGGAAGTGATGGCTCAGGGCAAACAGGAGGAACAAAGTACGTGCCACCACTGCTATGGACATTATTCTGAATCTACATTTTATTTTCCATTCTGTTTCCTTCATCAGTCTTCATAACTCAGCAAGCTGCTAGATGTGTATTCACCTTTCTCCTTCTGTCCTTTTCCCCCTTGCTCCCTCTGTAGGTTGGTCTGTGTGTATACAGTGGCAGCATCCAGAGATGCCCATCCCGCAGGTATGTTGCCCTGCAAGGACTCTGTCTGTCCCTTTTTTACTTTTCCCATATCCTCCTCTTTCATCTCTCGCTCCACAGATGTGTGTGAGATTGATGTGTGTGAGGTCGATGTGCTTCTCCTCTTCCAAATGTGGGAGTAAGAGAGACTGATGCTGCTATGAAAACCTGAGATAGCGGTGGGGGAATAGAGGTGGAGAGCCATTGTGTTAAACAGAGAAAGAAAGGATGCTAATACATTAAATTAGATACTAAACGCATCACTTGATTTATCTTTAATATAAAAAGGGCTTTCCTCACCATCAGAATCACTTCCTCCTCTCCCTCTCCTTCCCCTCCTCTTTCCAGTCTCCCTTCTCCAACAGAACAGGTCGTAGACATCCTCCCTGAAGTCGCGATTCATAATCTGGTAGATGAAAGGATTGATCATGCAGTGTGACTTTGCAAAAATGGCCGGGATCAGACTGATCTCAGGCCTTAAACTGGACACAGGCTGGTGACCGTGATGTCTGGCTCCATCAGCAAAAGACCCTAATGTAGAGCTAGGACTGGATCCATGGTGGCCGTACTGATCTGGGGTCACATTCTTCCAGGAGTCATACATGTCTCCATAGTTTTCTATTGACGTCCAGTTGACAAAGGGGTGCAAGCTGAAGTAATCAGAGAATCCACCGCTGGTGTGTCCAAATCCTGTTCCAGACATTTCAGTGAACATGCCGGCTCCCCTGGCCTCTTCTTGCTCGTTTTTGAAGATAAGAGCAGAGTAGAAGGAAACGATGGCGTATGGTGTCCAGGCTATGAGGAACGAGGAGCACACCACTGCGGCTATCTAGACATAAAGATGAACAAAGAAAAGCTTAAGAAAAAAAAGAACACTCTAAATCCTCTAGAGAGTTGCAGTTGAAGGAACATGTCAATGTGTTTTTTTCCAGTTTTCAAAGTGTTTCAAAGAGTCATTCCAAAATCTCCAACAAATTAGAGCTAGTAGAGCACATGAACACAGCTGTGACTCCCTGGTCAAATTACACGTTCTGTTGATTTTCTAAGTGAAATAAGTTACACATCTTTTACAGAAAATCTGTCTGCTATTTCATTGTGCGCAATTTCTGTCAATTTGCAGAATTTAACATATGTACAATATAGGAAAATATAAACATGCACAGTGGTCACAGTTTGTGTTCGATATATTTTGTCCAAAATGTTACTCTCAAATAAGCAGAAATTGTGCAATAAAATAGGCACTTTGGCCATCGACATGTGGAGAGAGCAAAGTATGAATACAATGGTGTCCAGGCTATGAGGAGCGAGGAATACACCGTGGTTGCTATTTGGACATAAGGACGAATAAAGAAATGATTAAGAAAAAAAGAACACTATGAACCCTCTGGAGAGCTTTTTTCAAAGAGACCATTTTTTAAAGTGTTTCTTTCTATGAAGTCTAAAAGTCTTTTTTTTAAAAAAGTTTTTTAAATACATTAAGGCAGCATTCACAAGCAGCCTTAGTGAAGCCTGAAGTAACTTGGAGAGTGTCCACTCATATAAAACTCCTCGAAATATATACTAGGACCGACTAAGCTGACAGTGAGTGTCATTAGGCAGTGAAGATGCATTCCCTGTGCCAACAACAATTCCCTGTGAGAACAACAAAGTAAACGGCAAAACTACAGCTGATCTCAGCTTAGTAAACATTGTAGACATGATTCCGAACACATTCCAGATGATTCTGAAACCTGTCAGGTTCAGACAAATATTTAAAGCTCTTCTGATTAAACAAATGTTTCAATTCTCCTTGAAAACATCAAAAGCAGTTGGAAGAATCCTGAAATCAAGAGATGGAGTGAGGACGTTTAGAGCGATACCTTAGTCAGACGCAGGTCCTTACTGCTGCCGTGGCTGACAGAAGAAGAAGAAATGGAGGCCAAACTGCGACTTGAGCGATAAACCTGTTAGGAAGAACGTTGTGGATACAGTTTGATTGAAAGTTATGAAATCATTTAAAATCATTGTGAAAAACTAACTTGCCTGAAGCTTTTCTGAAGAACCCAACTTAAGGTAACATACTATCATATTTCATCCAACTCATATCTATGCCATAATTCAAACTTCTGACACTTCCCATAATTCAGTGCACTGTTAATGGTAGATGCAGTTAATTGAAGTGATTGCCTCATAAGTATTGCCTCTACTAACTTTGCCTCTACTAAATGACATTCTTCAGTGTCTTCTCACCGCGATTAGGATAGCGATGTAAGAGGTGAAGATGATGAGAGTAGGAATGACAAAGCACATCAGCAGGATCAGATAAACGTAGACTCTATCATTCAGAGATGATTTCATTCTCCACCTGCGCAAAAGAAACATTCCAAAACCTAAACAAGTTAGCACTAGCAGAGCACACGCACAAGTTACGTAACCGTGACACCCCTGGTCAAATTACATGTTCTGCTGATTTTCTAAGTGAATAGATGTTACACATCTACAGAGAACACACTTAAATGGCACTTACATGTTTTTTTTTTGTTTGTTTTTTTGCAAAATTATAACATACAAAATTGCAAAGATATAAAAGTGCACTTTACACATTTGCTCTAGTCATAACGTGTTCTACAACTCGAATAAACAGAAAGGCACTTTCCACACATCAAACGAGACGTTTACTACACTGTACCACCTCTTCTCAGTCTATGAATCCCGCCACACACCCTGCAGGTATAAATAGCCCCATCATCCTTGTGCAATGCAATTTGCAGGAGCTTGAAATTACTACCACCTTGAACATGCAAGGTGACTAATTATAGTCCAATGAGCTTATTATATACTTAATTGAAATTCCCATATAGTTTATGTGTTGGAGTTGTAATTCCATT
Source organism: Prochilodus magdalenae (assembly GCA_024036415.1). NCBI lineage: Eukaryota > Metazoa > Chordata > Actinopteri > Characiformes > Prochilodontidae > Prochilodus > Prochilodus magdalenae. Next base: position 416,966 of record JAMWET010006624.1, on the reverse strand, counting down.
AGGAGTCTGTATCCCAATCAGGCTCACCCTGATACTGAATACCAGGAAAATAAAAATGGCTATTCATCAGAAAGTTATCAGAAAGTTTACCTATGAAAGGAGAATTTTAAAGTCGGGTGGAACTGAGTGAATGAGTGAATATGTAATGCTGTCAGCTCAGACCAAAAGTGGAAACCCCTACCAGTTTATGGTGCAACTTGTCCCATAAGGCTCAGGGCCATAACTGCCAAAGCCAAACACAGGAAGACCGGCCCAAAAGAGAGTGTAAGCCCACAACAGAGCAAGGGACAGTGACACATGTTTCCTCTCAATCCACTGACCTGAAAGAGAGTCAGAGTAAGGACCATATAAGAACATTTTCCTTCATATTTTTTTCTATACAATAGCTGCTAGTCCAAATTCTTCAGAAACAATTTGCTAATCAATTGTATAACGTTTAAGATGAAATGTCCAGTAAAATGTAGAAACTGGTATGTCCCAGATTGGCTTAGTGATGGTTCTCTTAAAATACCTTAGGAGAAATAGTATTAATTACAGCTTCAAAGCCAAGAAGGTTTAGTCTTAAATAAGAAACAATTGAGTGCTCGTCTTTAGTTCAGTTCTGAGTGCTTGTCCTGCGTTCTGAGTGAATGCAAATGTGTAGCACACAATTCCTCTTTTATGAAATAAAAAACATGTTATAGAGGATTTGTTGGAGTAAACTCTCACACACACACACACACAAAAACACTAATATATATTTATTTTTCCACAGTGACTCACAGGCAGATACACAATTCGGGCAACTGTGGACTTATGTATCTTATTTACATGCTTCATAGGCATAACTTAAAGAATGCTTCATTTCCTGTATGACTGCACAAGCTATCTTTTAATAGGGAACCATCCCAGATTTGGATGGATGGATTTGCATGAGAATGTATGAATTGTATGTTATGTAAGCAGGAAACAGGCTGGTGAGGGGTGGGGTGCGCTAAAACTCATTTTGATTTATTAGCCACCAGTTTCCTGGAAAAAAGAATGTAGAAACTTTGGTGAGCTTTTGAGAGAAAATGCAGTGACTGAAAGGAGATGGAATATATTAGTCATGTAACACCGAATGCCACTGAAAGGTGAGAGCTGTGTCTCTGACCGTATCGAAGGCTGCAGATTTTGAAGCAGCGGTCCAGGGAAATGAGACAGGTGGTGAAGAGGGAGCCGACCCCAAACACAAAACCTTGAAACCCGTACCATACACAGCCCAAGTCCCCAAGAATCCATCTATGAGACAAACTGATAAAGAGGAACAAAAAGACAGAGAGAGGTTGTTCTGTATCTGATCTGTATATGTGGCAGGCAGTAGCTCAGTGGTACTTGATGGTGGGTTATGAATGTAATCATACAGTCATAGCTGGGATATTATATGGTTGGGAGAGCTCTTAAAAAGACTAGACCTATTAGCATTCCTTTCTTAGAATGTTGTTATGCCCTTAAGTGATGCACTTTAGCCCACATTGCTCAGTGAGAACTGCTAGAGATTCCTGACCATGAAGCAAAGCAAAAGAAATTGTCTTGCATACGGCTTACTTTTAGGATCCAGTGTCTATCATAACCAGTGGTGGACAAAGTACACAAACCATGTAAATGACACCCAGGGTATCATTCTTTAGGAAAGTAGAAATTCCTCCATTTAGACCTCCACTTGAATAACAATACTAAAGTATTTACCTTTAAACATACTTAAGTACGGAAAGTAAAAGCAGCCTGATTTATTATGGCTCTAATGTCCTTTTATCATTCTGGAACAAGACTCTTAATTAATTTTAGAAGAATAGACACAATTGTCACTCTTGATCAACCAATCTTTTAATCAACACTCAATAATTAATCTTACACTGATGTCTATTCAAATGATCATAAGCACAGAACACTGATGGAAAACCATAAGCTTCTATTAGTTTCTATTAGCTAGAACCAAGCTCTGTCCAACAGATCAAAACAAGCTCAAAACAAAGTGACCCCTGTACCCTGATTGGTGAGCTCACTTTACACTTTTTTCTTTTTGACATGCATATATAGGCCAAAAGTATTTTGCCTAATGTAGTGGAGTAGAAGGTAAGATATTTGAGTTTTAAATAGTGGAGTTAAAATATAAAAGGTCCTTCAAAAGGAAATAACGTACAGTAACGTGATCTGAAAGTCATTTTTCATTTACTTTGATACTGTCCATCACTGATTACTACATTTCAAAAATGCTACCACCTTATTACTTCAGATATGCTACACCCACACGTGATTACAATACCCACTTAATTTCAGACGTAACTGTTATGAGAAGTATCTCATAATCATGCATTTTTGTCTAAAACCATACATCCTAAGTCTTCTAGTTTCAGCATTCCTAACATTAGGAGGCTGGTAGCTTGAAACGGCCGATTTTTCCTAACTGTCAGACATTGAGACATTTAATCTACTTGGCTAAAATATATAATGGTAATATACTGGGAAATCAAGTCCATGAGTGCAGGCAAAAATACATTTAAGGCCTAAGTCCCATCTTAAAATGATCATAAAATCAAACTCCTAATCGTTTAACTATTGTGAAGTAGCCTTCAGAGGCAATGTCTCCAATGGCTGGTTCATATCACTTCTGTTGTGAACAATTCTGACCCAGTAAGTTTCTCCAGAATTGAGCATTTCACATCAAACTGCTGTGAAAGACTTTGTTCGCATCTTGACCATTTCATTATACAGATATTTTAGAAGAAATAAACAGAGGAATTCCCCTTAAATCTTAATGCCACTGCTCATATAAAGCTGAAGGTGTTTTCTTATTCACCAGCTTCTTATTCAAATTTTCCATTTCCATCTGAAATGGTGTAGTAGTTACATCCTGCTGCCAGAATGTAACTGCTGAACCACAACCTAGGTGGAAAGGAAATAAGGAGATAAGGAGCAAGTAAATAAGAAGCCAAATTCATTTTCTTACTGCTGGACATTTACAGTAGACATGCACACCGCTTAATAAATAACTTCAGATGAAGACCTACCTGGACATAACCACGCATGGGGCCCCTAGGACGCTGTAGCCAAAGTCGCACACGGCTAAATTTATGGTCATCAACTCATGAGCTCTCAGCTTCTTTCTCTTTCGCCCATGAATCAGTAACACTACCCCATTGCCAGTCACAGATACCACCCCTCAAAGAGAGAGAAAGCGAGAGGGGTGTTGGTTCAGGAGGGTATTCCATGAAAACAGTGACATGGTCTATAATCTTTGAAGAACAAACTGTACAGTTAGGATAAATGACAGCAACAAGAATGCACCTGTGGCATAAGACAAAACATCCATATTGGAAACATTTACATTATTCTCCTCTCTAATGCAAACCAGTCTAATCCGTCCCAGTCAATAGAAATGTTTGCTTTTCTCACACTAAAGTTGCAGGTGTTGAGGTAAAACTGTATTTAAGTACATACCAGATAAACAGATATATAGAAAGCATGATGGCTGTAAGACCCACCTGAGATGATGAGGATGATGGCTACGATAAGGTCAGTAGACGGGGCGAGGTGGGAATGGAAGGATGGAGTGATGGAGGAAGGGTGAGATGCTGACCCCCTCCAAGAATGGTTAACTCCCTCAGACATTAGCTACTAACAGAAAATGAAAATGAGTTTTTTTTGTCACTTTTCGTTCAAAAATGAAAGAACTAAGACTGCATTCCCAGGAAGAATGAAGGGAAATATCAACACTCCAGAGAGACACATATACAGAACACAGAACATGCTTTATTATAGAACTGGTCCTGTGACTCTGTAACAGAACAAACCAATTAGCCAGGTTGAGGAGAGGGAAAGAAATAGATAACAGAACAGACCATACTGTCCAGAGATAGAACCTGTAGCACTGTTAGAAGCTCTAGTGTCTTTATCTATAGCACTCTGAGTATGTGGATGTCTGTGGTTTGTGCAATGTGTGTGGCTCAGCACAAAAAACAGCAGGTGTCTTCATCTTCCCCAGGCTGTGCGCGATGGTAGCAAAAAGAGTCTTACTCACCTTCCGCTAAGTGACTCACCCCGTCTCCTGTCTTCTCTCTTGCTCTGTTTTTCAGATAGCCTCTTCTGTGAATTTCCAAGCAGTGTTGTTGCTGTGTTAAAACTCCTTCTAAGTGGTTCAGATCTTCTATTCCCCCTCAGTCTGTTTTTCTCAGAGGAGCAAATCAACTTTGCTCTGGTCAGCCTGTCAGGGAACTGATCAGTCCATGCTGGCACACAGAGGGAAAGAGTGGCTTAATGGAAAGCTCAGAGGCTTTTTTTGCCCTGCGCCACCTCTCCCTCTCTGCTTCCCTGATGCATCCCCCTAAGCAAGGTTTCTCACTCTTTATATTTGTGTATGTGATGAGCACTTTGTAACAAAGCTAATGTGGACTCATCTCCTGATGGGAGGATGCACAGAGCGTGACAGTGATGAGAGTGACTCCTGGCACGCATAGCACTTGTTGATCCATAAGCAAAAAGGGGTCAGAGGGTGGGTAATAATAATGCAAGAGTAAAAGCTGTCAGAACTTGACTACTACTGCATGGTCACATAATGCCCAGTCCTCTTTCTCAATAAAATGAATTGGACAGGAGCTTAAAAGAGATAACAATACACATGCTGACAAACACACATGCACTGCACACATGCACAGCTTAGCATAAATCTCTGAGATAAAGGTTTTGAACATTATGATGGCAGTGTGTGGTGAGCAGCTAGATCCCAGACTTATGAACGAGCAATCACCATCAAAAGCATAGCAGCTGCTGTGGCACAAGTAGGCAAGGGACAAGCAGTGTGATACTGAACTGTATTTCTCTTGTGAGCTCAAGATAAAGATCTAACTTTTTTGTGAGATTTCAAGGTAATAAAAGTTGGTAGTTATCATGACATCACAAGACAATTAAGATGTGACCTTAAGAAAGCAACTTTGTTTTAGTGCTGTATCAGATATCAGAAGCAAAAAGAGTAGTTTGGGCATTAAATCATTTTTATAGATGTGATAGCTCTGAAGTGAAGGGTTTCCGCTAAAACAGTTAATCTGGCTGGTAGTGTTTAAAGAAGAAATATCGGATCTGTGTTGGCTGATACTGAAGGTTTCATTACTGGAATAGAAATTATTCATTGTGATGCTGGAAGGATTCCGTAATTACTTAAGTGTAGTGACAAGTTTGTAGTTTAAAATAGATCACATTTAAGTTTAACCGACTATTTTCTGCATTGTTTGGTGTCAGTAATGGGCAAAAATGTGGTTAAAGTGTAAAGGAAGGTTCCTCTGTCTATAAAAGAGGACTCTACACTTTTGATGAAGTTTAAATTCTTATAAATTATCTTATCCTGAATTCACACAAACTATAAAGTTCAATGAGCTACATAATTCATATCAAGTTACAATATGCATTTATTGTCCAGGCTTGGCAGGGAACATGTACTTTTTTTGATTACTGGCTAAGGTTTGAAAACACACATGGACCAAAGTAATTGAAATTGACTTGAAAATGGCTTTGTGGACCAAAGCACCTGCAATGGCATAAAAATGATCGTTACTGTGCACTTTTACTCACATCATGACATTTAACACCTGAAAGTGGAGTCCATTTCTCAGAGCTCATATTATCCTCCGAAAATAATTACACCAAACTAGAAACATTACATAATCAGATAAATGAAGTATAACAATAAGAAGAGTTCTGATGACCTTGCTTGTGTCATCATAAGTACAAACATAGGCAGAGCATATGGAAACACTTCACTTCTGTGTGTCTCTTTCCTGTCACCATAGCTGAAGTCAAGCGTACAGTAATGACGGCACATATGATGCTGAGAGGATGCATGCACACTGGAAAGCTTGCCTGTGCTTTTAACTCCAGTGTCAATAACATTGATGAGCATATTTTGTAAAGATTTTCTGGCTGATATAATGACCTGAACATGCCAGGATGCATTATTAATGCAATATTACCCTTGAGTACTGATGGAAACAGTATTGATCACAGAACAACAGAGAGACGCAGAGATGGCCAATAAAGAGTGAGTTAAAGACAAGGAAGGTGGTTGTATCTGCTGTTAAAAGCATGCCAGCATGAAAAAGCATCTGCAGTTGATTTACATATTACTTTTTCATTCATAGTTGAAATATTGTCAAGAGGCAAGAAATAGAGTTGCACAGTATGACCAAGGCATTACAGCCCCAGCTCCAAAAAAGTTGGAACAGGATGTAAAATCCACACAAAACAGAAAGCTGTGTATAAATACATCTGTATCTGAAAAATAAAAAAAGTAAAAAAATCTATTTGTTTTATGCTACCTTATCAGTAATTTTGTATACATATGCTCATTCTGCATATCTGCTCAACTGACCCCCAAAACAAGTTAACATTGTGAAATATTTAAAACCTGACAAATAGGTGGTGCAAACAAAGTTGGATATAAAAAGGACATGGAGTAAAGACCGCCCTTGTGCAAAGACCAAGGAGTCAAGGCTCTTTGCCAAAACTCAATTGGTTTGTTTCTTACACATCTGTTAAGAAAGGACAAAATCACACTTTCCAACAATCCCTTGGAAAATTAAGCATAGACCTAAACAGTTATAGTCTGTTTTGATGGACCACAAGTTGTTTTTTCAGGGACCCTCTGAAGTTTGAGACATTCAAGACACCAACTCATATCCAGGTTGCAGGCAATAGTCCAAACTGGTTACAGTTCTCAACTCTCAGTTCAACCTCAAAGTATGACCATGGCAAAATGTGCCTGTTGCACAGTTTAGGACTAACACAAGGAAGGCAAAAATATTTTAAAACTGGCTCTGTGTACCTTCAGTCTTCAAACAGTCATGTACGTATCAGGGAAAGGAAGTGAGACAATGTGCAACTGTGTTTTGGAAGATCTTGTAGACATCAAATTTGGAATGAGCATATTAACTAAAACCATGTTCAACCATTTGTCTTTTTTTTTTTTTTTAGTTTAGAGGTCAACCGCAATAAAAAGTCAAACCAAACCCATCCTTGTGTGGCCTTCATTAAGCCACTGCTACCAAATCTACAGGGTTACACCAAAGTACTTTCTGGGTCATGTTTACCACAGCTTAACCAGATAAACTTTAATGTGTGACCTTTTACTACTTAGGCGGAATTCTGCACATGTTCTACATATACCACACCACTAGAGATTGCTTATCCTGATTTAGGCCTCATTCTTCATAAAATGTTCTACAGGCTTACCGAGTAGATTTGACTCGAGACTAGACAGCAAAAGAAATGGTCAATTCACAGCAGAGAACTTTATTCTGTCACAGGTTTAAACAGACAGATGCCTTCAAGATATCAGTATCCACTTTAGACCTCACACAAACAGAACAGGGCATTTCCATATAAAAAAAATATTGGTCTTCAAACTAAAGCATGGCACTTCAGGCAGTTGTAATGAGGGAGAATATGCAATTCATGTCAAAAAGGTCACATCTACTCCTTGGAGGCCATGTGAGCCATCAGGTCGCAGACACGATTGCTGTAGCCAAACTCATTGTCATACCTAGGAGGAATAACAGTCATTAATCTATGCCAAGAAAAACACCCAACAAAGCAACATGCACGATAAGTGTTTAGGCACATACCATGTCACCAGCTTGACAAAGTGATCATTGAGGGCAATTCCTGCACCAGCATCAAAGATAGAAGAGCGAATGTCACCATTGAAGTCTGTGGACACCACCTATAACCAAGGCATGTGAAAGTCATTGGTCTGTTACATGCACAAATCATGTTAATATGGCATTAGGCATCGTTCTACAGTCAGTCATTATTGCTGTGTGTAATAAGTGACTGCCATTGGTGAATGTCTATAGACTTATACCTGGTCTTCTGTGTAACCCAGAATGCCCTTCATGGGCCCCTGAGAGGCTTCCTTAACCACCTTCTTAATGTCATCATACTTGGCCTACAAAGCAACATGAAAGCAGCCTCAGAAATGCTTCATTCAAGACATCACAGAACAACTTAAAGCAACACAAGTGACTGCTTTAAAAAAGACACCACTCCAAATGCAAAGATAAGGATTTTCATTGAAGCTGTACTTAAGGCCTGGAGTGAAAAATGGCCTTTTACATTCATAGAGAATCTTCAAGGCTCATTAAAGCAGACTGTACTCTGATTAGCATAGTTTTAATAAAGCACAGGGACCTCTCATGTCTTTAAAGGAAAATGAAATTCTTTGCTTGTCAATGTAAAAACAGACTGGATATGTGGTTGTATGAGTGACTGTCAAGGAGAAGAGGCCGTATACTCACAGGTTTCTCCAAACGGACAGTCAAGTCAACTACTGACACATTGGGAGTAGGGACACGGAAGGCCATTCCAGTCAGCTTGCTGAAACAGGAAGTGAAGCATTAGAATATTTTTGTGCCAGAAAACAGGAAGTGGAGAAATTGAGAACTCATTGCTAGTGTCCAAGCATGACTTTTGCTTTGAGTAAAAGACCTTAGGAGCACATGCTTTCCACTTTAAAATGAGTCATTTTGCACCACTGTGAGCTTTAACTTTCAAACTTTCAAAATGATCAAAAAAATATATTTCAAGTCTTTAAAATGCTCTTAAACCCTATAACAAATTTAATCAACTGGGAAACTGGTGGGAAAAAATAAATAAATAAATAAATAAATAAATAAATAAATGTAATAGCTTCTAGCGTCAGGACATGCAGAGGGACAATATGGTAAGTAAAACCAACCCATTGAGTTCAGGAATGACCTTTCCCACAGCCTTGGCAGCACCAGTGGAGGCTGGGATAATATTCTGGCTAGCACCACGACCATCCCTCCACAGCTTACCAGATGGTCCATCAACTGTCTTCTGGGTGGCTGTGATTGCATGAACAGTGCTCTGACAGAAGGATTCAAAACCCAGTCAATACAGAGAGAGGCATTTTAAAGTGAGTAGACAAGACAAAAAGACTGGTTGCTGAACATCAAACAAGGGCTGTAGAGTCTATTTATTTTAAAGGCTTACAGCAGGATTGTACCACATTTAATCTCTTACCATAAGGCCCTCGACGATACCAAATTTATCATGGATGACCTTGGCCAGAGGAGCTAGGCAGTTGGTAGTGCAAGAGGCATTGCTATGGAGAGGAGGCAAAACAAAGGACCAGTGAATATTGAGGATCCTTAATTTAACCAAGCTGTTGAAGCTTTTGCTGTGACAGCATGCCCCCTACTGGGCTCTGATTGAAAATGCACATCTTTAGCAACACCAACAGAGTCATACACCATATGTGCCGTTTGAATTCAATGGCTTACTATGCTCACCGGAAGAACAAATTGCAAAAAACCTTACCTGACAACTTTAAGGGAGTTCTCATATTTCTCATGGTTGACTCCCATAACAAACATTGGAGCATCAGCACTGGGGGCAGAGATGATTACTCTCTTGGCACCACCTTTCAAATGAGCCTAATGAGAGCAGAGCACACTGTTCAGAGAAAGCCACATCAAATACAAGGTAAAGATAACAGGTTTGCTAAAGGAGCATGTGTGGAAGTTTCACTTACAGAGGCCTTCTCAATAGTGGTGAAAACACCAGTAGACTCCACAACATAGTCAGCACCAGTAGAACCCCACTTAATATTTGCTGGATCCCTCCTGCAGAATAGAGGGGCAGGGAGTGAGAGGGTGAACAACCATACAAACCAATTGAGAGCTTAATACTGCATATGTGTGCAAAGCAACTCACTCGCTGAAAACTGTGATAGCATGTCCATCAATGACCAGCTTGCCACCCTCAGACTTCACCTCACCTTTGTACTTTCCATGGGTGGAGTCATACTTGAACATGTAAACCTAGATGGGGCAAAACAGAAGAGTTAGAAATGCTTATGACAGCATTAATTTGAAGTTGGGGAGGGGAATGTTGGACAAATGGAAAATCTTCCCTCCCCCTTTACGGAACAAATTCGACAGTTTGGAAGTCATGCCACACTACAAACTCACCATGTACTCCAGATCAATGAAGGGGTCATTGATGGCCACAATTTCCACTTTCTTAGACTGAAAAGCGGCACGGGTAACCAGACGCCCAATGCGACCAAATCTGGAACACAGGAAGTTCAAAACCTTCACCACATTCACCAGTTTCAAAGTAACTGTCCACCACAAATGTAAATTCTAATTCAATGAGCCATCTTTGAGAACTATACTTCTGGGATGCAGATCAGCTGACAAACCCTAAAACCAGTAAGGAGAGTTTGCCAATAAAATTTTACATCCAGCTGCACAGCAGTAAAAAGTCTGGCAGAGGCTCTACCCACCACTAGATGGTAGAGCAGCTACACTGTAAACAGCTACACAGAGTGCAATGGGGTGGGATCGAAAAAACACCAGAAAGCCCACACCCACCCCACAACCCTACTGTATTGGCTTTGCACTGCCATTGGACCATTCCTCTGGCCACCAGTCAGATGACTGAGCCACCATCCCTCCACTCACTACATTAGGGTTGTGCACTTGCCCCCAGGCCCACCCCCCAAACATACAGCAAAGGCCTTCACCTTCCAACCCAGTACCGTCACACTAGACCTTGCATTCAGGCTAGTCTAAAGGTCAAGAGTAGTCTCATGACAATATGACTCCTACTGTGCCACTAGTTTGAGTTTTGAATTTCACCAAGTATACTGTACTTGGTGTTGTCCAAACATTTGCAGTCGCCACTCCAGTGTGACTTTAGAACAGTCTTTGCATTTGAATTCTTGGTACATGTACTGTGAAAGAACTTGGAAAAGGATGATCAAGTTCATTCATTGCTAAACCAGGGACAATAATTTTCCTGTCTGATAAGATAGGCACACAGGTCTCAAACTTCAATGAGGCACTTTTAAATGAAACCAGCAGAGTTGAGAAACACTGGACTCAGGATTAAAGTCCTGTTCTAGAGTTAGAGCAAGGAGGAAAACATTTGATCAAGAACTAGTTAAAGTTTAACCCTGGAGTTCACCAGAAAGGAGATGAAAGCACAAACATGTTTGCCCAAACACATGAGACAGCTACTTAAACATGCAGGCAGCAGTATTACAATGAAGCTATTTAAAAAAGCAAAAAGTGATAAGTACACGAAGCTGCTTCAAAGGGCATCCTGAAGTGATTTTAGCTTACAGTATGCGTGCATGACCTCCGAGCTATGTAGACAGCTCACATTTCTTATTACATAACACATCTCTGTATTTAAGGGCACAACAGCTGGTACCAGAGACATTCACCATGGTACAGCCATGTCTATTGAGAGGGTAAAGGCAGATTTCAAAGGCAAACACTGACCCTCCGCAAACAAAAAGGGTTGTCTGAAGCATGATAAGCGCAGGGCAGTCAAAGTTTTGCCATCATCTGACGTCATGGTGCACCCTTTGCAAACATTGCTTAAAAGCCTAGTTAAATGGAAAACTAGAGCAATCAACTCTCCTTCTCAGGAGGTCAGACAAGCATATCACTTCTACAGCAGCAGATTCTTGAAAGTGATTTAATTTCTAAAAAAAAAAAAACTAAGTAATTGAGATATAAACAGATTCAGGGTGGTTTAAGAAGAAACCATTTATTTGTAGAGGAAATAGCTAACTGATTTCTTTCTATTGGTGGGATTCACAGCATGATTTCAACAACACAACTTCCTTACAATCTAAAGCCACCAGCGAACCTACTGATCATTTAAATGCCATGTTGATAGCAAAATGGCTCACAATTTTGCAAACCAAAGTTTAAGACTTTTCTCCTCTACCCTACATGCAATAAAATTCAATTAACATGCATAACGATGTGTCACGTCACAGCATCTGACTAACCAATTCATGCAAAACTGAGTGTAAACACCTGGCTTCCATCACCACAACTGCAAACACCTGATGCCATTCAAAGAGGCAGAATTCTGGGGAAGGCAGTGGAAAGCTTTTCCCAGTGAATGGCTCTACAGGTCTTTGGAGGGGAGGTGGAAAAGGCACAAAAGGAAGGAGGATCTTGCAGGAAGATATCAGGAGGTTATTGTGGTGCAGGGCCACTTAATACAGCAAGGTCTTACAGCCTGACACATACAGGAAACACCAGGAGCACTTACCCGTTGATGCCAACTTTAACCATTTTGCCTGCTTTGGTCTTGTTCTCTGCAATGAAGACACAAATTAGTCATCAGGGACCAGGTGCTGTTTATGACATGGGCAATTACAAGCACAACTGAATGCTGAGCTCCAGCAAAGTAAGAGCTGAAACTGAAAGATATGTATCTGGTCACAGTGGTAGGCGGCATTAGGCTAATTCACTTCTCTCTGAATGGTGACAAGAGGTCAGAATTAGAAAGTATAATCCGGTAGAGCTTTGAGGGGGCGTGGAGCACAAACGTTCACCAAAGGGGGAAAAAGCTATAGGAGCTTAAAAGCCAGCTGTATCTGTGCAGCACTCTGTAGAGAGTACAGTGTGCTCAGAAGTAGCACGTACAAGGCAAAGTACCTTTAAACTCTTATTAGCCGCACAAAGTCAACACTTGCTGCTCTCAGGCTTGACTGGAAAAACAGAGTCATATAAACCGCTGGCTGGCTCCTACCATGAAAAGCAGAGAGTAAACAGCTAACGCTAGCTCGCACTTCAACTGGTGTGCAGCTCAATTTCTAAACAGGCAAAAGGCTTAGTTACCGTTTGGGAGTGGCCTCAGTCTGTCCCAGCCGTTGTGTGAGTGGGGATGGAGCCTGCACCCGTTCAAAATTTATCCCCTGTCGTATGTCCTAAGCCCCGCCCCTTTGACTTTAACACTTAATTGTCCCGCCCCCTCATAATGTCAAGGTCGTGTTGTAGGCCTCAGGATGGTTGCAGCTAGCGCACAATTGTGAATAACTTTATCAAATCTACATAAACTGCAATGCTGCAAAGCAATATGAAGGCCTTTAAATCCGTGCCAATAAAACAGTTAAGGTTCTGCTGAGTGAGTGATCCTGTGTAAGAGGCCTAAACTTTATTTCGGCCCCACCCAGCATCAGCGTGCATGTGTCATCACTTAGCCCAGCTCCCCCAATGGTAGCTTTTTGTTGTTCATCTATGATTGCATTCTTAGTTAATCTGTTGCTTTCAGTGCTTTATGTAACTAAATAACACAAATAACCTGCAGAGGAAATAACTTTAAATGGTCAGGCCAGGACTGTCCTCAGAGGAAGAAATTTGGAGTCGGCTTGATCGTCTCACTTTGACCTTCTCCCCAGCCACAGACAGAGACAGAAAGAGAGCCGGAGCAAGGGATCAAATCACTCTGTTTCTGAGCAGGTGACATTTACCAGAAAGACCATGACCCTTCACTTTTAATCAGCCATCCCTCCAGCACCTCTATCCCTCCATCCCTGCCCTCGCTCCTGTGCGAGCGTGCTGAAGCTCACACTGTTGTCTCCAGGAGGGCTGCACTCCGGGAGGCGTGTGTTTACCACCAGCGCATGTGCAGTGGAGTGAGGGTGTGTGTGTGTCTATCTGTGTGTATGTGAGAGAGTGGTTATACGTGCTGCATATAGCTCAGGCATACCACAAGAGGTGTCACACCACTCCATTGTGAAATACAGGCATAGATAAAATGTTACAGACTAAAAGTAGCCATTCTGTTATACTCACTGATCTCAGGAGCCTTAATATCCTCATTAATAGACATACTGTTTTGGCACTCAAAATTTGACAGAGAACAAAACATAAGTTTGTTTAGCATTTTACAGTATGCCTGCTGTGCATTTTCTAAATGCTAATAGATCACACACACATAAGCGTTTGATCACTGTAATTAGCATGTTCAGTTCATCGAACAGTGAAAGTTGTTTGATCAACTTGGAACAAAAGGACAGTTTAGCTGCAAGACTAATAAATTAGTTTGTAAATTGACAGAAAGCGATTCAGCAGCTGGCCTCCCTACAATACTCTTATTATATACAATAATTATACAATAATAATCTACAATAATTATTATATTTCAGTTTAATGTTAATACAATATTCTGTAATTTGAAATCCAGCTGGGATTGCTAGTCTCTGTGCACTGTATTTGGGCTACTGGTGCTATAATGTGTCTTGTGAAGTTGCTGTGCTTACATGTTTGTGCTGCCAGGGCCTCAACTGTAAATGCTCTGCCTCTTGGCTTCACTCAGTGGTCTTAAGGTCAGGAGATCAGGAGAAGGCCAAACTGCCATGCATGTGGTGTTCAAATAAGGGGCAAGCTAGTAAGGTCATAGTTCCATCCTACAAATATCTTACTGCCTCATCATCATTCTCATCTATTCTCTACATTATTAAATTATGTAGCTAAGGCTAACTCCACACGAAGAAGACTAGACTTGCATATGTAATTAGGCTGAGTCCTGTTTGGGCATACAGCTCATGGAAAGGGAGGCCAGTTTATCTTGTGATCCGTGTTAGGCTAGCCATCTGCCTGTTTCTCTCGGGTTGAGTATGTGAGAAGAGATTGGCAGTATTTTAAATCATTACACTCCAAAAAAAAAGTATCTGCATTATTTTTCTACTTCAATTAAAAACAGCAAGCATGCGTTTCATTGTGTAAAAAATCATGATGAATGGACCAATAGACATATCCAAAATTGGTAGTAGTTATAGTAGTCACCGCTATGGTAGCAGAAACAAGTCATTGTGTGATGAACAGTGAATAGAACAGTTTACATCTGAATGTACTTAAGTTAGCATGCTAACCAGCTAGCCTCTGCCTGACCTGTCTTGCAGTAAAGGATAAAGGAGGAGTAGCACTGCCCTGACAGCATATTCTAACCTCCTGTCAGCCATGCTAAAGGTTCCTCTGCCAGTTTGATTATTTAAGGACAGGCAGCCAAGAAAGAGTAAGCGCAACCGTTTTGACCACCGGTGCCCACCCAAACCAAAAACAAAGAGGCAAAACAAGTGGTTTTGGTTTACAGTGCTGCTTTCCGCTGCTGGAGACACTCATGGCGAGTAAAGGGATGATGCTTGATGCTGAATCACAGCGTTTCCTCTGAGCTAGTATGGGACGAGGGGAAGGAGGAGCTGTGCATTTTCATGGTTTCTTACTATAGGGATGGACACCTCAGTTTTCTAGTGATATGTTGCCCCCTTTTGATTGGAGTATGAATTGTGTGACGAGTTGTGGCATCTCACAAATTGCTCCTTTAAATAGATACCTTTTAGTTGATTTAAATCTAACAAAATGGCAACTATGTACTTTATATTAATATGATAATTTTGTGATTTAAATATTAATTGTTTTTTATTTCTAATTGAAAGGGAATATATACAGGTTTATACTGCAAAGTGAGTACCTGACATTGAGTTCTGCCTTTAGTACATTAACACCCTTTCGATTTATACCTGTGAGAGTTTGAACAGTACTAATGTCTACCAATATCTTTTAAAAGTCTTTGAAAGTGCTGCAGGAACAGGTCAAAAGATGGCCATTAAGTGGGAGATGTTTTTTTTACGCCCCAGTAGAGTGCTTAGTAAGTGCTTAGAAGACCAAAGTACAGTGCTTGGAGCTCTGATGTGCACAGTGAAAGACTTTCCATGCTGTCATGTCAGTATGCTAGACTTTGTGTTTATAAATTGTTGTGATTTGGAATGAAGGGAGTGATTGGATTTCTACATGTTGTTTCAGGGCAGGAGGTTTAAAATTAGCATTTAAGCTCCAAAGCTTGCATGTAAATTGACTGATGGCCACCTACTCAATTTATTCATGCTTGTCCTTCTGACTCTTCTGAAATCAGTTGAGACAGATATGAAGCCTGCCACAGTTTGAACAGCAACCTGTGTCCAGAACTTTCTGATTAGGGTTGAACTATAACTGTATTTGAAAATAAAAATGTGAATTAGAATGAAACAGATATTTTATATACACTCATTTGGGCAGTTGGAACAGTTTGTGCTGTGATTTTTTTTTGCCAGTGCTTACAGACGTGCATGGTGCATGTTCATGTTCAGGTTTCTGCCTGTGGACCTCCTGCCCCTCTCCCTCTTTTGCCCCCCTTCTACCCAGCTTAGAGAATGTGCTGGAGAGAGGCCAGGGTCAAGCTAAAAATAAACAAATACTCGAAGGTCGACCCCACACCCTTTATATATGCAGCTATCTGCTTCAGTGGAGTGTTCCCAATGAGCCACCTCCCTCGCTGACAACCGGAGCAAATGATTTCAATGAAATCAGACGTGCTCTCAAACTTATCCTCCATGCCACACAATGCATCTG
The DNA here is from genome assembly GCA_024036415.1 of Prochilodus magdalenae. Classification (NCBI taxonomy): domain Eukaryota; kingdom Metazoa; phylum Chordata; class Actinopteri; order Characiformes; family Prochilodontidae; genus Prochilodus; species Prochilodus magdalenae. The sequence continues at coordinate 400,734 of JAMWET010006624.1, read as the reverse complement.
TCACATGAGATTGTCTCAGGGTTCACCCAACAAACAGCAGAAGTTGGGTTTCATTCATACTGGAGCCAAGCCCACTTCTCCATCTCAGGAAACCCATATTTACTCTTCCCAGTTCATCTAATCTCTACCCTGTTTGAAGATTTTCGCTCTCCTTACCTTCAACAATCCAGCCAGTGTGCCCGACTGTGTTATAGATTAACTGTTTGTTGTGAGGCAGTGTAGTTGTTATCTGCGTTATGTGGGCTTGAGCTCAGAGTCCACTATCTTGCCATGGTTAAAGTGCACCCTAGGCTAACCAGACGAGCTTTCTTCTAAAATTAGACATTATGCCACCTAATGGTACGACTGATAACCTGCATTAGGTCTTTGGACTACATTTAAGAGGAAATTCACCAGGTTTTCGTAATTCCTTCATAAAAAACAATAAGATGTCAATAAAGCCATTAAGGGAGGTTTGATGTGAAATGCATTTGTTTATAGATTTATTTCTGTTTTATCACTATATACATATAAAGGCATGTGTCCATGTGTCTAAATATTTAAATTGTTTAACTTCACTATTAAACTGGTTGTGGGAAAAAATGCAGACATTTTATGGCTTTACTTTTGGTATGTTAATCACCCTAAACTTTTATTCATTTTTTCAGCCTAGTTATATAAACCTCGCAATAATTTGTCAATTCTACTCAATTAAATTGTTCAAGTTTATTCAAACAGCATCAAATAAGAATTGGTAGTTTTGGTCTTGCTTGGGGTCCCCCTACAGCTGCTGAGTGTAATACAGTTCATCACAAATGCCGATTGAGCACAACCTGATAAACAGCTGTAGACTTGCATTTGTTGAGCTGATGGACACAGAATCCCATTCACGCATGTGCATCATATAGGCATATGAATGCTATAGATTACACTCACAGTTTTGATTGTTTATGTATCATATTTGGTGTGAAACTGACCAAACTTTTTCCCAATAATTCTTTTATTTGCATGCTAGCCTGAGACAGGACTGAGGTTATGTGATTTTTGTCATCCAGAAAAACTACAAAACTCTGTCAGACAGATAAGTTTACAGACTTCATCTCTATCTTTCATAAATAACACTGGCAGGGATATACACCCTGCTGTCGGATTCACTGTTTTCCCATTAGTCATGAGACTGTCTCGCATATTTTATCCCTCCTAGCTCTTGCCAACAAGTAAAAGCCAGACAGAGTTTTACTCCTGTCCGTTCTCTTACTTGATCACTTTCTCTTTTTCTCTTCTTCTCTTCCTCCAACAATGTCTTCTTCCATCTCTTCACAGCCTCTGCAATGATGTCCACACTGGGAAAACCAAGCTAGCTCCTTACAGATAGCTACAGACCCCTAGTTGTTGGTGTGTGCCATGGTGTCGTTCTCGTGAGTGGTCTCGTGCTCATTCCTACAGTTATGTTACAGACATTCCAGGCCCGGAGTGACAATGACAGGGACACCGTTTTTTATAAGTATTCTATATTCAGAAGGCAGAGCGATAATTGCAGAGCACAATGATCTTAAATATGTTATTTTAAGGCAAAATTGTTATGTAATGTTACTGTAACCTCAACACAAACCACCTCAGTCTTAGTGATAATACAAATATACAAAAATATGAAAAATAAGCCCAAACATATAATTTAGCTTGACAGTATGAGTATGATATAACACAAAAAGAATAGACATATACAAAGAGAGCAAATGAAAAATTAAATAGTGAGAGTTAATAAACACAAACGACAAAGAATGCTGGGAAGCTTTTTGGGCAAAAGGCTTTACAACTTAGCCAGGTTAGTTGATCTTAACTAGCTTTACTTAAGTAGATAAAGCATCATACAATAAATAGTAAATGTTTTTTGCTTTCTTAAGTTTGCAAATAAGTAGCATAAACCAAAAGAGAGGGTATAATAATAATAATAATAATAATAATAATAATCATAATAATAGTAATGTGTGCAATTGTTCTATTTTTTTGTTCAGTTGTTTATTTTTTCAATCTAAAAGATCAAAGCTATGAAGAGTAAAGGAACACAACATTGTCACCTGACCGCTAGGTTAAATGTCTTGATTATGACTCTAAATCCAGCAGCTTTCAGGTTCAAAATCTATTCACAGCTCCCATCCTGTAATTTAAACCCTCATATAGTCCACTGTCTACAGCCTCCTTCTCTAAAAATATACGTTCAGTGTATATATATTTCCTATAGGCTCCTTTGTACAATCTACCTGAACTTATATACCTATTGGATCAAAGTCTTTCGTTTTAAACTGCTGTATGTCTCCAAAGTTATTATCATTACGAGGAATAAAGAAAAAAGCCTGGTTTCATTAGACAAAACATCATTCACTAAAATGAAGAACTCCTTTTTGGAATGTTCAGCACTGTACATATCAAACCTGATTTATTTCCCAACATATTTAACATATATGAGCATTTAGATTGCTCATTAGCAAGTTACCCCTCTGATTTTAAATTCTAAAAACAGATCGCTTCCATGAAAAAGCAGGTCTGTGTGGAGTATAGGAGAGAAGGGAAGAGATTTGACTGGGTATCTAATGTAGTTTCTGAGAGGCTGACCTAAAAAGAACAGAGATGCAGGCAGTAAGAGCGTGTACACCTGACGCGTGGTTCTCATATGAAACAACTGAGCGAGACATTTAGTCCTGATATGTAAAGGATTTAAAGGAGACGGTTAAATCTGTAATCCTGACGCCTACACAAACACGCACATTGAAAGGCATCACTGGCAAGAAATGAAAAAAGAGACGTATTTCTCATGTTTGAAAATCATTACAGTGGTTGTGGGTATATGGGCACCACTAAAAATATCCCCACTGTGAAATCAGGGAAATACATCAGTGACGCACAGCAATATGGAAAGAGAGGGACTTCATTATGGGGGTTGCATTCCATCCATTTTAAGGCATTTCTCAGTACAAAGCCATTATGTTCAAATTAGCATCACTTCAAAGTAGACTGATGGACAGGCTTAGGTGTAATGGAGATAATTACGGCGAGCAAATTACACTTCATCTTCGCGTTCTAGTTACCAGGATGCTTTTCCATCAAAAGCTGACATCTCTGTCTCCTACTGTTTCTCTAAATGTGAAGAGAAAGAAGGAGCCTCCATTAGAGTACATCTTACATGAAAAAAGGCTCTTCCAAGGTACTTTCTAATAAAGCGGAAGAAGGAGGCGGCATCAAAACTGATTAGATATCTGGGCTCAGATGGGCCCTTATTGAGATGGCAGCAGGACAAGCCCAAAGCTGAGGTAGTGAAATGCAAACGGTGTCCCTGCTGACTATGGCGTGGGCATAGAAAGAGCAAGAACAGCCTCTGGGCTGATGTAAAACTGTGAAAACATCTTCATTCCTCTTCTTAGTGTAGTGATCTACGCCTCCACCGACATCCTTAACACACTGCAAATGAATGATTTTGGAAACATTTTATTCATGCCAAACATACATAAACATAAAGATCAATCATGTTAACTTTGCTCATTAATCATGCATATTCCCCAGAACAGTCTGAAATATAGTTGCCAATGGGTCCCTATGATCTAAATGATAAAATGTTCTTGTGTTATCTAACAATATAATAATATAAGTTAACAGAGTTTAATTTCACTCCTCTATGGTCACGGTACAGACAGGACTCGAATCGACACTAAATGTTACAGCACTTCATAATAATAAAACCGATTTACAGTACAGTAAGACACAAGCGGAGTGAAAGAAACAGCATTAGGAGGTCATCCATGTATCATCGAGTCTTCCACTGCATGTTCAATAGAAGCTGACAGAAGTTGCCCCCAACAGCTGATCTGAGAGCAGTCCTGATGCTGAACATATGAGTTTAGATGAATCTGACTCTAGATCTGGTCTTGGAGGCAACCTCTACCTGAAGCTTAGCAGAACAGTCACCTCCCATTGGTCTCGTCCCTCTGTCCATCATTAGCAGCCAAGGCCGCTCATAGAGCCAATCCGGTCCAGTTTTAGGCCAAAGCAGCCACGGTTCCAGCCCCTCCGAGACCGGTCTGCTAAGGCTCGTTTCTGATTGGCCAGAGCACCCTTGAGGAGACGGAGCCAGGAGTTTTCACTCTGAGCAGGGATGTCAATCCATTTGGGATACTCTGCCACTTTCACCCCCGAATTAAATGCCTGCATGGGCTCCTCTGGGTGGTCACTGGTGAGATTTTCCAGATCATCTAACGTCAGAAGGTCATTGTATCGCTCAAGGAACTGCTCAATGACCTTTGGTCGGGAACATGAAATAAAACAGGTGTTAAAATCTTACAGTTCACTTGTAGCTACATCAGAATACTGGCAGAGACAGGAGCATAAAATAATCAATTATTATAATTATTATTTTATTATTAATTTAATTTATTATTAATTTTTAATTTACACCAAGACAAAGAAAAAAAACATCAACAACAGAGTCTCAGTTCTAAAACCATTATACTGATTCACAGGATCTATGTGTGTCATGATTATATGTTTCCACACCCCCTACGGCCAGCAGATATAAGTAAGGCAACTCACCTGCATGGTCTGGTCAGGGGTGTGCAGACTTCGGGCGTGGCTGGGCTCCAATGGGGCCAGCAGGACCAGCAGCACTGCCAGGACAGCTGAACACAGCATTGCGCAGCAGGTCGACACACAATTCCGAACTCACAAACTAATGCAAACCTATTGGAACATAACAAATGGAACGGTGATGCAGATAAAGCATGTAAAACCATGTCTAAAGGTAATACTTCAGGAAAAGAAACTTAATTGCTAAGACAGACACATTTATTAATTTGTTCATTCATTCATTCATTCATTCATTCTGGCATGTATAGCTCTCTGACACAGATTAATGGTAGCTATGATATGCCATCTTTGCTTTGAATAGAGTAATGATGAAATGCATCACAAACTACACAAGTACACTTAAGTCAAAGTTAAGTTTTGTGAGAATGAGATGATGAGAACATGAGACGAGGCTGGTACCTCTGAAAACTGAACCAAAATATCACTGATGGACATGCAACCATTTGTACTGAACATGCATAAATGCAATGACCTTCCTTTATGTATATATTGATGTATATAATGTGTCTAATTATTGGTCTGGTAGTATAGTATGGTTACTGTACTATCAGAGTCATTAATACAAAAATACAAAAATGGAGCACATTATGAAAAGAAAGAGACTCACCAGATATTGTTGGCGTCAAAACCTGTGGCTGAATGTTCATCCCCTTCACTCTCTCTCTCTCTGTCTGCTTCTCTCTTTCTCCTCTCCCTCAATATTTGGCACCTGCTAAGAGCATCCCTTTCTCTCCTCCTCCTTGCTCTCCCTCTCTCTCTCTCTCTCTGAATTTGATTTGTAGTGTGAACTGTGTGTGCGTGTAAGTTGGAGGAGTATGTCAATAGACCCTCCTATGTAAGGATGAGGTGTGTATTAGCTATAACCACCCACCCCCCAATCCTCAACACCCCCCACCCTTCCTGACACACATACTTTTGTCTTCTCCCTCAAACAGACACACAAGCATCAAACTTATCGTTCTACTTTTTCTCTGTGGCTGATGTCACAGCAATAGAATGGGTGTGACGTCAAGGCTTTCTTTTTGCTCCTACCCGCATGTGTATCCTCCTGAATAAGCACATTGACCCCAATATGCGGTCCCGCACTTGAACAAACCCACAAGAAACACACACAAATCCAGTTAGAGTTGGGATACAAACCCGGGCCATCAGAGCCAGGTGTTCCCTCCTCCTTTCCCAAATGATCTCATTCTTCCTTTCTCATTCCTTATCCGACCGTCTTCGCTCTCTTCACTTCCTTCTGTTTACCAGGTTGCACTCTGGCTGCCAAAAGTGGCCAAGCCTGGCACAGGGTTACGACCGCTGAACTGGTGCCAACACCGTTTTAGTGGCTCTCCCTGTTGTAGATATGTGTGGCTTTCAAAGACTGGACTCAAATGAAACGTCGCTTCTCCATCTGTGTTTTAATGGCTGAAGCTGATGGTTTTATCGAGTTAAAGCTGAAGTTGAGTCTTAAGTTGTTGTCATTGGAGGCTGATGTTCACGCCAATGTTTTCATAAAATTATTGCTGAAGCCTGATGTTGAAGCTAATATTAAATCCAATGCTTTTGTCAGGTTTAAGATGGTGTTGAAGATGGTGTTGAAGCTGATGCTTGTCAAGTTTTCTTGTAAGTGGGTGGGAGCATAATTGTTGTGAGACCACTTTTTCTAGGACTGTTGCTATGAAGAGGAGATTGGAAATTGGTCTGTTGTTGGAGGGCTCATTGGGATCGAGTTCTGACTTCTTAATTAAGGGTTTTACGACTGTGGGTTTTAAGGATTTTGGTACATATCCAAAACTGAGGAACCAATTTATTATAGAGAGAAGTGGTTTAACTTTATTTACAAAATTAAGCATTTTGTAACCACACATCTGTTTTAATAGTTTAGTTGGTAAACTAATGCTATTGTCAGGTTTAAGATCATGTTTGTTGTTGAAGCTAATATTGAAGGTGATGTTAAAGCTGAGGCTAAAGTTGATGTTAAAGCTGATATTGAAGCTGATATTAAAGCTGATGTTGAAGCTGATGCTTTGGTCAGATTTGAGTTAATGTCGAAGGTTATGTTGAAGCTGACTTTGAAGCTGATGCCAAAGTTGATATTGAAGCTGATGTTGAAGCTGGTGCTTTGGTCAGGTTTAAGTTGATGTTAAAGCTAATGCTCTTACCAAGTTGATGTTGAAGCTGATGTTGAAGCTGATGTTGAAGGTGATGCTAAAGTTGATATTGAAGCTGATGTTGAAGCTGGTGCTTTGGTCAGGTTTAAGTTGATGTTAAAGCTGATGCTCTTACCAAGTTGATGTTGAAGCTGATGTTGAAGGTGATGTTGAAGCTGGTGTTGAAGCTGATGTTGAAGGTGATGCTAAAGTTGATATTGAAGCTGATGTTGAAGCTGGTGCTTTGGTCAGGTTTAAGTTGATGTTAAAGCTGATGCTCTTACCAAGTTGATGTTGAAGCTGATGTTGAAGGTGATGTTGAAGCTGGTGTTGAAGCTGATGTTGAAGGTGAAGCTAAAGTTGATATTGAAGCTGATGTTGAAGCTGGTGCTTTGGTCAGGTTTAAGTTGATGTTAAAGCTGATGCTCTTACCAAGTTGATGTTGAAGCTGATGTTAAAGGTGATGTTGAAGGTGATGTTGAAGCTGATGTTGAAGCTGATGTTGAAGCTGATGTTGAAGCTGATGTTGAAGCTGATGTTGAAGCTGATGTTGAAGGTAATGTTGAAGCTGATGTTGAAGCTGATGTTGAAGGTGATGTTGAAGCTGATGTTGAAGGTAATGTTGAAGCTGATGTTGAAGCTGATGTTAAAGCTCACGTTGAAGCTGACGTTAAAGATGATGTTGAAGCTGATATTTTTTGTCAAAATTTGTATCCAGTTGATGTTGATGTTGATTCTGACATTTTTGTCAGCTTGAAGCTGATTCTAAAGCTAATGTTTATATCCTTTTAATGATGTTTTTGTCAGACTGGCATTGACTTGAAGTTTTTATCAGGTTGAAGTTTTAATTTTATTATGCACACACACCCAAACTGCTTCAGATTCAGTAAAATACTATTTTCACTTTTTTTATGACAGAAGAAATGATGCAAGTGTGACCAACACAGTCCACAGGATGAATGGTAGTATTCCCTTGCAGACCAGGTCTAATCTACTTTCAGTGAGGAGTATGTATTCATTCTGACTTCTCTAGGTCAGTGTGGGCAGATATCTGTCTTACTCATTCTTCTTTTTCTATGCTTCCCCTAATTTCTTGCTCTTTTCTGTTGTTCCCTCGCTTTCTCTCTCTAAGAGTAACAGTCTGCCAGTGCCATCTGCTAGCAGCTCCCCCTCGGCCTCCGAGAACAGGAGTGAGAGCCAACACACACGCAGGAAAGCAAATGCACACAGATGCACACATAGAGTGAAAGGGGGTGTCGGGAGGTGTGAGGAACTAGAATCTGCATACTAACAACATGCATGCCTTCCAGCGTAACATGTATTCATGTCAACACACATCATAAAACCTCAAGTTCACATGCTCGCACACATACGACGCTGCCCTTGTAAAGCGGTTTGAGTGCACCGAGTGGTTGTGCTGTTTGATCAGGCTAAAGCTGGTGTGCTTTTATGGTTGTGTACCCTGTCTGATTCTCTCTTGCTCACAGTGAAGAATAGGTCTCCTCTGCACACAGCCACACAGCTGCTGCCACGGACAGCCAACCCTGTACAGCCTTTTCCATACCCACACTGGTCTGTCAAATATTACTGATATGACTATTACCATCACTAACCATGCTTTATTGTTCCAACAGCAGGAATTCCTCAGGCTCAGTTCTATTGTAAGGACAAACAGACTGGCATAGAGTTAAATAAGCTCAAACAGACTCCAGTAGACTCTAAAAGGGATGTTCATTGTATTACCATTTATTGTTGTCTTGTATCTCCAAAAAAGAGACACCAACTATATTTTCATTCATTCTCCAACCTCAGGTCATATCATGGATTTAATCATCCTGCATTGCTAACTTTCTTTAACCTTCTTTATGACAGGCCTGCATTGTAATGGACAATAATGTAAAAAGCTTTTCTTTGAATTTATTTTGGACTTTTGCTATTGTGTATATGTATTCACCATGAACTTGCCATATTATGCAAAAGACTTCTGGCAGAAAGATATGACCTAAAGGATTAACTATTGCGTACATTCAGCGGTGCTGCTATTGCAGTTTACAGTATGAGTTACTCACTTAATATGACCTTTTTTAGATGCTTCTTATAATTGCCCAGTTGACCACTTTCATGCCCTGTCTCATTTTCTCAACCTTCCCATCATTTCACCCTACCACATTTTTGCTACAGTTTGCCAGATGTTGCCAGGTTTTTGGAGAGTGTGGTTTAGCATAAAGCTTTAGCAGCTGGGCCGATGATGATGGTGTTTTTGTTATATATATTTATTTAATCCCATATTCCAACCTTCTTAGTTATCAAAACTTTGACACAAATTTTTTTCGCTCTGTTTGTCAGAAGGTCATTGCCTTGCCCAAATTTGCAAAGGAAAGGCGTTAGTGATTAACTCCTTAGCAGGTTATTAAGAATACTAATTAATAGTGATTTAATACTGTATTAGTTCACATTATAGTGAAAATCTTTTTTTTTGGCAACGCTGCCTTTTTAAAATCTTTTTTCCAGCATTTTGACAGTTTTTCTAGATATTTTTGACAGGAAGCTACACAACTTGTAATTGGTTGTGTTTCAGAATAAAGAAGGTCCAGGCCAAAAGCTCTGCATGTAGAGTTATTTTCTACATACAGTACGTCTTGGTCACTTATGCCATATGGTACTGTAAACACAGGACCTGGCTTGCATGTTGTACCGCTGTTGCGTTCCACTGTTAGCCTGTGCATGGGTCTGGAATTTACACACAGAACCTGTATAAAAACTCCTCCCATAGGCTCATCATAATAATGTTTGGCTATTTCCCCACATATGTGCATATGTACACAAATCCACACCTATGAGCACCCCTCGGGGAGTTTACTCCACTGCGCAGTGAAGTTTTGCCTGTTGCAGACAGCAGAAGGTGTCCTTATTTTACATAACACACTCACCAAGTCTGCAGAAGGGTAATTGGCCTCTCTGGCTCTCTCTGCTTGTCATTCGAAGGGAGAGAGAGAGAGGATGAGGGAGGGAGAGCAAAAGTGAGAGAAAAAAGAGAGAAAAAGAGAGAGTGTGTTTATGTGTAGGAGGACGAGTGGGCGAAAAGAGAGGGATGAGATGAAAAAGATGAAGGGATGGCAAGATGCAGCTCGAATGCTTCAGCGCATCACCCCGGAGCGAGAGAGGGAGAGAGAGAGAAGCGAAGGTGAAATGTGTATGAGAATGTGCAGCATGTGTGTTCCAGCTCTGTGGGCAGGGACGGTGAAAAAGTGGAGAGGTGTAGTGTGCGTATGAGTGCGGCGAAGAGTGTGGGCTACATGACTCCTGCGTAGGTGTGTGTGAGTGGGAGAGAGGACAAGAGCAGGAGAGCACAAAGTTTAGAGTTAAATTTTAGAGTTTGAGTTACATGGGAAGAACAATTGACAAAGGTGTTTGTGTGAGAGAGAGAGAGAGAGAGAGAGAGAGAGAGAGAGAGAGAGAGAGAGAGAGAGAGAGAGCTGAAAAGGGCAGTGATGCTGTCTAGCCAAGTCAAGACAAAATACTTCCAGGCATGACTTCTGATTTTCTTGACTTCTTCATCTTATTATACAGCTATGCACCTCCAGCATCCACAGTAACCTGTTAGAGAGAATTAGAAATGAAAATCTGGCACTTCAACAGAAACCAGCCAAAAGCCCATCAAATCCTTCAGCTGCTCCATGGGTACTGTCGACAGGGCCTCCTACTCTGAGCAAGTTTGCTCGCTGCCCCCCTGCAGTGTCTGTGAATTAACTACAGTGTGTGTATGTGGCTGTTTTTCTCCACGGATGGGTCAAATGCAGTTTGGCCAGATATGCCAAGTGTTCATGCGTGTAATATGTATATATTCATTTATCCCAACCCTTTTAAATATCAAAACTTTGACACAAATTATATTTGCTCTGTTTGTCAGAAGGTCATTGTCTTGCCCATCAGAACTGCTCATAATCTCAGAGATATGACATTCAGTTCATTAGGCATTACTGACTCTATATAGTTCTGCGGTATGTGGAAATCTGAATGGCCAGTGATCTTTCTGACAGGGCCTGGTTTGATTCCCAGGAGGGCCATCCAAGGTCCTTTCCATGTGGTGTTTGTATGTTCTCCTCATGTCTATTTGTGTTTCCTTGAGGTGATGCAGTTTCCTCCCAGAGTCCGGGTGAACTGGAGATGCTAACCTGCTCGTAGGTGTAATTGAGCATGTTATTTGAGGAATAAAACTAGTTTCTGGAGGGTTTGAATGCAATTACACCATCAGAGAAGCTTTCAACTGAAATGCCCTTTTAGCCTGAGACTATGTATCTTTAGCCTTTCTTGCATCTATGGTACTGTACAAAAGTCAGAGAACATCCATCATTACTATATTTTACTATATTTACTGGAATTTTTCTGCAGGGACATTTCTTGCAAAGTTCAGTCCCAGAAGGTGGTCTTAAATGCGTTCAGTGACACTACCGTCTGTTGTCTTCTCACAGTGAAGGAATGGAAAGAAACACCTGTGGATTGTTTTCAGCTTTGAAGTAGGAGTGGAACTGCACTGTTATTCTGATGGGGACAGTCTTGGTTTAGCAGGTCTTGCACAGCTTTTCTTTTCTTTCAGTACCTTTTAGTTTTTAAACTCATGTTTTTATTACATGTTATATCCAATCTTCCCGGAAACATCTCTTAAGCGATTTGTACTTGGAATAGCAGTTTTAATGGGAAATTAATCAAATAATGTGCACAGGACTGTATCTCTGGAAAAGCAGTTCATATGCTTTTCATGTAATCACTTTAAGCAAAGCAGTGTGGGAGCTGTAGTGTTAATGCAGTGATTTCTCTGACCCATTTCACAGCTGGGAGAAAGATTAACACAGTAAGACTGGCAGGGTTGCAGTCACGACAACGAATACAAAATGAAAAAGGGCGGGGAGAGGACACGGTGTAAGTTGCTTTTGAATAAGAGATTATGGACAACACAGTCCACTCAAACACCTGTCCTCAAAATGCAAGGAAACACTAATCTTGGAACCATGAGTGCATATTAGTCGTGTATTTTGTATAATGCCCCTTGAGGAAATGTATCAGTTTGCCTGAAAGTTCTAGGACTAGAGAGTATATTGTTCCCACATTAAGACGTATGTGACGCCCCACTTATGACAATTGTGTATGTTTAGATTCCCATGACAGTAATATTTCATTTTCCAATCTCGCTTCATTACTTACAATAAACAGGCTGTTTTTTCCTAATGTGCCTTTTACACTGGTATATATAAATGGTCTTGGTTCTGGTTGCCTGCAATGTAATATTTCTTATTTAAATAGACGTCTTTGATGAATAGAGGCTAAGCTGCTCTAAGTGGAATAGACAGACACTTGTCTTGTTTATCATGACATTACAGAAGTATACAGTATGTTCTAGTGTATGGAATGTTCTGAAACTTAAACAGTGGTAATGTACTACACCAAACTTTCTCAAAAACTACCAAATACTGTAATGATGGTATAATTTTCAAGTGAAATTTTAATTTCACATTTTTGCAACTGTGACTAACTGCATGGCAGACAAACCTGCAGCCTTCAGAATAGTGGTCAAAGGAACCACTTATTAAACACTTTGGATGTCTGGTGCCTATCACCACCACTGTGAACTGTTTTGACTCAGTCTTTCTCTAGAATGGAACAAGTCACATTAAAACACTCTGAATGACTTACATCTAAACCATTTAAAGTCCCTTTTAACTCACAGAGACAGTTTAGCACTCTTTCCTAGCATGACCTCTGGGCTAGTATGCTTTTATTAAAGTAGAATGAATGAGCAGTATGATTCAAAGCAACACCAACAGGTTCGCTACAACAGAGAGAACCTGACTGGGTTGAACTCCAGACAAAGGCATCACCGCCTCTGTTAAATGACATAGCCACTAAAAAGAGCATTACAAGATTTAATAACTGAGCAATACAGCAAATGTTAAATGAATATATATTAGTTAAAAAGAGACTTTTCATACAAAACTATGAGTGATTGTCTTTACCTCGCACATGATGAGCACATGGAAAAGCCTCCTACGCACACATGCCACTACACACCTTTTAAATCACACTTGTGTGCAGGTGATCATTGTAATTACGTGAGTACAATAGCATTTAATCAGCTCGGAGTGAGAGGAGGTGAATCTAAACTACATTAGCCACAGGTCTGAGTGCTCGCTGTAGCCTTCAGCAGGGTCCTCTATTATCTCCCTGCATGCTGGCATCACCACTGTAATTCAAATCTGAGCGTTTGCCTACACTCCTCACATCTCAACACAATTAAGCGCTCAGGGCAGAACAATAGGAAGTAATTAAGGCATTTAGAGGGCTTTTCAATGAGACTGGAACTTCAAACACGCACACCCAAACTTTCACACACATTAAAACTTTGTATTTCTATCTTTACAGGGTCCCCTGAATTCTCTACTACTGTGTCTAATTGTTGCTATGCTGCACCCAACACCACCATAACCTTAACCCCAAGAAGCTAAAGAAAATCACTGAGCCCTTTAAAGTAAAAGAGGTACTACTGGTAAGAGATTCTATGGCTGGAATATCCCAGTGATGTTACATTTCTGTAAGCTGAATGTAAAATATAAAGGACATATAAAGCATAGTTAAAATATGTATGATTAAATATAAAGTTTAATAAGTTTAATGGCTATAGGGTATAATGATCTGTACATGATGTATTCTAAACAGTGTCCCATCTTTTTTGGAAGTGAGGTTATATAATCGTTTTACATCTAACCATTTTCTATCCTCCATTGGACCTGAAAAAGAGTTAAATACACTATCACACAAACACAGATTCAGCCTTCTGAGCGGTGGATGTGTTGCCATGCTGAATGGTTTGGCCTCCATCAGCGCTGCTGAATGCACTGGGGTCAGATGGCAGCAGGGTTAGAGGGAAGTCAGACGTTTCACAATGGACTATTCATGCACAGCTGAAAGCTCCGACAGTGCTAATAAGATCTAACACAAGAGACTGTCCCTTTCATACACCAGGTTGCAAGTTTCAGAAAAAACATGATTTTTTTTTTTTTTTAACTATACAGGCTCTACAAACCGTTCCCAGTCTGACACACTGCTTTGTGATTGTCCTTAATATTAGTACATGTAATGGCCTTCAGAATGACTGACAATTTTGGTAGATGTGAGGTAATGTAAGTGCCTTTGTTGTTTATCTGAAAAACTGCTTATTTGAGTGAAATGAAATAATTCACGTATAAACTATAATTTTTATTATATTTTCAAGATAAGCTGATAAACAGCTACTTTCTTCATAGTCAAGAAAATGCTAACACAAAGGCACATGCACTGTGGAAAGGCGGTCTTTTCTATACCTCAGATCACTGTAGACAGAACATATATGAAAACAGACATGAAGTGAACCTACAAGGCATGCACCTCATTTTACAGTTCTACAGCACATGTATATTTCTAATCCTTACAGTTCTTTCACAGATCCTTATTCATATTCCAATTCCGGTTTAAACTGCAGCCTTTAACATCTGTCCTGACAAGGCTGGCATCTTATGTTGGGTTCAGGTGCCATTCTCAAATTCCCTGATTCTAGCCTGGATTTCATCCTGCTTTAGTTTTTCTCCTTACGCTTCACTACTTACACTACCCTAAAGCTGCACTATGCAGGACTGGGGATCTGGTAATCCCTCTGGTGAGAACGCGTAATTGCATACAACAAGCAGAACATTTTGAACTGTAGGTTGATCGATCCCCTTCTGTGGATGAATGTGATGATGAACGGTGAAGATCAAAGTTAGGTGAAATGAACATTTTGCTTTAGCCTGACTCCAGCAATGTGTACAAACCTATACTTCAGCCCGTTTCCCCCCTAACTGAATATAAAATGATCCAACGGGCACCCTGGAGACACCTTCTCATAACTGAGCTCCGCAATTGTGAGGAAATGGGACAGATTGATGCAGGCAAGAACAAAATGAGTCCAGCATTAGTGCATTTGTTTGATGTGTATGTGTAAAGTTTTTGCATCAAAAACCCAAAAAAGCTCATTTTGTGCCATTACAGCGGTGAGAAGAGATGCTGTTCAAAATGACTATAATTGACAAATTTAGTATGGCTGAATAGAAACCAAATAGTAGACTTTTATTCCGTTAACAGCATCTTATTTTGATGTCCTATATTTTTATTGATTCACCTTTTAGATGTGCATGTCTGCATACCAGCCCTGCGATGGAATGGCAAGCCTGTGCAGGATCTTAGTAAAATGTGTATGTACCTACCTGCATGCTTCATCCAAGAAGTACACATGGTCAATACCTCCAATCACCCAAGCCCATGCTGACTTGTGTGATTAGTCTGTGTTCCAAATGAACATCAATCTACTTCTGTATCAAAGTTTATTTTGTCACTGTAACACCAGGGACAACCTAAACCATACAAAACCTGTTATTTAAATCTTCACAATCATAAAGAATGCTTAAATCAGACTCCAACCGCATGCATTGTTCACATCCATTATGTACGGTGTGACAAACATCTAAGATTCATACAGAAAAACGTTGTATGATGACAATACTGAACGTTTCACAGATCTCATGGACATCACCAGTACTTAAGGAACACTGTCTGAATGTTCTGTGTTAAAGTAGGCATAATTAGACATGTTTAATTGGATTTAGTACTGTGTACTTTGGTGAATATTATGAAAAGGTCTTAAAGGATTGTGATGTTTGTCATATCGCCCAGCTCTTCAGAAAAATCCAGTTGTATTTACATACTGTCCTCAGCTATAGACTTTGCTTGATCTAAACAGGTATGATAAAGGTTCAGAGTCTATATCAGTCCGAGACATACAGATGTTTTTTTTAAAGGAGTAATTCCACAGGTGCACACAAGTCTTTACAAAGTCTCAATATGCCTGAAAAGACACCATAGATGAAGATCTGGCATCCAAGTGTCCTCACCAGGATCACGTAGGTTCAAATTTTAAAAGAGAACTACTCTCATATTTACTCTGAGGTAACGTAACTCTACTGTCCAGACTCCTGTTTCTTCAGCATGGTTTTCAAGGTCTTAAATTTGTTCTTCCCAATTCTACCCTTTTTTTGCAAATGGTTTTTTCTTTTCTTTGTCTTCTTCAGCTTGTTCTCCTCGCTTTTCCCAGTCACAGACTTCTTTGTTGTCTCTCTGTCCACTTTTGGGATTTGGAGCTTCTTCTTGCTTTTGCCATCCTCCTTGGCATCCTCCCCTTCCATTCTGGCTAATTTCTTTTTGGGGCCATCATCTTTTATTTGTTTACTTTTTACTGTTGGTTTGTTCTGGGAAACAGGTTTTTCAGTTTTACTGTCAACGGTAGTCTTCTGCTTGGTCTCGGTTGCTTTTTCCTTTGGTGCAACTTTTGCCATTTTGCTGTTTGCTGGTTTGGTATTTTTGTCCTCTGATGTAACAGGAGCCTCTGCTTCAGCAGGTTGTTCATCATCGTCTGTGGAGATAAAGAAAATTAAAATCATGAGAAAGGTGTAAGAGCTTGAAATTTTTTAACCTGAAAACAGTAAAAAACCTCAGACTTACTGCTGTGTGCAGGTGCAGTGGGAATGGTGTTAGAAAACTTCTTCAGCTTTGCCACAAAAAAGCCATCCATGTTGTGAGAATGCGGGTAGAACCTCCGCGTAAGCTTGAGTGAAGGATGGAATCGCCGCTCTTTAAATCTGCAGAGAAAACTTATATTAGTTTCCACAGTTTCAAATCTCGCTCGCCTTAAATGCTCCTGTGGGTTTAGGAAAAGGTTGCAGGCATGTATGTTCTTGCAGGAACATTATGTGCGAGTACAGTACCTGGTGAAGCCCTCCTTTCCAAAGTCCAATCCTGTAGGAACCAGTTTAACATTTCTCTTCTTCAGGGCATAGTCCACTACCCACTCATTCTCCTCCACCTAAAAAACACCACATTACATTCTTACAGGACATGCATACAGACTCAAGGCACTGTGCAACCTGCTCAACCTGTAAACAAAAATACTGTTCCGCCACATCTCCAGTCCAGTAGAAAGAGGAAACCACAAGGGAGAGAGGACGATCAACTCGAATCGCAACAAAAGGCAGTTTCCAATTGCTGTTTGGTTCTCTGAAAACATTCTAATAATGTACCTACTCACAAAGAATTTCCTATTTAATCTTTTTTTTTTCACTACAGTTTTTAGAATAATTAAACATCCCGGCCATAAAATAATTCAAATAGAATTACACAGTGGCCAGGTATAAAAACAATTTTCTTTTTTGAAGATGCCTCCCTTTGCCTGAACCAGCTTTACACTCTCTTGGCATTCTCTCAAGCAGCTCCAGGAGGAACCACCTGGGATGCTCTTCAAAGAAAACTGTTCCCAGTCCAAATGCCAGATTATAACCACTGTTCAGTCACCTGTCCTTTCTTCACCAAGAGAATCAAAAATCACAAGCAATATCATTGGTATAGCTGATACAGCATATGTAGTGCTTTATACATTACATTTACATTTAAGGCATTTAGCAGACGCTCCTATCGAGAGCGACTTACAACCGTGCTTAGTGTTCCGTTGGATAATATTCCAGCTTCTCCATATTACTTCAGAGTAATTAGGAAAGCCCACATGCTTAATCAGTCTTTAAATAAAAACCCAGTCTCAGCCTTTAAAACAAAGTAAACCACCAACATATGACGTTAGGTCAAACACCTTAAAGATTACGGAAATGTATTTGCGTCCAAACTTTGTAGTAGTACCGTATGCATCAGTAAAGCTCCATCATCCTCACCAGTCTGTGTTTTCCTGAGACCTGGCCCATCCCTGACTGCAGTCACTATGTAAAAGGGCCAAGTTTGCGTCATTCTAAGCTATTTCAAGGAGTTGTGACCTATTAATCTCTTCTAGTGGCTTGACGATTTCTGGCCTAGGTCACTGACTTTGCACTAAATCTGCTTCACATTAGCTTCTTCCAACAAAAAGAATAATTTGTGCATCGAGTTCTGTTCTCTTGTGCTCCACTGCAAAACTCGCATCATCCATGGCTCAGATGCTGTTGGACCTCAATGCCGCAGGGGTTTGGTGACCTACCAGTACCAAGGTCACAGTCTCCAAAGTTGTCTGCTTTCTAACACCATACTTTCTGAAACCTGAACAGCTTCATATCAGGGTTTCAAGATTTTTACCTTTGGCTGTGACAATAGTGAGGTTTTTGGAAAAATAAAAACAGTTCTGTTATGTAATATTTAGGGAATGTAATAATTATGTGCAGTTGTGGGGAAACCCACAAAACCAACCAAACAAACAAACAAAAAATTTGGTTTTGACTGGTCTGAGAAGGCGATTAGGAGACAAAAAGAATCTCATGCAATTAAGAGGTTAAAAAATAAAAAAATAATAAAGGCTGATTAAAGGCTGATAATAATCTGCAGATCAAAGGATTAAAGTCAGTCTGCAAATACTCCATCAGAATGAGAACCAGGGCTTAAATTACAGTTAAAGTCATGAAGAGAATTCCAGCTTAAAGATTAAAAAATAAATAAATAAATAAACAGATACCATCACCACCATAACCTCCAAACTACCGTTCCACTACACACATTGCACAAGTCAGGTGTCAGCCTCTCAAAACTGTAAATGCTGTACACTACCCTTCCCTTGCTGTGTCACTCATCATGGTGTGCTGAAATTAGCTGAAAGGTTTACCATAATGGAACAGGTGCAGTAGACGAGGTAGCCACCAGTCTGCGAGTCAGCGTTGACAGAGTCAATGGCAGCTAGAATCAGCTCCTTCTGTAGATGAGATGAGCGCAAAATATCTGTCTCATCCTAAGAGTGAAAGGGACAACATGAGTTATTACAGGCAAGAACACCCAACACTCATCACCAGAAAATTACAGAGACTGCAAACTGTCAGATGTGCCATCCTCTAAGTGCAGCCGCTTATTCAATAGGAGTTTCTGAAAGGTCAGTTTTTGCCAATAGCATCTGGCTCACCATAAACAAAATCAATATAATGTTCACAAACTGTCAAAAGCTACATTTTATTGAACATCATAGTGACAAGCCCTCAATACAGCATACATTTTTAAAACTAGTACCTTGCTAGTTTTCACCGCTGGGTCTTTGGAGATGACCCCTGTGCCAGAGCAGGGAGCATCCAACAGAACTCTGTCAAAACCTCCCATTACCTATCGTTCACAAGAAACATCTTGATGTTAGGAGGACCAGGGAACGTGCATGGCAGAAAATATTTTAAAGTAATTAAAATTCCTAATAATAAACACTATAAACACAAAATATAAACTCAAAATAAATGGGTACATAGAGAACATAGGGATCAAATGTAACAAAGAAAAGGAAGGTGGTGCCAAAAAGAAGGACTATTAAAACGTCAAGCTTGAACAATAAATACAGAAGCAGACCTTGGGGAACTGTCTTCCATCATAGTTAGAGATGATGGTGTTGGTGACTCCCAGACGATGAATGTTCCCTACAACACTCTTAAGTCTCTCGGCACTGGCGTCATTGGCAACTATCACACCTGTGTTCCTCATCAACTGGGCTAGGGGACACATAATACAGCAAATTCAATAAATAAATTCTATTCCAAGCTCAGGTAAAGACTTGTCAACTTTAAAAACAAGTGTCATTTATTTAGATAATAATTTGCACTGCTAAAACATGGTGTGACTAAATGACTGTAACTAGTTAGCTATTAATTGGTAACTGATAAGTCTTAAAACAAGGACATGACCCATCACAATATTAATAATAAAACTGATAGTTCCAGTTCTGAAAGTTACAGTCACTGTACAAGATGACAGAGCTCACACACATCAAATGAATTCTGTATTAATGCACAGAAAAATTAAAAACCATTCCTTACATGACCTGTAAAAATGTCTTTTACAATACACAATGTTCACGTGTCCTATTCAAAATTATTATGCCCTGCTTTTTTTGTTTTTGTTTTGTTTGTCTAGACATGTTCACACAAACACATAAAACAACAACTTTACCAAGCACTGTTTTTAAATAGGAAAAAAAAAAGAAAAGAAAAAACTACAACAATGAATGACACACGTGTTCTCACCCATATAAGTGGTCTTGCCTCCTGGAGCCGAACTCATGTCCAGCACATTCTCCCCCTCCTGGGGAGCCAGTGCCATTACAGGCAGCAGTGAGGAAGCTCCCTGCAGCATGTAGTGGCCAGCTAGATACTCGGGAGTTGCACCTGAGACGGGCAACCAGAAAACAAGGTTTCAGAAGATACTAACATTTAAAAAATAAAGCACATAAAAAAAAAGAGAAAAAAGTTACAGAAATGCTGAATAGACTCACCTATCGGAACAGAGGAGTCAAAGATGACCAGGCCCACTTTAGACCACTTCCCCAAAGGATCTAAATTTACACCCCTATTGATCAGAGCCTATGCAAACAGAAAAAATGATTCCTTTAAGACTACATGTAATTGTTCATCTCGGCATTTCTTAAAGATTTCTGAAAGTGGTGCACATTTTTACCTGGGCCAAATCTCTTCTCCTGGTTTTAAGGGTATTAGTCCTGATAGTGACAGGCCTCTGGATTTCGTTGGCCTCCAGAAAATCGACAAGCTGTTTTGAAAATAAATGCACAAAGCATACAGACTATTAAAAATGCTTCTACCAACTTTTCCAACTAAACCTCAGTAGGTCACTTAGCCACCTCAATTACAGATGTGCCGTCAGTACATACAGAGGCAGTGGGAGTGGCCATCTACCCCTTCATACTTTGACAGACAGTTCATCTACCCTGTTAGCATAGCCACACATCCGAAAAGGAGACAGATGGGTGGTACTAAAACAGGAAATTTAACTTTTACTCATAAATTAAACCAAATAAATCAAACACAACTAGGTGACTATGCAGAAGCTGGGTTCTTATCCAATATTGTGAGAGGGTAGCAGGTTTGTCAAACACAAATATCTTTCTAAGAAAATACAAAATTGCCATCCATCATTGTTTGCTTAGAGGTTGTTAGAATTTTTTTTTAAGTAGAAACAGCATCTCCCTCATTTGCACATACCTCTGAGTGCGGGAACAGATCCATGAGTTTAGCCATAAGGAAGATGTTGTAGCTATAATAAGTGCACAGGTCTGTCTTTAGCAAGGAGACATACTCGGCTCTCTGTTTCCCATCCTCTCTCTTCTCACTGAAGTGTGAGAGCACATCCACATTGTCTTTGATCCTCTGGTGGATGCTCTGCAGGTCCAAGGGTAAGAGGCCTATACAACAAAAACAGACAGTAAAGAGGAAGTGGTGAAATCAATAATAATAATGATCAGGAACATTGGGTCAATTTAATCTGTAATTTAATCTGAATTGCATGCCTCTTTAACAGGCATGCAATTCAGTATGACTCACCCTCTTTCTCCCTGTCTGCTGCAGCCGGGAGTTTGAATCTGTCCACCCCATCCAAATTCACCTGCACTGTGTCATCCTCCTCCTCCTCCTCATCTGATTCTTCAACATCCATTTCTTCATCTATGCTGTCTTCTTCCCCCTCCTCATCGTCATCATCGTCATCATCATCCTCACTTTCCTGTGCTTCTTGACGTTTTTTCTGTTTTCTGGCAGCTCGTTCAATAGGCAGCAGCTGAAGAAACAAAAGTGTGAGACATACTTTTAGACATACATTATAAGTTTTGACTCTTGGCTCTATGTGTCTTTAGCAAAGAATATTTTATATACCTCCTCTCCATCACTGTCTGCACCCTCCTCTTCCTCTCCTTCACTACTGTCCTCCATTGCTCCGTAGTCATCAACCATATCATCATCATCATCATCATCATCATCACCACCACCACCACCACCACCACCACCATCTTCACCACCTTCATCACTTGCTTCTACCTCTTCTTTTTTTCCTTTTTTCAGGTCCTCCAATTCATCATCCTCCTCTTGCTCCCATTGGCTATCACTATCCTCATCCTCTTCTGATTGGTCAAGTTTACGCTTTCGCTTTGCTGGTGTTAGCCATTCACTATTTTCATCAGAGAAACCTTGATATGATGAAAAAGGAAATCAGTTTGGAGGAATATACAATTTCCCCTTCACCAAAGATGTGAGATAACAATACATTTCACATATTCAATTAAGACTTTAGTTTGTACCTTTCTTAGGCTGTTTTTTCTCTTTGGGTGTCAAAGCAACCTGTGTTCTCTTCCCAGCACTGCACAAAATAAGTAAATGAATAATGTTTAACAACAACAAATATATATTTTTATTCAAATAGATGAAACCTTGGCATTTTACGGAAGATCATCTTACCGTTTTCTGGCTCTGCTGGACAGTTTTTTAGGGCCATCCTCTAAAAGTAAAAAAAAGCATAAGAAATATATATATATATTTTAAATCCAAAGCATGAAAGGCCACTTTTGCAATATTACAACATTCATGACTAAATTAGCATACACAATTATTCATTTAATCATTTAACTCATATGCATAATTTCTATTCAACATAGAACTGATATGTCAGAACATCTACAGAAGAAAAACTACAATAATAAAATATTTATAGGTTATTGAGAGTCAAATAGTAATACAAGTTGTTCTGTCCATCTCTACAATGCGTAGGTCCAAAACTTTTTCTCCATACCATCCACCAAAAATTTGGTCAACTCTGTCTCTGGGCCTTTCTGTTTCCTGGCCTTCCTTCCAGGTCCACGCTTCACTTTGTTGGTGGGGTCAAGTTTCCTGCCCATCACTGACCCAGTAGAAGTCTTCTGGAACGAGGAAAGGACAAAACACCTTGTAGCAAATAGGCACCGATTCTTTGTTTTAAACGTTTCCTTTTCAAAACAAACCACTTCCTTTACATCAACTGTTATACTTCATAAATATTTGTTTAATTAAAAAATCGTTACAAACGCCTTTTGAAAACTCCAAGTATACATGAGCATCCCTGCAAGTTTCTTACATTTACATTTTCTCAACATCTCTGTGGAGAAGGACAGCTACTAAACTGATCCATACATGCAAAAAGACTTGTGTAAACGGACACATTTATCTGAAACACTGTCAAAACGGCTGCGATAGGTAACAAACGAAGCAAACAAGACGAAGAGACTGTCAAAAAACAGCATTCCATTATGCATGCCTTGTAGCAAGCATGAGCTAACCATGTTGCTCGACCAAACCACAACGCTAAGGACCAACATGTTGTTGTTTATTAAAGCAGTTTCCTATACACACTATTCTTGTTTGAATTTCTCCAGTCCCGCCTTAAATCGTGCAGCAATGCTGAATTATGAATTTAGTTACATCAGAATGCAGCTACTTCACCATTTACGGTGGAACTGGAGAAGCCGGCGAATACTTCAGCCTCTTAATAATAGTTTCGCCTCTTGGCTTCAGTTTCGCCTTTATTTATCCGCATAAGAATAAAACGACTCAATAAGATTATTCTCCCTTTGAATCTAGAAAACGAGTCCACAATCGTAACCCACTAAAGTTGACGGTTCCACGAACACTGGAGACATAAAAAGTCGATTTTAACCCTCATTCCATCATTTTCCACTCACCTTTACCTTCCTGAATTATTCCGACACCCAGTCGGAACTAAGAATATTACCTTACTACCAAAATTAAGTAGTAACTTTGTTTAAACTGCAAGAAACCCTCACACGTGAGTTTTTTGTCGAACACGTTGGAGGAAAGATCTACGCGGCCAACTTCCGTCGCACAGTTATGACGTCAACAGCACGCGGATCGTTGTCGTCCTCCTCCTCTAGCAGGAACACGATTGTAGCATTTGTCACAATTGAAAACAGTAAAGCAGCTAATTGTGAGACTCATTGAGGCAACTGAGCGATGGAGGACGAATGGGAGGAAGAAGAGCAGCTGGTGGTGGCCGAACTGTCGGGTATGATCGATTCAGCGGTGCTGAGGAGGTGTGATGGCTGGTGTAAGGTGGTGGGTCTGGACAGCGAGCAGCCCGTCCTGCAACTCGGCCGGTACGTGTTCGCCGGAGAGTACGAGGATGCTGTGGGGACCTGCGTGATCTTCCAGGAAGACTCAGGAGACGGCCTGGGTTCCAGCGGCAGCCCATCGCTTAGGTACCAGTGCCACACGGCAAAAAAACTGATGCTCCAGAGAACGTTTCTCTCCGAGAGGAAAGAGGGGGAGTCCTGCTCAGGGGGCATTGAGGTCCTGTCTCTGAACGAGGGAGATGTGTGTGGGAGAGCAAGCACGGTGTGCCACTACGTGCTGGACCCCACGGAGCTGGAGAGGGTAAAGGCGGAACAGGGCCGCGGAATGAGCGAAGAGTCGGACACTGAGACGATGGAGAGGGGGGAAACATCCACAAGACAGGACAGCATGCTGGACGGCGGCGAAGCAGCAGAGAACGACAGCCACACTTCAGTCTAACCCAAACGGAGTCTAGAGAAACGCCAGTCATGACTGAAATGTACCATGGACATGTGATTAGTGCAGTGAACAGAAGTGCTGCCTCATTACTAGACAAATAGGCTTATTTTTATGTACAGGTGGAAATATTTTTGATACATAATAAATACTTTTAGGAATGAAATGAATCCCTGAACACTGTGAGCATGGAAAAGGGGCCATCACACTGGGGCCTATGGCCCTGAAATCAATATTGGGCTGTTCATATACTGTTCATATACTATTCATATTGTTGCAGTGGTGTCAATGCTGAAAGTCAGGTAAAACAAGGTGGTAGACCTGATTAATATCCACAAACTAGACTGGAGTAGGTTGTGCCAGAGTGCCAAGCTTGCTGGTAGGTGAGCAGTAAGGACTGTGTTATGAGATGATGTCACTCAAGGGGGAAATGGAAAAGCATAACAGATCCCCTTTAAATCATACCTACAAAAATCATCTCTGCTGCCCACAACACACCCCAAACCTAATCCAACCTTCTCTATACATCTTTACCTCTCTTTCTCTTTTCTCTGCTTCTGTACTGCTGTTTTCTGTAAACTGTTCTTGAGATATTTTTATAATTATTTATAATCACAATAAGATCAATTCCTTAACATACCTCACCGGTTTGCTTGTGTCAACAGACAGCCCATGTTTCTTTTCTTATCCATCAAAACCTGCAGCATATATTTTATATTCATAAGAAACTCACCTTTTTACTTTACATGTTTAGGTTCACATACAACACCAAAAACTGGTATCATAAACAAATTCAAAACACTTTTTGTGACGCCATTAGAATTTGCTATAATTCTGCATCAATTTGACCTAAAACTTTTCACAAAAGTCTTAAAAGTACATAAGGATAAACAAACAACAAAAAAAGACTTGGTCATTTATGATCCAAAATTACATATCTGTGAGTGGCAAAAGCAAATTAACCTTTGCTTTCAGTATCTGAATGTTCCAGCAACCACCTGACATTTCCATAAGAAATTAACAACTGCAGAGTGTCAGCAACGTGTTTTTGGAGAGCGGCTGCTTTCTCCTTGCAGCCCTACCATGCACACCCTTGTTCAGTGTCCTGGGGAGCAGTTTGGGATAGGTGCTCAGTTGTCAGTTCAGGGAATGAAACCGGAGGTTTAAGGCTGGTTCCCTTACCCTCAGCCCACGACTGCCCCTCATATATGTATTTTATGTATATTATATCAAAACTGTTATTTCTTCTTATTCTGTGGAAGGGTTAGTTCATTTATGAATGTTTTACACTACTAATCTTACACACTGCTCCTATAAACTTTCAGATGCCTGACTCCTAATCAAACCAATATGTTTATCTAGAACAGAACAATTCACATCAAACCAGTCGGAGTAACTTTATTCACGTCTTAAGCACGTAAGTGTTCAGATTTTCTGAGACGTGTGTGGAAGTTCCTCTTTCAGCCATTACCTGAGCGCACTCGTTTAGCTCGTGCAGCTGTTCTGGAATGTTCGTTTCCAAATCTCGCACTGTTTACTTGTAAACCGTCAACCGGCTCCAAACACGTCTGTGAGAGCAGCAGCTAACCTAGCCATAAACATCTGCTTGTAAGTGGGCGTTAGGATGGAAACATGACGAAAGCCGCCAGTAAAAAGCGAGCAGAGAGCGACGCGGCGACTAGGCGGAGCAGGCCCGCGGCTAACGGCCGGCCGGGGAAGGTGCTGGGAGGCCGCGGCCTGGGAAAGGCAGGAGCCAAGCGTCTCGGGAAGATGCTGAAACGGGTCATTCAGGATGAACGTAACGGCAAAGGAAAGGGAACTGACCAGTTACCGAGTCAGTACCTAACAAACCGCTAGTTTTTATCTCGGCTAGAAATCACAAAACTACACCAATTTCTCAAAATATCTTTCAAATTTAAATATCTAAGATGTAACCAAAACAGTTGAGTTGTGAAAATGCTGTTCACAGTGGTGATGATGGGAAACAGGAAAGGAGTTTAATACCTCTAAAAGCGGCATCACAAAGTTATAACCAGAAATGATTATGAACACAGCCAGATGTTTTATGGCAGTCTTTTTCTTTTCATTAATTAATTAATTAAAAATCATTCAGGTGGAGGGGTACACACAGGGTGTTCTATGGCAAAACATTTCTCAAACTCAAACCTTTTTCTGTTCAGATATATCCACATTTTACGTTCATTAGCATTACACATAAACCTACACAGTCATTTAGATTCACTGGTGGTTTTGAGCAGTTAATAAAATGGCGATATTTGTGTTGTGGATATTGGGATCAACACCACTAGTGTAAGAAAGAGTCTATTTAATATTAAGCTGTGCATTGTAGACATAAATGGCAACTTCTACACAATAATATACTGTGTGTGTATAAATATATTTATTTATGCATTTCATAATGGTCTGGTGCTGGTTCACCTGGCATACTAGCATCCCAAACACAACATGGCTAGTTCTGCTGGTGACCAGTAATGCTGGTATATGCAGTTTAGCAGGGATATTCACCATTAATCCTATTTTGGAAATACGAGCTACCAGTTATGGCAGGACACTTAGGGCATTTGACAGACTCTCAATATTACCTACTTTCAATATGATAACACAAACCCTGAATAGTAATAACTCAAATTGTACATCTTACATCTGTTCATCTAGCCACCCCGATTCGCCTTTTGAAGCACAAAGCTCAAGCCTCTGGAGGAGGGACATGGAAAACAACTCCTCAGGTGTCAGACTTCATGATGAAGGTGATTTCCCAGTGCAAATGCCAAGGAGGCATGTCTATGGAGGAACTCAAGAAGGCCCTGGCAGCAGGTGGCTATGATGTGACCAAAAACAACACCAGAGTGAAAATGGCCATGAGAGGCTTGGTGAGAAAAGAGACCCTAGTGCAAGCTGCAGGACAGGGCACCTCTACCACCATTAAAATAAACAAAAGGGTAACAGTAAGAAAGCATGCTACTTGTCAGTTGGATACAGTCGTCATTGTGCCTGCTTGTGTATTTAAATGTTTTGTCTGTTTTGTCTATCCCATGTAACAGAAACGAAATAATGAAAAAAGTGGGAGGACAAGAGCAAAGAGGGAAAAAGATGCAAAAAAAACATCTGCAAGCAACAGGCCTAAACCAACAGGAAAATATGATAAAGTGAGGCAAAAGCAGCAACAGAAGAGGGCCAGACCTGCAGTACAGAACAAAAAGACTGTTCAAAAAGGTGGTAAAGCTCAATCTCGAGCAAGGAAGAATACCAAAAAAACAAAAGCTGCCACCAAAACCAAACCTTACACTCATCGCAAGCAGCATTCAAGGTAATT
Organism: Prochilodus magdalenae; assembly: GCA_024036415.1. Lineage (NCBI taxonomy): Eukaryota > Metazoa > Chordata > Actinopteri > Characiformes > Prochilodontidae > Prochilodus > Prochilodus magdalenae. The sequence goes on along the minus strand of JAMWET010006624.1, from coordinate 373,249 downwards.
CATTCAAGGTAGATGCCAACACCAGACTACTGTCATACTGCAAGCATGAGCTTGTAAAGTTTAATTATATTGAAGATTGCATTAGTAGCTCATTAAAGGTTAAACAAGGCAAAATATGTAGTGATGCAATCAATTTTTTCACTTAAATAAGCCTCAATCAGACTAAAGAAAACCTTTCAAATTAAGGTTTATTATTTGTACACTGACAATACCCCATATTTTGAATATTAATGAAAATGCAACAAACTAATTTATAAAAATACAAAACACTGCTTCTGTGGTATGTCCAGAGAAGGCATATAAAGTGGTGGTGGTGGTGGTGGTGGGGGGGGTCACACTGTACAGCTTCCAGAATGCACCAACACAGACAAAAAGCAGTGCATGTGTCCAAAGAACGCACAGTTTGACCCAAAGTCCAAAGCTTTAAGCCTTATTTGTTTCTTTTTTTGGTCACAACACCCCCCAGACCTCTTCAAAGGCAGAGCACATTTTGGCACATGTCAGGGCAGCAGACAGAGGGTAATTACTGATGGACAGGGTCTTCTCAGTGTAGTCCACATTTACCTGGAAGAAAGTTAAAAGATACAGGGCTTTGTGAGCTCTTTAAACACAGTGAACACACTAGCATTTCAATGGTATGAGATTTTCACAGTACAATGACCGCATCTCATAAAATAGCAGACTTTCACAGCATCACAGTATATAATTTTTTACAAGTAAAAGCTTTTTTTTCAAAAGTAAAAAAATGTTGGTAGTAAACTGGTGATAGTGCTTTGTGTTTCTGTGGTGTCAAACTTACCGCTCCATGGGCAAAAGCCCCTATGACAATAACAGCAGGACCATCTTTAGGGACAATGGTTCTGGGGCAGACTGCATCTCCTGCTTTAAACGATGTGGCAAAACGTGGACAGCCTGGAGGCAGATGGTCTGAAACTGGGTTTTTAATCAATTTCAGCAAGCGCTGAGGGCCGTCAGCCGCTCTAACACTCAGTTTATGCAGGAGCTGCACTGAGAGGAGAAACAGAGAAAAGCAAGCAGAGGGTTAGCATGGTTATATAGGAAAACCACAATGCAAATGCATCTTCGAATCAGAGCTCCAGCACAGCAGTGCTCTGAAATACACAAACAAAACACGGTATTCTCTGTTCAAGGAAAACCAGTGCACATTACATTACAAAGGAAATAAGAAATACTAAATTTGCAGAACAACGGGGAACCCCAGTTTTCATGTGTAATATGGACATACTGTATGTATGTCGCCTATTTCAGCATCAGTGGTTTACACCAATAGCTCACTGCAAAATGAAGTTTACCAAGCTTTCCTCTTTACCCCAAAAGTAGTCAATCAGCCAATCAATACATGCCTAGACTTCTGTTATAAAGAAGCAAACTCTGGACTAAGAGTCCAGTTGGCAGGAACCGGGCAATACAATACGCGTTGTGACACAGGAGATATGATTTCATATGTTGTGAAGCTAATTTTTGGAAAAACAGTCATAGTATTAAAAACACACCAGCAAATGTTTTTCCAATGTTAGCAAGGCATCCTTACACTTATTAATCTAATGGCTAAAAATATCCAGCACCAAATGAACTACGCTGCCTTAAATGTTTGCATGTAAACTACTAATTAAAAATTGATACAGTGTCACAAAGCATAATACTATAATACTCAAGTGCATCAAACTTTTTTCACACCCACCCCTACTTCAGACACCAAACATGCCTTTACCACCCTCACCGGGGTACGGGGGAGAAGTGTGTTCATTTCATTTTGTGGTAACTCATTTTTTAGACAGTGACTTGCAGAAATGTCCACAGCTAAGGACCTCACAAAGTAACCTACCCATTAGTCCACAGAAGCGGTTGAAAGTGCGGGGAATCCTTGTTTGAGGATTGATCTCGATCAGAGCATTCTTCTCTGTGTGAATGTACACTTGCAGCAGTCCTGCTCTGTTCAACGGACTGTCCATTAACATAAGCAGGCACTGAACAAGGACAAAAAGTAGGAATAGTGTATAATAAACATGAGAATAACACCCAACATCGAATATTGTCTAAATATTACAGAAATAGTACATCAAACATTTTCAGGAATTACACCTACACAGCCAACTACACCACAAACTAACACCAAAATCATATTAGTGTCCAAAAAAATAAAAAATAAAAAAGACCAATCAAAGGCTCCACAGTACATTAAATGTGTTTTTGTTTCAAACAGAATTTCAAATATTAAGGGAATTACACTACACAATTGTTCTACCTGATGTGTGATATCTGGGCGAACATTGCCAGGATCTCTTCCACTCTTTATTATCATACTCTTGTGCTGGTCACAGTTCAGCAGCTCAAACGTTTTACCAACCTTCGAGAAAAAGCAAATAAAACATTTAGTGGTACAGAAAAAAGAAAAGACTTCGCATTGCAGTGGTCAGGCATTACAAACGAGAAACATTAACTTAAAGTACATATTCCAGGACACTGCGCTGCTTAGGAGGAGCATCTACACTTTGGTAAAGTCTAAATGCTTACTTGGGTCACAACGTCCCACCCTGGTATCCATCCAAATAATCAGCCAGTTAAAAGGCTCCTCTTTTAGGACGTGGTCTCCTGCACAAATTTTTTTTACTGCAGTAACACACTCACTTCAGCTCAGGAAGAACCTTTTAACTACCTGATTATCTGGATCAACTCAGCTTATAGCAGATTCTCTGTGACCAGGGTTAGCACCCACTGAGTTAGCTGACCAATAGCCAGCTGCAGTACTTCCTTCGACTTCAGTAGCGTTCTCTCCTACCTTTACGGTTTCCAGCGTAGCTCCTTCTAAAACAACAACTAGTCGCTTCTCTGTCATCTTCTCGTGGAAGTTTCTCTGTCGTTTAGCTGCTTTCGGTTCATATTCGTCTAAATGCTCTAGGCCACGCTTGTCTCCTGCGTGCGCCGCCATCTTGGTTGGGTTTGGGATTGAGCCGCGTCGCCTCAATTTTACGTCACATCAAAACAGACAGGCTTTCCCCCAGAGTGTTTCTCCGCTCCCACGTGCTGCGAGTATTTTAAAATTTCAAATAACGATATACAGATTTTTGTAAAAACAAAATTGTACATTTCATTAATTAAATCATCACACTTCAAAATAAAATATACTTCATTCAAATAAAATCTCAAATCATACCAACATCTGGAGTATAAATGTCACAGTGGTTAATCAGTCCAAGTACTGCCTTACAGTTTCTAAAAGCCTTGGTGGTACAAAATGCTAAAATCTGAGATGCTTTCAGCAGCTCTAAACGTTGTGTTATGTTACAAAATAGCAAAGAACCCCAAAAACTGTCAGTACTATAATTTTGTTGTGGGCTTTGCATTTCTGCATTTGCTGTAACAGCCTTGATGTGAGGTCTACAGCAACATCCTTCAATGCATCCAAAGGTTAAAACTTCTGAGCAGCATCATTTTATTTCATGACAGCAGTTATTCCTGACAGCAGTTCAGTCCCCTTTACATCCGTGCTGTGGCTTGACTTTAACACTGCTCAGGAAGCCGTCCCTGAGGTTTATCCTCACAGATCAATGGCTTAGGACAGAGGTCAGAGTTCCTACACAGCACAGTCACCAGGAAGGAGGGTTCAAAAGGCATGAATGCACGGTGTGGCTCAGAGCCGCAGCTTGCCTATGAAGAAAGAATAATGTCAGACTTACCATGTAATCACGAAGCATGATGTATAGATGTTAACACATTGTCTTTTGAGAAAAGCATAGATAGATATGTTAACATGCCTTATATATATATATATATATATTAGAGACAACTTTTCAACATTTCTAAGTAATACAAACTTTTTAGATCAAGACTAAGTTATTCCAAGTGGTTTGATTGTTTTGAGATATTTGTGTTGTACACATCACATGGGGGCTGAGAAGTTCAAGGTGTACCTGAATGAACGAAGAGAGAAACAGATGAATGTGAGAGAGTCCTGACACAGAGGTGTCGGTTGAACGCCTCTGCAAACTACTACGGTATGCCTGAGAGAAACAAAATGGGAAAGAAGGAAGAAAGACAATAACAGATAAGATGAATGATGTAGGTCCTTAACAGGGATTACTGAAAGACAGGAATCAGCTAATCAGTTTTCTGGAGGGCTACAGCATAGATGGCTCATTGAGTGTTTGATGATTAGCTGACAACCTGCAGTCAGCAGAACTGCAGTTTTAAAACTCTATACTGTTTAGTAATATGGAGGTTATTCAGGTTTATTCAAGATTTAACCCTTGTCTAGTACATTTAAAACGATTTAGCATGAATATGGAGCTAAAGAGTGGGATTAACTGAGCTGTAGTGAAATAGGTGCATTTATTTACCTGTAGTGCAACCTGCAGGGCTGAGTACTGCACCCACACCTCCTGCTGCTGAGACTGAGCGAGGGAGGATGGACCCTTTCTCCCACTTACGTAGTGAGACCACACACACTCACTCTCCAGCCTTGGGCTCTCCGATTGAGAGAGAACTAGAAAAGAGATAACGTCTATCATAGCTGTGTGTGATATGAAAGAGAGGAATCTATGCACACATTTAATACATTCACCGTATTAAACACACCTAACTTGTATCTACAGTCACTGTTCATTTCATCAGGCATAATTAACATAGTAACAGGGGTGGGGAACTCCAGTTCTTGAAGGGTAGATTCTTGCACAGCTTGGTGACTGTCCTGCTCAAATATCACCTCATCAGCTGCTTGCCAGGTTATGTTGCAGTGTCAGAGCAGGGAAAATACCAAACAGAGGTGGACTCTGGCCCTCAGTTCCCCGTTCCTGATTGACAGTTACAGATTGTGATTGAACTTTTTCTTTTCATAATTTATTAACCATTATTAAATCCCCACAGGATCATCATTATTAGGGTACTTTTTAGGTGGTGGATCATCATTAGCACTGCAGTGACACCACAGTAGCATGCTGCACAGACTGGATCCCACAATGGCATGTTTATGCAATTCATAAACAGTTTTAATGTCACAGCTGGACTAAAAAAAGTCCAACATAAAATATCCAGCCAACAGGCTTTGGTGGTCAAAATCTGACCACTGATGAATACCTAGATAATGAGAAGAATGCTTATCTCTTACTTTGCATATATAATGCGAACCAACAAGGATAACATTCTCAGCACAATTTGTTTATAGAACAAATAATTTCTAGCTGGATGTCTGATTCACTTGTATTCACCAATACAACACGCACTAGCACGCCACCACCTTGTCACTGCAGAGCTAAGACTGATTCATCACACAGATAATCTCTGCACTGTGGTGGTCCTGTGGGGGTCTAAAGCTAACAAAGTATCCAGATAAAAAGATGGACTACATTCTATAATTGTAGAACTACAAAGATTGCCTACATGGTAAGTGGAGCTGATTAAGTGAACGATGTTTGGAGAAATCATTTTATATGTAGTGACAGGGTGACATACTATCAGGCAGTAGTAGATGGAAAAGGTCTTTCGCAATCAAGGATCCCAGCATTCCATAGTTGATGGCTCTAAAATAAAAAAGAACATGGTTTCATAGCAGCTTCATTTAAATTAATCCTTATCATAGTGTAAAGTCCATCTTTAAAACTAACCCCAGTAGTAAAACTGCTTTTTGTTATTAAAGTGGGCACTGGGATGCTATAGTGGGTATGTAGGTCTGTATCTGTATACCATATCTACCTTGGATAGGAGGAATGGAACAGAGGAGACACAAACAGTCCAACCGGGATGATGATCTCATTACCAGAGAGAAATGGACTGACGGAAAACCTAACCAAAGAGACACATACACAGGTAGCTGTTGTTAGGACATTCAGAAAAGAACCACACAGCCCACACAAGGTTTACAAGCACACAAAGTTTACATAGCTGGTGTAATAAAATCTCCTCAAATAGTGAGGGAAAAACAAAATGAATGTGTATTAATGTAACAGTATTTTATAGGAAGCTGTCTACTGGTCTGTTCATCATGAATAGTGGATAATGAGCAGATGCCGTTCAGTGTCAATGGTATATAACAATGAGTTGAGGTTTGACATAACAGTGCCAGCAGTGTGGAACTTTAGGATATACATGGTGGTACCCTATTGTAGAAGTGGACCACTAAAAACACTCACACATCATGCTGAGCAGTGCGAGAGAACATTCTGCTCCTCTGCTTTTGTTGAAGAACAAGTAGCTGCAGGTAGTTGGAGAAATAGTCCTTCTCATTTATAATCACCTAGCAGAAGAGAGAGGTGCTGTTCATAGTATAGATAACAGTATGAATGAGGCCATAAATAGAATTTTCTCCACCCACTAATACCTCGTTATAGTGTTCGTTGAGGTTCAGCTGACCCAGGACTTTAGTGTTAGTTGAGAGCCGTGGAGTGAGAGATTTAATCTGAAAGAGAAAGAGAATTTATTGTTACATCTGTGATCAGATTCATGCGACCTTCTCAGAGGAGATCATGAAGGTTGACTACTGTTTACCTTTTACCTTATTCAAAACATGATGATGTGTTTCCTCATCCCTCCAGCTCAGGCTCACTACTTTGGTCTTAAGGGCAGAGTAAATATCCTGCACCACCTCTTCGGCCTGGCAAAGGAGGAATGGTTAATCATAGAGGTGAATCAGTTCATCCTTCTCTATTCTTCCCATCACCCATTCATCCATAACCCATCCATTTTATCCACTCTCCCACTCATTCATCCACCCAATGACCAACCAATCCATCCTTCCCTCTACCATCTGTCCATACACCCAGTTATACACTTATCAAACCAATAGCCAATCAATCTCCATGTCTCAATTCATTCACCAACCCATCCATCCATCCATTACTTATCTATCAGTCTATCCACTCATTCTCCTATCATCTGTTGATTCTATGTTACTTATTTCATCATGCTAAAGTTATACATAGCAGTAAGGTTCTAGTCATACCTCTTCATTGACATAATGTTCTTTTATCATATGACTGAGCAATGGGTCAAAGCCTTTTGCTGTCTCCTGAACACACTGTCTCCATTGTGGAACATCCTGAAGTAAATAAGTAGCACAAGAACCTTTACAAGTCATGATCAAATTTATTTTAAATTGATTTTTCAGAATTTATTTTTGGGATTAACCAGACATACCTCTTCTCTGCTGTTGCTAGCTATAGAGAAGTTTTTCATGACCTGGATGAATCTGGAGTCCAGGGCAGGGATTAGTGTTTGCAGAAGAGTGAGGACCATATACGTATGAAGAGAATGACTGAAAACAGATTTCCCAATCCCACACATGCATATTAATTGTCACAGACAAAATAGGTAGTTAAATTTGCATTAAAGTGAAAGAATGAAAGATAAATTTAAAAAAAGTGATATACAGATGAAATGAAATATAATGTACCCTCCCATCATCTGATCCTTATGTTTCCAGCTGCTGATCGTCTGGGACATATACATGATGTAAGGGAGATTATGCAATAAAACAAAATCTGACTGGCTGACATGAAGAGGATGGAATATGGCCTGAAGACAGTAGAGCCAATCGATGGCTGGGGCCAGCAGCTACAGAGAAAAAGAGATAAAGAAAGCTGTTTATGATTGGCTGTCAAATAATTCAACAAAACAACCACCCTATCCCCACCCCTCACCTCCACTTGCTATTTCACACAACACGTTTGAGCACAACACTCAAAATACTCACCTGTAGCTCTTGGATGGTGACTCTGTGGTATAGGAGGTTTTGACTGAGTCGGTAGGGAAGAGGAGATGTAGCTATAACTAGGGTTGAACAGAGAGACACATACAGGCCACAGTGCTGAGTAGTGTCAGTGGAAGGAGCATCCAGAAGAGCCAAGAGCTGCCTACAGGATGAGAGGAATGGACGCACAGACTGAGAAGAATAAAAAAAGGGATAATATCAGTAATGGAGATGGTTCACCAGTCACTGAGTGTAATAACACATAGCCTATAATATTCTCTAGATCATAAGAGCCATTTAGTTTCATTCTCAAAATATGTAAAAGTCAGATACACAAGTTTTACGGATGTGCAGTCCTACCTTTGTGTTAATTTTGGATCTATGCGAGTCACTGCTCCAGTCGACAGGGAACTGGAAATCTGGTTGATCAATCTGTGGAAAGCCAGGGGCACTTTTTTTAACAAATCAGTGTGTCTGAAGGGATACAGTGCTCTCTAAGACATAGACTGAAAGTCTTTACAGACAAACATCATTGTAAGAATATATATCTGAAGCACAGCCAAGCAACACTGCTGCTGTTACTACCACTACCGCTACTACTACCACTGCACTGCTACCACTACTACCACTACTACCACTGCACTGCTACCACTACTGCTACTACTACCACTGCACTGCTACCACTACTGCTACTACTACCACTGCACTGATACTACTACCACTACTGCACTGATACTACTACCACTATTACTACCACTGCACTGCTACTACTACTGCTACTACTACCACTGCACTGATACTACTACCACTATTACTACCCCTGCACTGCTACTACTACCACTGCACTGATACTACTACCACTACTGCTACTACTACCACTCCACTTCTACAACCACTACTACCACTGCACTGATACTACTACCACTACTACTACCACTGCAATGCTACTACTATGAGTACTACTACCACTGCAATGATACTACTACCACTACTACTACCACTACTGCTACTACTACCACTGCACTGATACTACTACTACTACTACCACTGCACTGATACTACTACTACTACTACTGCCACTGCACTGATACTACTACCACTGCACTGATACTACTACCACTACTACTACCACTGCACTGCTACTACTATCAGTACTACTACCACTGCACTGATACTACTGCTACTACTACCACTGCACTGATACTACTACCACTGCAATGATACTATTACCACTACTATTATCATTACTACTACTACCACCACTGCACTGATACTACTACCACTGCACTGCTGCAACTACTACCACTACTACCCCTGCACTGCTACTACTACCACTACTAAAACCCAGATATTTAAGTTTGTGATTAATGACAGGTTGTTTTATCATGCAGCATAGATTTGGGGTTTAAATGCTTTATTCTAGGGGTTTAGTGAAAGTGGGTCATTTTTGACCTTTAGGACAATAGAATGTTAAAACTATACAAGGCTTAGCTTAATTACACTTATAATAATAAGACCTATTTGGGTTCATTGCCATTAGACACCAGAGTGTGTCGTTAGTTAGGTACCTGGATGAATTGCTGGCTTTGATTTGTCTGACCCTCTCTACGGTCAGGACCCACATACACATTGAAGAAAGGGTAGGTGTTGTACTGTGCCATCAGCCGAGCCAGAGTGGAGTTAAAATCAGGCCGAGTCCATGTCCCGGATACAGTCCAGCCTCCGAGCTACAGGGGTAGATACAGAAAAGACGCTTTATCCACTTACGAGGTAAGCAGAATATAAACTATCATTACTGTTTACTGTTTAGGTTCAGATTCAAATAAAAATACTCTCTGGCTGACCGGATGTATAACACATGTCTGTGTGTGTTTGTGTACCTGCTGAATAAGTTCGAGGAAGCGTGCCGAGTTCACACTGTCTGTAGTTTTGGAGTCTACGCAGGTGTTATAGAACCACTGTGCTTTTTCTTCGGCACTGTTTGCGGAAACACCTCTCTGAGGAGACTCTGATCAGACACATCACAAAGTTTTATATATTTCAATGAATTTTTCAGATTAGATTATTTATGCTCTGCATGTAGAAATAACTGTCTTTAAGTTTGAGTGTTGGTTGTCTTGAATGTAATATTGAAATAATTCTCAGGCTAGTAGATACAGAGGACAGTTCGAGCATTAGTAGTTATGTAATTTAGTAGGTTCACTACTAACACTGAATATGTCACATATTCAGAATAGGGTCACAGTCCAGCACAGTTTGGTCATTCCCCATTTAATCACACCTGATTCAACTTATCAGGTGTATCACTTAATTAACAGGTGTAATAGGCGTGCTTGCTCTGCGGCCCTACAGGACCAAAGTTGCGACCCAGTGTTTTAAAATACACTGTGCAGAAGTCGAAGACCACCCTTCATGTAAGTAATGTAGTTTCAAAGCAGCCATTAAATACAAGATTAAATTCAGCATCACAAAAAGTGGAAAATGCTTATAAGCTGAACAGAATGTCAGCTTTATGTCAGTGTTTTGTGGATCCACTCAGCCTTTCTTACAGCTCCAGGAGTCCAGATCTAGAAGTTGAGTGCTTTTTTTTTTACAATCCAAATCGTCCCCAGCACATTCAGTGATGTTAAGGTCAGGACTCTGGAGTGGTCAGTTCATTGTTTTTAGGAACACAACCAGCTTATTTGCAAAGATTTTTTTTCAGTAACTGCTTCTTAAAACTACACATCCCTTTAGCCCTTTGTCTTCTTACAGTGGATGGATGGGCAGAAATACCTGTATTTTTTTCAGATCTGAAGCAAAAGTGTAGCTCGATTTTCTCCTCTCTTTTAAAGACAAAAGCTTTAAGTGCTGTATATCTGATAGCTACAGTTGCGGTGGTCTACCAGGTCATGCACAGGGGTCCATTTTTCTTGTAATCATTTTTAAATTATAGCATAACATTGTTTACCATGAACTAGAATTCCTCTGAAAAAACTGCCAGACAATAGAAGCTAATGCCAATGCTGCAGCTGCAGATTGCTCTAAAGAATGTTTGGCATCTTTTCAAGAGTGTACATGCAAGACTAGACCTCAGCGTGTTAAAACTTAAAGACAGTTCATTTGGGTAGCTGTGTTTCAGAACTGTATTGTAAAGTGATAAAAAGAAACAGCCTGCGTCTCACCCAGCATCTCTTTTATTGTCTGGAGCAAAGCTGTGTGCCTGTCAGGCAGGTCATCTCCTTTTCTTTTCACTTCTGATTCTCTGTCTATTCTTCCCTCTTCTCCTCCTCCACTTTCTCCTGTCCACCTCTTCCTGTCCTGTCCTGTGCTGACGTTATGGGAGAGGACTTTGCCTCGCTGCCTTCCCCTGCTGAGGGTTGACTTCTCTGCACCGCAGGTAAAGAGGAAATAATCACAAGGCCGAGAAAAAGGATCCATGAGAGCAGAGAAACGTTCTGCTACACTCAGACATGCTGAAGAAAGACAGGGAACAGGGGCTGAAAAAGGAGGAAGGGGGTTGGAGGGAGAGGGGTAAATCAAGATTGAAAAATGATGATTTAAACATAGATGAAAATCTCAAGTATGCATTTAAAGCTAATGTAGTTTAACTGTTTCCAAATGAACACTGTTGGTGTTAAACAGATGAGATGCTTATCTGACATATTGTCCCCCCAATAACTGAATGTCCACTCTAAAGCCATTGGAGAAAAAATGGCTTTTAGGTTGGTTCTTAGACCGGTCCCCAGGACTAGTAAAACATCTGGGAGCTCTGAGAACTAGTTTGAGACCACTGCATAACACTAGACTATTTAAATAAAGCTGTTGGTTCCCTGAAGAATCGTGCTGGAATAAGAGATATATGAGTGGTTTGTGAATGCCTTTAAAAGGTCAAACAGCCAGTTTAAGGGGTCTTCTTTGAGCCCATGCATTATGTGGAGGTGTTTAACTTTAAAAGCTTCTTTACACCAGCACATCTCATGTACAAGAATGGTTCTCCTGGGCCTTACACCTGTCCTGTAGATTTGAATGTTTCCCCTGCTTTACCGCCCTCACTCAGCTCAGTAAGAGGGTGTTACAGAGCTGATTAGTTGGTGGGGTATGTTGACAGCAGGGTAAACTCCAAATTGTGCAGGGCCTCCAGCGCCATCATTGCTCTAAAGAACCACCCTTTGAAAGGTGCTGTAGAGAACTGGTGGGGTCATCTTGTTACCTTGATTGGTCTTCCACAAGGAGTAGATCCCCAATCCCATCACTGTGCCGATGAGGGAGGAGACAAAAAGAACCAATAGAAGTTTAGGCCACTGTCTCCTGACCAACGACTTTGGTTCTTCAGACGCAGGCTGTTCTTGTGAAAGTTGGAGAGTTACCTGAAGAAGCACCAAGAGTTGGTGAAGTATTTTGTTTTGTTCTGTGCTTAAATGCTTATGCCCGTCTAAAGGACCTGTTGAGACGCTATCTATTATGAAGAGCGTTACAGCTGTGCATGCAGGCTCCCTAGAGTGACAGATTGTTTTGTTTGTCATTGTTAATTAAACGCAGATTGTAGCAGTTAGTCATAATATGAGGAATTCAGCAAATGCTTTTTATGAAAACATGAGACATTGGACAGTTAGCACATATGAACATACACAACATACAAACAACTTTCTTGCATTTTTCAAACACTAAAGCAGTGATTTGTGTCTGCTAGAGGAAGGGAAAACCTACTGGCAAAGCTATGTCTTGTCAGAAGTAGCAGAAAAGTGTATTCATGGATGTCATATTTGTCCATTAATAAGCAGTACCTGTAGACCTGACGAGTTTTGATCCATCTTGTTCTTTTGACTTGCTTTCAGAGGCTTTCTAACATCAGAATTCCTTCTCCATCAGGGTCTTGCTCACATCTGCGCCCCCTCTTCCTTTCGTCAGAACCTTCCGTCTCTGTTTCTCCTTCCTCAGCCCTGCAGTCATCCGCCCACTATCTTTCCTCATCACCCTCTCTGCTCCCTCCTTCGTATGCTGATAAAGCCCAATGACCTGGCCCCTTCCCAGAGAGCCCTCTCTGTTTCTTCTTTTCTCTCTCACTCCGTCACACCATCTGGCTGTCTTCTCAGACCACGTGTCTGTTTATATGAAAAGATAAAGCGTGCCTGAGCAGTTTCGACTTGACTTAGCTGAGTTATCCATTCATGAAATGAAAAAAAAAATTCCTGTACAAACCTGCTACAGAGACCACCTCAAGTGCCACAACGTTCAGTTACAGGAAACATTATAACAAGTCAGTTTTTAGTTTTGGCCTTTTTACAGAGTAGATCTCTTCAAGGTCAGCTTTACTGTACTGAACGCCCCTCTCTCTCTCTCTCTCTCTCTCTCTCTCTCTCTCTCATACGTCGACACTCTTAGCTATCAGTGGAGTGTAAGGCTGGTGTGAACTGATAGAAGGAGAGGATACGTCTAAGAGTTGACACACTACGTCATACGCTGCATGGGAATGAGCACGTTCAGTGACTGCTGGATGCCAAAACTGTTTAGAAAGAGATACAAGAGTATTAAAGCCACCTAACACACGTGTTTAGAAGGAACATTCTACATGTTTACAAGTGCCAGTTGGAAATAACATGTCATCTTCAACTGCAGTGCACTACCAGAAAAACAAAAACGATTCCATGTTTTAATGTAAGTAACCTTGTTGCCTACATTTTAATTATGAAGTTAACAATAATCTGTTTTACATTCTTTTGACATATTATTATTGCTCATAGTCACATATTATTCATAATATTCAATTTCTAGTTTAAGGTAACCAGGTCAAGTCTAAACATTGTCACGTTTTTACAGTGTGTCATGAAGTGAAGTCATTGCTGGGGGCTCAGTATAGCTCAGGGGTAAGAGAACTTATGTGCAACCTGTTTCCATTCTCCTACAAACAGCTTAGAAACTGAGCAAATGAATGACAATTTTTTTATTATTATTTTATAATACAGTACAAATGAGAGCTTGATTGCAAAAAACAACACGTTGGCAATACCTCAGACCGTAAACATACACACATTCACATATTAGAAAGGAATTTAAATGCTCAGTATGCGAAAACAACAAAGCACTTGTGTATATATGTAATAAATGAATGAAAGGCAAACAAAAAGTCTTCAAGAGGCCAATTCCACTGTCTTTCTTCCCCTCAAAACGTCTGCAGAACAAGTCATGCAGGGTGGGTTTACTGTGAAATGCTCCATTCCAAAGAAACAGAAGTTTGCACAACAGTGAGGAGAGGAAGTAAATGTCCAAAAAAAAAAATCCCCAAAAAGCCCCGCTACTTTAGAGGAAGTTGTTGCACAAGATAGTCATAAACATGCTACCTGATGTGTGAGACACGGTTCTATTTAGTGGTGGAGATCAGATGTACCACTGTTTTATCAAGATCTACATTACATATAACATTTTTTTGCATTGATGACACCGTCACCCCAGGTCCCCACCATTGTGAAAACTCCATGTTAGTTTGTTTCTGTACAATGAACCATTTCACATCAAATCACTCTGACTGACGTTTACATCTCAGTGCAGGAGCCTTTAAAAAAGAAATCAGTGGAAAACCCCCTTTTCATGGATGTCCATCACATACTGTAAACTGCAGTACCATGGAGATACCTGCATGACAGTAAGACCAATGTGCTACCTCATGACTGGATTATACTGAATAAATCATACACACAATACATTTGGACATGAGATTTTTTAAAGAATGGAACCCATCCTTTTTGATTGCATTAGGAATTAAAGAAATTAAAGGAATTGAAAGAAAGATTAGGAATTCTTGGAGAGAAGGGGAAAAAAACGAACAACACTAAATGATGGAACAGTGAGAGACTGCCCTTATATTCAAATCAAATAGCTGAAAAGAATGGGCTGCTGTGAAGCCGTTCAACAAAAGTGGAATACGTCTAGAAACAGCACAACACTGTGAACAATCATGATCAATTCCAGCAAAATACAACATAAATATAAAAACGTGATGAAGGCAGTGGGTGTAAATGCATTTTCATGGAATGTTACCTACTTAGATTCTAAGCATTTTCCACAAGAATATTTAGAACTTTATAGAAGTTCATTTGTAGAGGCGACTGTAATTTCAAGGTGTTTCAAGCGTTCAAGGTGTTTTCAAAGATTTGTTTGTTACTAATACTTCAGATACTTTGTCCTTTAAGGCCTTTGTGCAAAAACTCTAACCATAACCATTATCCTAATAGTGTTTTAAAACCTGTGGCTAGATACTGTTTCTAAACAGACATCTTATGACTGGGCAACTGTCCAACATACTGAAATACTTAAAAACTTCACACATACCTCATAATACATCCAAGCAATAGTCATATACCTTTCTGTTGGAGGACATTCCATGTCGAAGATTCTTATGTTTATTACACGATTACATGTAAAGTAATGAAAAGAGTCCCAAATTACTATTATGTTATGCAAGGCATTGCACAATTTTGAATTTTCCATCATACTAGGTATTATATTAGTAAAATGGTCAATTTTACCAATTTACTTTATTTGATCTTTGATCAGTCTTTGTTCAATAAATGTTGCATGCAAGCCAAAGACAGGTAAAGCGTTGTCAACCCCCTATTCGCCTTTTTTAAGTCCCTGGGAATTCATTTCTCCTACCAGCCCTTGGATGCATCTATGCAATTGCAAATTCTATTTGTTAAACACATTAATTAAAAGCATCTTCAAATGATGGAAACACTACTTCAAAAAGGTTTGATTGATCCTCTATTTCTGTAATACTAGTATTCATAGGCGACACTAACTCTCCTTTGATCTACCTTCCTGTATATATTTAGTTTGCTCTACAAGATGGGTAGGTTTTATGAGAGTTGCTGTTTTGCCTGGGTGAGGCACGCTGGGAGGTGAAGGCATTAATGAAGGCAGACAGTTGCACTGGGACTTCAGTACAGTACATTACCTCTGCACTGAACCAGGTCACTTGTCCTAATCACAGATGGATCCAAATTTCATATCCAACCCTTACCCTCTTACCCCTACTCTGATATTTTAAATTGTACAACAGGCTAAATCAGTGAGGCATATTCAAAATTCATACAAGCACATGCTGAGGTGATGTGCCTGTGATTTTGCAGTTAATCATCTACAAAGTCCTTTAACAAACACAAGCAAGGCCTGGTGACAGGCAAATGCAATTGGTTCTAAAGGCCATGCACAAAAAAACAAACAAGCCCTGGGCCTGCTGATGAAACTAAGCAGATGGACATAGAAAAACAGAGAGCTACAGACAAGGTCAAGGAAAGTGTTACATAATGTGGCATCCACATAATCAAAGCACAGTCAATCTTGTATCTTAGATTTGGTTTCAGCATGAGTGACATGGGTGTCCTCCAATCACTGCATGGCCTGCTTGGCACGCTTTGTGTGGCACTTCATGCACAGAATTCTTCCATCCAGTGGGTAACAGCCATCAGCGTCTGCCTCTATGGAAAGAGCGCGGGCACAATCCTGAAACCAAGAGCAGAAACATGAGTGTACACAATGTTTTGGAATCCTTTACAGTTAATCAGATTTTCAAAGCATTTTTTCCTTAATTTTACAAAAGGTTTTTACCTCCCACTTAGATTAATATAGTAACCATAAGATACACTGAGAGAACGCATTAAAAATACACTAGGAAAACAAAAAACATGGAAACATCTCAATACTTCCTGACCGAACTCTAACTATTTAACTACCGACTATTTCAGTTCAAGCAAATGTTCTCAATCCTCTTTATTTAAACCTACAACACAGGAGGGGAAAAAAACTCAATAACTCAAAAGAATAAAGAATAATTAAAGAAACTGAAATGAGCAAAAGCTTGTTATCTTACTCATAGAAAAAGCTCTAGTTGAAGACGCAGTATTGACCTGAACATGTTCTGGAGGCTCTATATAACTCACCATTTTCTTTTGGAAAACATTTCACTGTTCTATAAACAAATGTTTGGTACCTGGTGGCAGCTTTATAAATAATTAAAATACACACAAAAACATTAAGACAACGTTCTTGTTATACCTCACATCGGTAGCACTTAAGGTGGAAGTTTTTCTCCAAGGCAACAACCCTGACTGTTTCTTCACTCCCAGGATCAGGAACAATTGGCTCATTGCAGCTCACACACAGAGGAGAGAAACGTCTGCAATCCAACAAGAGGGTGGTTTTTATATTATATTAAACTGTATTATAACATTAGATTATATAACATTAGATTATATATTACATTAAACAAGTTGTTCTCAAATGGTGTCACTCTTTTATGCTAACTGTGAATTAACATGCAAGTGGGGCAGATGCTCACCGGTGATAATCAGGGACACAGAAGGGGTTGTTATTGTCATCTGTAATGAATGGAGCACCCTCCAGTGTGCAGCTACAGGCACTGCAGCGGAAACAGTGGGCATGGAAACACTGCCCCACTGCTTTCAACACACGATCTGTGATCCGTTCCCCACACCGAGAACAAATCGCCAGAGAGTTCTGAATGCGCACACATAAGGAGATACAGAGGGCAAGTTAAAACAAACAGAATCTAACTGTGCCAATGACTGAGAACCACTGGCATTGAGCACCACTACTGCACAAAAAAAGCTGAAACGAGGCCATGCAGAAAGACATTCCTAACACTAGCAAGACTAGTCAGGAAAATACTGTGAAAATGGCTTAATGGCCATATTGGCTACTACAAAATCTCTGTGTATATCACGTTTTTAGCAACATCTGACTTACCACTAACATCTAATTTCAAAGGGCAGATATCTTTAGTCAACTGCTGTGTTAAAATGCTTGTGTGTGTGTGTGTGTGTGTGTGTGTGTGTGTGTGTGTGTGTAAGTGAACATGCTAGAGCTACAACATGGACTTATGAGAATTAGTGTGCTGACTCACCACATAGCAATCCTCGCACTCTGGTGTTCCATCACGGTCATAAAACTGCATGCCCTGCAGGGGGCGCCGGCAGCTCACGCAGCAGAAACAGTGGGAGTGGAAGAGTTTGTCCATCGCCCTAACTGCAGGCTGAGACCTGGATAAAGCCTCCTTACACTTACCACACACCTCTGCAAAGACAGAAAGAGGGAGTCAGAGTTAATGGGGAAACGAACTATTAATACAGAAATCAAGTATATGGACATTTTTGTGGTCTAAGACAAACTATCATCACTACTACTCAGCATTCACATTAGTGAGGTGTACCAGGCACAAGTTTGTTCTGGATATCTATTACAGTTACTCGTCTGTGGTTCTGTGTCTAGGTATGTATTCTACAGTCTAATAGGCCCAGACTTGTGCAACAAGAAACTGATTATTCAGTCATTTCTTTGAGGCAATGGCCAATGAAGAACATGCATGTGCACTCTGCACAATTCAGAGACAAGCCTTTGTTTGTTTACTTTCACATTTCCAAAACAATCATTATGTTTAAAGATATTCTCTTTATGATGCAGAGGTCTCAACAACTAAATTCCAAGTTTTTCAGTACTTGGTGTCCAACCATGGTTTTTATTAAAAGCAAATAGAAGCATTTCATGGCTAGTTGTACCATGAATGTCTATGTATGTGTCAAATTTTACAGCTTGCATATATTTGGGGATTTCATTTTAGCTTTTAAAAGAAATCTACAGAAATATGTTTTTCCACAGCCCCAAAGTCCAAAAGCTGGCTGCATTCCGCTTCTCACAATCAAGTAACCCAAAAGCATTTAATAAATGTTGAGGTACCAACTGTGGAGGGGCCAATTCTGAAAACACTAGATTTACATGTTTGCACATATATATTATGCCACGAGTGGAGCTTAATTTTTTACTTTCCCCTTCAAAAACAAGAGGGTTGTTTATCTGATAGTAACAGTTTGGGTGGTCTACCAGGTCTTGCACAGTTTCTTGCTATTACTTTAGCTCAAATTTTGCCTTCCTTTGATTTCCCCCCTTCTTTAATCAAATGGGTTATCTTATACCTAATCTCTTCAGAAATATTTCCTGAAAAATGACTACCTTGTCCTTAATGGCTGTTTTGACTGGAAATTAAATAAACAAAGGCTGGTCTCTGACTTTTGCACATTTAGGTATATATTTTATATATTTAGGTGGGGGCAGATCAAGAATACCTGTAGGTGCAGAGGTGATAACTGGACCCTTTTTGTCCATGTCTTTGATAAAGTCCTTGGTCAATCTCTCAAGCTCCTCAACTTCTCTCATTGAGAGTGGAACACCACCAGGGGGTGCAACTGCGCCAGGGCCTGTTGGTTGTGGAGCCTAAAGAAAGGAAGGTTAAACATTTGTTTGTCTGTAACTAAGACATCACCTCAAAAAACTGATTTAAGATTCATCAAAAGCTGTGTGTTTCAAATGTATAACACAAACTCACTTTTTGTGCAGACGGGTTGCCCGCTGGTTTGCTATATGACGAGATGGGTGAAGAAGGTGGCTTAGGCTGTGGGGCGGCTGGAGGGGATGGAGTCACTTTCTCTTGGCTGAAAGTTGGAGTAGGTTTAGAGGTACTGAAAGCTGGAGCAGGTTTGGGAACACTAGCTGGAGGAGCAGGTGGCGCAGCAGGAGGTGGAGGAAAAGAGGTGTGGGAGGGGACATTGTTAATCCCTCTTGCACCCACAGAGACTGCGGGACTTGATGTCTTAGGGCCGAAATTAGAAGTGTGCTGGCTGGGAGAGAATGTAGCTTTGGGAGCAGCTGCAGGGCCTTTAGCCAGTGGCTGTGCAGCAGGAGCTGGAGCAGACGATGAGCTCGGACCTGCCTGTCGGAGTGTGGTGCGGGCACGCAGCTCCTCAGCCCAGGGAGCTGGGGGAGGGCGGTCTTGCAGCTCAGGAGGGGGCAGAAAGGACAGCGCTGGTTTGGGGGCAGTTGGGGGCGGCTTTGGGACTGGTGCAGACGATGGCTGACTGGGCATCTAAAAGACATTCAGACAAACTTTAGGCACATCAAAGCATACATTACCTGATTATAATGCAGTTTTCGCACATCATAAATACTGCATTTAAGGTTGTGAGTAACAGACATCAAATACTATAAGTAAAACCTTGTACCTTTGGGTTGAAGGGTCTTCTAGTTTCCATGTCTGATAACATATCAGTTAGAGAATCCAGCTGTCTGTCAAAACTAGTCTGCTTATCCAGCGGCCTCTTTATAGGGGAGAGGATTGGACACAGGACCAAAAAAAAAAAAGGAGGAAGGACAAGAGAGAACATGAGAGACATAACATGACCCCAGAGGAAGAGGGACAAAAACAGGAAGAACAAAACATGTATTAACACTCAATTAAACAGATTTAAGATAAATAAATTAAATAACAGTGGTGTAAGTAGGAATAAATCATGAAAGGATGAAAGAAAAAGAAAAATGTGGAAAACGAACTGCCACACAGCTGGGTGCTGACCACTGCAGTTTACAGAGTATAGACTAATGCATCTAATTACTACTTCTGTAGATCTGTTTACATCAAGCAGGACTATCAGGGGCAAAAAGACCACATGTACTTAAAACATTATAGTTTTAATGAAAGTCTGTTTTATTTCAGTTAAATCTGAAGGATGAATTTCACTCTATTATCTTTACTTAGTCTAAACCAGTTTACTGCCACATTCTAGTAGTGAACACCTGCACCAGATCCACAGCCCCAGGGTCTACACTCCATCACTTCTACTTTTATCTGTAGTCTATATTAATACTCAGAACTGACACTGTTTTATCAGCCAGTAATTAAAATGCAATATATATGTGGCAGCAGTTCTTCTGTTGCATAAAAAAAATAATAAAAAATAAAAAAAAATCAGTAAGTAGTATTACCACCTGATGTTTAATGCTTCATAAATATGAAACATAAACATGGACCATTCTCTGAAACATCAGTATGCTGTATGAGAACAGTTTCAGTACTCCTTGCACTGCAGGAACATACTGATATTGCCTCATTACCACACACACACCACAATGCCACAGCCAGAAATAGAGCTAGTGCTTATATGGGCATATCAGTGGAAAGGGAAGCTGCCTGCACACTAGTGTGCCTCAGAGGAGATAAGTGGAGACGGCCTGGAGGGACACTCTGGATGACAGAAGTCTAGTTTACACTTTGAATCAAAGATCTCGTTAATTATGAACATGCTTTTTAAGGCTGATCAGCTTAATGACAATGTCTTACACATTTACATTCTAAAACTTTGGATGAGAACCATTTAACATAAACTCAAGAACAGATAACTAGTTCACATCCTAAACAGATGATTTTGTATTTATTTTGGGTTTTTTTGATGCACACATTTACATTTTGAGTAGTTACATCATACTTTTCTTTTGTATTGCATCTGCCTTGCTTGTCACTATCTAGTGCACAGCATGACTTACGCCATATGTTTTTGGAAATTTGCTGCCTTCATGATCCAAACGTCTCTTTGCAGAAACCTAGTTATAGTGTTATAATTACTGACTAAAAATATTACTGTTTACTATTGGTATGCTCACCAATGCATTCCTGCATAGCCACACATTCAAACAGCTGATCTGTGGCAGACCTAAAGTCTTGGCTGAGGATGTGCCCAGGCCATAAGCTGGCACTGTGAAGATCAAATTAAATGGAACAATGACTACTAGGTGCTGAACATCAGCTTTAAACCAAGCGTGTTTACATGGCTCATATAGGAGATGTCGTTCTTGTTAAACACTTCTCACCTTCTCAGGTGAGCAAAGGTAACTGAACATATGAAAATATACATGGATAGAAACGTTCGATGCTTGGGTGAAAATTCTCCCTAATCAATGACTGCCTAATGTCCACAATGCATAAACCTCACCAGACACTGGGTGTATTCTCAGCATGCTCAGACAGGTCTGTAAAGCAGCTGCTTTCAGTTCCTCCTTTTTACCAGGAACCTTTTGCCTTTATACCTGTTTTAACTCATAGCAGGTTTTACGTCAGATGACTGAGTTGGTGAGAACATTCCACTTTTTGGCTCTGTAAAAACTTCAGCATTACCTCTGGGATCTCTGTCCTGCTGCAACAAATATCTATCCCCAGTGAGTGTTATAATATTTGTTTGGACAAGAGTGGTTAAGATGGTTGTGTTCCAAATTTTTGCTGCTGCTAACGTGTGCATATGATGAGTAAAGACAAGAGAACTAGTTCCTCTCACAGTCATACATGCCCCTGTCACAATGTTTCACAGATTAATACCTGCACTGCATTTTCCTCTTTAACTCACTCATCTTTGTACATGAGATTTCACCACGGTGCTCCACACGGTTGTTCTGACGTTTTTAGCAAACTAACATTTTCTGTTCCTACTAGTCGCTGCATTTTGTGGTGAAGCTGGTCTGCGGCTACAGTGGTATGCTGCTTTTTTCATGGCACTTTCTGTTACATCTACGACCATGATTTCTGCGAGGTTGCTTGCTGCTAAGCAGCTCACCAGTGTGTTCTGGCTTGACATTGTATTCAACAATTGATTTCGATGAACCTAATGTTTTCGGGGTGCCACTGACATGTTTTCAGCATCACAAGGCCCTTCTTTACTAGCGCTGACATTTTTGGCTTTATGTTTAGAGACAATAGCACCAGACTCCACTCCAGTATTTTAGCATGCTCCCACTGGGGAGTCAAATGCAGGCAATATGAGTTAATGAGTGGCATTTAAAAAACAAAAAACAAACAAACAAAAAAAAAAAAAAAAGAAAAAGAAAAACACCACACATCAGTATAACACATTGACGACATACAAAGTATGTTTCCCACGTCTTACCTGAAAGTTGGTACCAGTGCCAGACTCAGGTAGTGGAGGTGCAGGAGGGGGAGGGGGAGGGGGAGGAGGTGGTGCAGGGTAGGCATTTGATGGCACAAAGCTGATATCTTCAGGAGGTGCCGGGAGGGGTAAGTCATCTGCGACTGGGGGAGGGGCAGGAAATGCAGGTGGAGGGGCATCAGATGCAGGGGGTGTGGTCTGGCATTCAGGGGGAGGGGCTGGCAGCTCATCCAGTGGAGGAGGAGGGGGTGGAAAGTCTGGTCAGGGAAGTGAATTGGATTAAAGTCAAACTAAACATGAATACAAACAATAAATACAAAACATTTTACCTACAGTATAGACACACCATGTGCAGCACTGTGTACAAGTATTAGGCGCCTGAGAAACTGTGCGTTTAAAAGCTTTTACTTGCATTTGTTTATATTTGTTTTTATTATATTTGTATATATACACACACATTTAAATAAATACAAATAACGTTAATATAATATGAAGTGATTTCACATGTCAGAGCGTTTGTTTAACCAATTCCAAGCTCAGTATTATTTGCAGCCATCTTCCTGTACATGGATTGGCCAATAAGTACATCATTATGCTAAATTAAGCATGCTGGTGATTGAGTTTATCAAATTCATGTGATCTTTGGGGACATCTAGAAGTCATCTGTTTCTTAAACAAGCTCACACACTATACATGTTATGTTTTACTTGGTTTATGTTTAACACCATTTGACCAAGGTGAATAAGGCGGGGGGGTATTAAAATCACCAACTATTGAGGAACACTAAAGAGAAGAACACTACATAACATGACATTAAAGAGCTTAGATTAACTAAACAGACAACAAGCTGCACCAACAATGGTGGTAGAAAGTTGGGCTTGGGTGGCTTGCAGACCACGGACCTTCATGACATGGTTTTGGTCTCTGTTTCAGAATTGTCGCACCCATAATAAATGGTGTTAACCAATGTGCCAAGGTGCCCAACACGTGTGCACAGTATTGCATATTCACACATCTCAGAAAACACTTGACGGCTGTCATGTATATCACTCAAACCTAGACCTAGGAAGCTTACACAAAAGACCCAGCTGTAGTTTTGTATTCTTGCCTTCTGTTGTTTTCAAGTTACTAATTAAACAGACGTAAAGGCTTCACAAAATTCAATTTAGCTCATAAATACAGATACAAAAGTAAATTATTCCTTAGTAGAATAATACATAGCAGAATAACTCGTGTTAGTGGACCATGAACTAGCATAACGCGTTTTACTTTTATTAGCAACTGATATAAACGTCAACTTCCTTTTGTCACATGTGGTCAGCAATGTGGTCACCAAAGAGCAGCTGGTGACCAAAGAGCAAGCTGCAGACATGCAAGTCAAAGAAAAATGCTCGTTATTAGCAAGGTTGAAAGTTGAATGGTTCTACCAGGATATAATCTCCCTCTGTAAAAATATTAATTTATTCCTCTAATTTGTTTGAAATTGAATAGTTACTGTACATGGCTCTTTACTACTCAAGATAACAATTTAGTGCCGAAATGTTCCAGTTGTATCCACATGTTAAGCATACCTAATTTTAACTGCATGGTTCATTCTGAGCATTTGTTGTGCATGTCTTCAGAAATTAAAATGTTATGCATCCACAATATTAAAACATAAACTGTGAAGGTAGTATACAATAACATGATGTAATGTCAGGACTGGACAAGCATACTCATGAACACAGTCACTTCTGCCAGTCTGTTTCTGTAATCATCCCAATATAAACAATAACATAGGCTCGGCTGTTATGTTCATTGTTGACCTTGTTGTGCAAAATCTAAAGTTGGAACAAAAACATTCTTATGAAGGCCAGGAATGTTTTGGCCCTGACCTGCCCACTAGTGGATACAGCATTTAATCCTCCAGATAAACAGGGAGGGGCACAGATGAGCACTTTGTGAACAATTTGCGGGCTGGATGTGCAAATGTACCCAGTTGTTAAAACCAAGTACATCGCAGAACAACTAGGTTAAAGATTAATTAGAAATGTGGCATGGAAACTGTATCTGGGGTCAAGTTTAAGCTGTACCACTTGTGGTAAGTGGAGCTTTTCCTCAACAGGAAGAACAACGGTAAACAAACACCAGAATGAGACGAAATGAGGAGCTTATGGTCAACTGGCTCACTTCTCTCAAAGGTTACTATGGAACTGACTTACTGAAAGCATCTTATAACCCAAGCTTGTTTAGCAAGTTATAGGGATTAGATAAACATCTGCATCCAATCTATGTTTGGCATGTTGACAAAAAGATCCCAAAGGTTTCCTGCTGGGCCAACATGAGCATGACTCGACACGCACATTCTCAGAAGAAAGGTTTATTTTTTTAACTGACCATTCTTAGCCCTGTCCCAAGACTGTCCTTTAAATGTAACAAAACTCACAAAAGGTTCTTCTATCACCAGCTATCCCTCACCCCCGCAAGCCCCCTCCACCCATCTTGTTCATTTAAGAATGACCATCGCTACAACACACTGATAACACTACTACAGATAGCCATCTACCTAAAACCTCAAGAAGTCTCTCCTAGCTAAGCATCTGTGGTAGAAGCATTGTTATCACCCAAGAACTCTTCTCCATCAGTATGTGGCAGTGTTCGGCCCTGAACTGGCTTTGACACCGATTTACTAAATCTAGACAAACTACAAAAATTCTCATAAGACTTCTCATTTTTGGTTGTCAACCCAGAGTACCAATTTTCTGATGGGACAGAAATAAACGTGTGAAACTGTGTTTTTAGAATACTGACATTTCCTAGCTACAAAAAGACTGTCTTACCATCAAGGGCTGGAGGCGGCGGGGGCATCTCTCCAACACGACCAATCACAGCTGTGCTCGCAACAGATGAGAAGGTTGGGGACTGTGCTTGGTTAGGTCCTTTGGGTCGTGGAGGTGCTACCGATGCAAACTTTTTTGGCTGGTTGTAGAATGATGGCGTGGTCACTTTGAGAGACAGGGAGGAGGTTACCACAAAGGGCTTACTACCATTGGAGTCCTCCATCTTGATCTATGTAAAGGGAGAAAAAAAAATATATATTAACAATTCACTGCCTATTACATTTGTCTTGTAGGAGAATAAAAAGCACAAAGCAGAAAGACTGGCTGTTGTTTTGACACTATTATGATCACCAATTTCTCTTGCAGCACCAACAGAAATTTTCTTGGGAATATAATGTGAACTGTACACTTATAATTTCTAGTGAAGACTAAATGAAAAGGTGAGAGCAATATGGCAAGAAATTTTTACAACATACGATAACTCACAATTTACACCATCATGTTTACTGTACTCCTTTACTGTGCTTGTCATTCTACCAGTATATGGCAGCAGGGGTGTAAACCTTCCAAATTACATTGCAACTTAACGGTGACTGTTTTTTTAATAATGCTGTAGAAATGTTTCTATGCGAACTGCAGAGATTGTTTTTAAACCTGTGGTGAATGGTGCAATGGTATGCACAAACACGCTGCAGGCTGCTTGCTGTGATCAAGGAGTTCTGCAACGTTCTAACATTAAACTAAACTTCAACTTGTGTTTACCACATCCGTACAAGGAAAGATTTAGGTGGACAACGTGCATGTGATATGCTTTAGGGCGGCCCCTGTGTCCAAAACCATTAACAAATATTTACCTTAAATGTTTGTCGACACCGCACTCAGGCACTTCCGCCTTAACTACACCGCTTTCTGTCTAGAGAATATGCAGTATAGCCTAAGACTTGTAGAGATAATCAAATACATGCCCTACAACCCATCATAGTTCTTACACAGAGTTCATTTTAGGGAATAAGACATGCACAAGCTAAACCTCTAACCCTTGTTTCATATTGTAGGGAAACTCCTGTGTTTGTTCAGATCCGTTTTTGCTTTGGCCATCGTGTTATGTTCAGGAGAGATCATAGTTCTGGTTGTTTGCCACAACCAAAGTTAAGGGTCAACCCTCGGACAGAACCACACAGGCACACAAGTACACAGTCGTAAATGAGTTCCAGGTTATTCAGCTCATGTACAAATCATCATCTGGCAAGAGCTTATTTTAATGTAGCAGCAGAAAGAACAAGTATACTGGTCAATTTGGATTTACAGGGAAATTCAGATGATGCCAAGTTTATCCCAATGCAATCATGTTTATGCATGTTGCCATGGAGCAGGCTAATATTTAGGCAGAAGACACACTCCACTCCCACTGCAATGTTCCACTACTGCCATTGTATCACACCGGACCAGCTGACTCGAGAACAGGGTACACAGGCACTTCTACAAGTACTCATCAGCCTGGACATTACAATATTTCATGTCTTGAGTGGTAACACATCATCCAGTCTATCGGTAAGAGCAGTTACACACACACACACACACACACACACACACACACACACACACACACACACACACACACACACACACACACACACACACACACACACACACACACACACACACTATTTATTATATATAATTAATTTAATAAATTATAAATTAATAAGATTAACTGGATTAGCCTGCTAGCCAGTTAGCAGCTTTTTGAGAAGGCTGTGTTCTCAAGCAGGGTATAACGTATGGCTGCTAGTTCTACACAAGGCTTCGGCTCTGAAACGTTCTTTACAAGACTTTTTCATGATATGCTGATTTTGGGGTTTATACACATAATGAAATTGTGACCAATCTGCTGTGTGTATTAACAAGATCCTTCACTTCCTCCTCTAGGTCTTGCTGTGTCAAAGTTTTCTACTTCAGATTGTTTTACAGTAATTGTTTTACATTAATAAAAAGTAAAATAAAATAATTATGTTGTGAACCAGTTTCAAGAGTCTCACACGAGTCTTACAAGAGTTTAAGTAAAACTAATGTGCTTTGGTGAATGTCTTTAAAAGGCAACTGTGGCAGAAGAATTGCTGATGCATTCCTGGCATCACCACTGCTCACGGATCTTGAGTACCTTTCATGTTGCGGCATGAGCAAGACAGCAATAGATTGCAGAAGTATTCCTAAAATGCTGATGTCATCGGAACAAGAGGTAGAATTCTGCTCTATCTGAACTCGGCTTAATATAGCATGCGAGTCTAAGAGTTAAGGGGCGATATTACTACAGCTTTTAGAAATACCTGCTCGATCTGTGGATCCAGCTTTATATCTACGCCTCATCGACCTGCCCTCAAACTGATCTCCAAACACGCCAAAATGAAGAGCTCTACTTTGAGAACAGGAAGGTTCAGGATGTAGGGTTTTTTTTGCCAGCTGATTCAGTGTACTGCAACAAACAGCCTCATGCAGAGAACATCTGCTTCAGCTGTTTTCCATCAGTTTGGAAGACATGTTAAATAATGCAAAGATAAATGCTTTGATGAAATATTCACACAGCAGTGTGAGAGAGAGAGAGAGAGAGAGAGAGAGAGAGAGAGAGAGAGAGAGAGAGAGAGAGAGAGAGAGAGAGAGAGAGACTGACTATAATAAATAGTGGTATTCCTACTTGTTTATTAAGCAAATACACATACACAGGTTGCTGCACAAAATGGATAGGAACATGATCCACAGCAAGCACAATATGAATTTCTAGGAATATCGTCAATACTGTGAGCACTTACAGAACACTGACCAGCTGCAAGCATTCATTACAAAGACAGCACAATTAATACCGGTTAAATGGAACTGCAATGCCGCTGTAACTTAAACCAAGGTAAATATCGAATTACAATCACTGTATTTATAGTTTTTGGTCATTTCTAAATGTTATGCCATTATGAGAACCATCATGTAACCTGAATTTTAGCAACAAAAAAAATTTACTGTAATTCTAAGTTTAATGAAAAGGGACCCTCACCAAAACAACTTCA
This sequence comes from Prochilodus magdalenae, assembly GCA_024036415.1. Classification (NCBI taxonomy): domain Eukaryota; kingdom Metazoa; phylum Chordata; class Actinopteri; order Characiformes; family Prochilodontidae; genus Prochilodus; species Prochilodus magdalenae. The sequence goes on along the minus strand of JAMWET010006624.1, from coordinate 344,913 downwards.
GCATGATTCATAGGCTTATAATCACAGTGTTGTCCTCTGTGTATCCTGCATCCATTCTTTCACAGACCAAGCCAAGCCAGGATCAGATAAATACTGGTTCACTTTTTGAATTCTTTTCATCACAAAGAAACAACAGGGATTACCACAGCTCTAACACAGTTCCTTTTAACTAACCGCTGTGCAGCGAAAAAGTGATGTGCGAGTTGCTCCGTTGCTCCGTTACTAATAGAGTGAGCGGCTAACTGGAAACTGCTTCCATATGTCAGCTCTGAAGCAGTTTGGTCCTAGTCTGTGGTTTTATTAGTCCACGTAACTAACCCATGATTCATACACACTTCATTATGACATTGTTCTTGGTTCAGGTCCAAATATAGGTCAACATATGTTGGCAATTTAGTCCGCTTGTCAAAGACACTAATTAGGAGAGGTCCTCTCTAATTCAGCTCAAAGGGCTGGACATTCTCAATACACTTGATGTCCTTGCAAATAACTAAACAGAAGTTTAATCCATCTTTCATTGCATGTTTCATTCTGTGCCACGTGTGCACATACAATGAACGTGGGACGCAAAGAGCAGCGAAGCTAAAGGAATGTTATATTACGTATGGGTGAGGGGGAATAAGAGTTGAGCTGTTGTGTGTGTGAGCGCGCACACACATAGTTGAAGGAGAAACAGCTGCAATGTAAAGATTCCAAAACCATTTCTAGCACAGCACATATGCCTGCACTTCATCAGTTCTCTGGAACAGCTGTGTGTGAGCTACGAGATGAGCCTAATTTCTTCCATAAAAAGCACTACATGACCACCGTTATGCTCCTTCTGGTTATTAATCTGAGACCACTCTGTCTACCATTATTCTGTGTCTCAGACTAGGATTTAAGGGGATGGCAGGCCTAGCCTATAAGGCTCGTCTGATGATTACTAATATCTGGTACAAACTGTGAAACAGCAGAGATTGCATCAGTAATAGTTCCTTGTACGTGTTACGACTCTATGCTTACTAAGACTATGGTAAGCATTTTGACATTTCTGAAGGACCCGTTGCACAGATAGTTCTTTGACTTTGAAATCTTTAGATTCTATCCACACAGAGTTCTGCAATCGTGTCTCGGAACATGAAGAAGAATATAACAGTTCATGCAAAGCCTGTGAAATGAGGAAATGTACAGTTTGTCTATCAGTTTTAAGAGTAAAAGCATCGACACAGAAGCACTCAGTGTTCTTCAGCTAGTAAGAATATGCATAAAACTGCAATTGTACAGCAGTGAATTAAGAACATGCAGTTTTACTTAGCACACAGAATGCCAACTTAATTACCATAATCAAGATCATTTTAATTCTCTAGCACTTAAGGTTAATGCTTAAAGCAATACTCGCACCTTTCTTAAGAACTGTGGACTGTGTGGGCATTTCAGACTGCACAATAATGCAGAAATGGCAACTTAAACAACACAATGCAACAACGTTTAGAATACTAACTAGCTAGTGTTACACTGGTAGTCGGTCAGGCACAAATAATAGAGTTTGACTGGTGTGGGGTGGGGCTGTAATACAGGACAGCTGGTGAAAAATCTGTCCTAATTCTGATTGTGCAAGGAAAAACCTTACATCATCTTTCAACACAGTCCCACCCAACACAAATCCAAAAGAGGAAACAAAAGTGCTAAATGAACACTGCTCTTTATTATTTGGCAGTCAGTATCGTATTTATATAGGACGCTTCAATTAACTGCATAGTTTATAATACGGAATAAACTGACCAGTATGGGGTGACCGGGGAAGAGATCGATAATCATCATCAATACAATAAGTGTCTGCTTAACATACCCATTTTGCTGCAATAAAAAAAAGCCTGAAGTGAGATGAACTGGCAGAAAACACAGATCTGCAAAACGGTATTTGGGGAAAAATAAGCAGTTAGAAAAATAAAACAAAATAAAAATCACAACACGTGTTATTGCAGCACTCAGCATAATGCAATATCACCACTACAATCGCTGTAATATCATACGGTGACCTAAGCATCCTGATAACGCATCGTGGGGCTTTTTGATGCTTCCTGCCTCTTTCAACCAGCCCTTTCATGACCAGCCATCGGATGACACAGACAGACAGACAAACTTTATAGAGTAGACCTGCCCATGTAGTTATGGGAATGTCTGGAATCACATCTGCTCTTTCATGGTATTTCTGCATCATTCCCCATGATACATACCCCACCCAACCCCAGCCCCCAACCCCCAACCACATCTGTCCATCATACGCTTGTATCACAACCTGAAGGAGAATTTTCAAGAAAAGATAACAGACTAACGTGAAGATACCCCACATAGGTGTAAAGGTTCACAGACAGGAAGCAGACTAGCTGGTGTGTATGCGGGAGGCAATGGAAAGTACCAACCAGGAGTATTTGCACTTCAGCAGACAAGACTCCGTCACTGACTGCTAATGCTACGATGGATTTCTAAAACGTAGCTCGGGATCTCTGCCTTGTGCGTGGCAGTGTTTCGACTAGAAACGCGTCCCTCGTTTCACAAGGTGCTGTCAGTCACGGCCATGACGTCAAGGTGAGCAAGCGGAAAGGTGACTACAGGCTGACAAAGGCAGCGCCTAAAGATTACACAGCGGGTTGAAGTGACTAATCAGACTGCTGAGCTTCGACTCCTGCTCCCTGAATAAGGCCGGTGTGAAAGCTCTCTGTAGGAATGGCGGTGAGGTATTTGGGACAGACATTTTTAATGGTTGCCCCCTGTTGACACGCCCCTGTGAGGAATGCGCGCTGATGGGACACTGATTGCGTCTCCCTCACGTGAAACAGCCCAGAAAATAATAATAAGTAGACAGGCCAATGTGAAAGCTCTCATGAAGCAAACGCAGGTTTCCACGAGGGAACAACAAGCAGCAAATAGGGAGGAACAAAGTGTTTCTTTAATGAATAGGACGGAGGACACGGTCTTCCAGACATGCTGTGATTACAGCCCTGCAGTCTCGTCTCAACACCACAGAACATCTTTACTAAAGGGGAACCTCCAAATTATGCCCAGAGCTAGCTAACTAAAAGATGACGCCATCTACAAGCTGATCAGAGAGAGAGAGAGAGATAGAGAGAGAGAGAGAGAGAGAAAGAAAATAAGTCTCATTCATTCCAGTGCTGTTTCACTCTCAGATTACAAGCTAAACACTATAGGGGGGTGAAATGAGTCTAATGTTGGACTGAGCTGCAGTGTGAATGTTTAAATCCCGGGTCCGAGAAACCGGGGATCAACATGCTGGACAAATGCCGCTTGTAGACAAAAGCCAGGGGTGTAACTCAGTTCAGAGGAGTGAAAACAGTTGGCCTTATATGGATATCTAGCCTACAACACCAGCTACCTGCCAGCCAGGCAGCACCACAGCGAGAGAGGAAACAGGCCACGCTAGGAGGCTAGTTCACCGGCTAGTCTTCTCCTAACGACAGTAAACGGCTCTTAGTCCTTATTCATTAAAGCGTCTTTGTTGTTAATTAATCTGGAGCGACAGGCTGGTACAAAAAGCAGTTACTGCCCCACCCCTCTCGAATACCACTGATCTACATGGCATGGTATAGGGAACATACAGCGATAGATGGCTTTAAAAACGTTAACAGTGATTTTTCTAGTCTGTTGTCCATTCAATCGGAAATGTCGGGCTGTCAGACAGACAAGCTGCCGTTAGCACACAAATCTAGCCGGTTGGCTAGCAGACACAGCGATGCTAATGACTGACACGGACAGTCCAGACACAACGCCGCCTGCCAAACAGGACACTGCTAGAAGCCGACTAACAAACTGCCAGAACCATATATTATTAAAAGATAAACGAGGCTCTTACTTCGGTTTGAGTTCCAGCAGTGAAGTGCAGTTCAATTCAACCCAGCAGTAGTTTATTGCAGTCAGTCTGTAAGCACGTCGAGCAGCTCCACAAGGACCAGACTCAGATTCAGTTCCTCCACTCCTCTTTAACGAGCCTCGGCTGCTATAACTCCTCCCTTTGTGGTCTAATATCACAGTATGAATTCAGCCTGCCGCGTAATTAGTTATTTAGCTAGCCCTGTTCTCTTCATTGTGTTTTCTTGGCTGCTGCTCGGAAGTTTTTCTCCACCTGGAAATGTTGCTGTGGGAACTTTTTTCCCCACCAATGTACCCTCACTTCCGGTTCCAGCTTCCGCCTTCTTCCCTGCAGCGCTGAGAGTGCAGGGAGTAGACGTCTGATAATTAGCACCTTAGGCTACATTTCATACAGAAATACAGGATTATATAAATCACACCTAAATTCCAGGTATGCTGTACCGAGTCTGTCCCACTTTCTGACAAAGGACAGAAGTGAGAGACAAGTCATTTGAAAGATAAGCATCTTGTATATGCTTTGAGAATATGAAATCGCAAGGATTGAACTCAAACTGCACTAACACTAGGACACTAGGACTAAATGTGTCCCCAGACATCCTGCACTCTTAACAAAACACATGAAAAAGGTTCTGTGACTAGGGGAACCCTTTTGTGACCATGTAGAACCATTAATAAAAGTCCTTATATACAGGAGGTTTCTCATCATAGAAAGAAGGGACATGCAAAGAGTCATTGGTGCATATGTATGGTTCTATGAGTTGTCACGGTTCTTCATTTACCCATTACCTTTAATTAATAAAGAACCCTGTTTAAGTGTAAGCGGAGGAAAAGTCCTGCCGTTATTTCCCCCCTCTATTAAGTTGAGTCATTGTTGAGTTTCCTCCAACTCTAATAGAGCTTTATAGTAACAACAATGACATCACACATCAGGTAAAGAACAAAAAGAGCTCTGATCTCAGTTTCTCTGTTGAAAACAAAGGTCCAGCTTACCTCCTTGTTACCACCGGTGCTTTGTAGGTCTTGGAATCTTCCTGCTTCAGTAATACAAACTTATTCTTTTGAAGTGTATCTCTCCCTCTCTCTCTCTCTCTCTCTCTCTCTCTCTCTCTCTCTTTCTCTTTCTCTCTCTCTTTCTCTTTCTCTCTCTCTCTGTTTCTCTCTCTCTCTCTCGCTGTCTCTCTTACTCTCTCTCTCTTACTCACACATACACAGTTCCTGTGTTGCTGTTAGACCCTCCCCCTATTCGTCTCCCAAAGGAATGACACCATCCCTCTAAACAAGTTCTTTCTCGTTTGACTTTCACCCTGGTCACATCTATCACATGCCAAACACCTCTCTCGGTCTCTCTTTCTCTCTCTAACTCTCTCAGACACACACACACACACACTCCGTCCCCCTCCGCTGTCTCTCGTTTTCTTCCTCTCTTTCCCTCTCAGGATTCTTCAAACATTCTTCATTCCATGACATCAACCCTGCCTGCCTTTCCTTGTAAGGGCAGAGTGAGCGAGAGAGCCAGAGAGAGAGAAGGGAGGGAAAGATAAAGAAGGTTGGGGGTTGATTAGATACAGACACAGAAATGAGCAACGTTTGGCAGGAGAAAGGGAGCGAGAGAAAGAGAAAAAGAAGGGACACACGGTGCTTTGGGAAAACACTGAGCTGAGATCAACTCCAAACCCAGAGCCACGCTCTAAAAAAACCCCAACACTTTCAATGGGAAAAGGACTTTAGAGCGACTATGGTCAACCTCACTTTATTCCACTGCTCATATGGTTTTCCACAGCCAGCTCCAACTGTAATTCGAGACACATGAGGTCACCCAAAAAATATTAACAGTTCTCTTATTAACACCAAACGTAAAATCATCCACCAAAGAGGTCTGCGCAGGGTTGGATTCGATCTGAAGTATGTAATGCTAGAATGCTAAGTTCGTTTCAGAGAAATCAGTCGGAATGTTTTTTTCCCCCTGTAAATCTCTTCATGGAGCCAGGGTATTAACAAATAAGGATATGAGTTTACCACTGCCACAATGGCAGAGCTCAATTCCACCCATCCTGCACATCTGCTCTCTGCCTCTTTCTCACACGCACACACTCTGTCCTTCCTGAGGAGGCCTATTGATGTTTTAGGTGTTTTAGGTAATTTATTTTTCCTACAGTGGACTGGAAAATATCTAGCATTTGTTCCTGTGCAGCTCTTCGACACAAATCCTGTTCACACAGTTCACTGCCCAGGCTGATGCAGTGGGAGCTGCCTTTTCACAAAACAGCACTGGACCCTAGACCCCCCACCCCCACCCACATCAGGAAGGACACGGTTTGACTTGTTTTCTTTTGTTTCAGGGATGCAAGTGAAAACAACAGCAGGGTGTGGTCACGGACGACCTCCTTAGTATAGTGATATTACAGAATCATATCTTAGGAGTCCATTGGTACCTTACAGTAAATTCAGACACTTATTATAGTTTACTACAGGGTACTAGACAATGATTAGTCAGATAAGTGACAAATGGAGTGAAAAAAGGAAATACCTTAATAAATAGATAAACATTCTTTCAGAGAGGAACGTTGCATGACACAGTTAAGCAATTACCATCATGCTCTACAGCATGTGCGAAAAGGTTGGGCAGGCCCAGGTGACCCCAAGGTTGGATCAAGATAGCAAGATGCAGGTTGAATCTGAAAGGGGAATCATTATGGATGGCAGGAGTTTCAGTCACAAAGATTTTTGGGCTGGCTAGTGTTTCAGCAAGTGACATCTGCTTTTAGAGATCTGTGGGATAGAGTTCAGTAAACAGGGTCAAAAGGGCATATTAAATGACCATGATGCTAATGCATTAGTGCAGTATGTAATCAAACACAGAAGCTCACCTATCCCTCAGCTGACAGAGAATATCAATGCTGGATGTAATCAGACTGTGTCAGCAAGAAAAGTCCATCCGCAACTACATAGAGAGAGACATTATGGTAGGGTTGCAGCGCATAAACCCCTCATTACGAAGATGAATGACTGTTTGAGGGTTTAGTGGTGCAAAGTCCACCAGCACTGGTCTACAGAGAGGGGGAGAAGTGATACGGTCAGACAAGTTAATTCTTCTCCCTAAGTGCTTGACCCCTACAGCTGTGGTTGTCCGGTGGTTCTGCTATGCTGCAAGAGGCACTTTGCCAGTATTCTTTAGGTCCACTTCTCCTCGTAGAGGGAAGGGTCACTGCAAATAAATACAAAGTCAAATCAAAGTTTATTTATATAGCGCTTTTTACTACAGATGTTGTCACAAAGCAGCTTTACATAAAATCTAGGTCCAAGCCCTCATGAGCAGGCCAAGGACATAAGTGGCAGCTAACATTTCCCTAAGAGCAAGTCAAGAAATCCTGAGAGGACTAAAGTCTAAAAATGAAAATACATTGTTCAATACATCTGTTCAACACCAGATAGCAATAAAAAAACACAGGGTGAATTGAAAAAGATGTGATTTTATATAATACAATATTCATTTAGGTGTATACTTTTTCACATAGTTCTGAATAGCATGTTTCTTTCAATACATTGAGAAATCTATATTTTTTATATCAGATAAATTAAAAACAACACTACATATTTACTTTGGTTATCTTTGTCTAATATTAAAGATATATTTGTCTAATATTAAAATTATCTGAAACATTTAAATGTAACAACTATGCAAAAATAGAAGAAATTAGGAAGGGGCAAATACTGTTTCAGCAGCACTGAGCTTAGTGTATTGTGAGGCAGGGGAAGCAATGACGGATTTGTTTGTAAGGCTGGTAAGGCAACGCCTGTGATTAAATTGGTTGAGTATGTGCTGGCAGCAGTTTGAACAGCTTTATACTATGAAGGATACTTATTTATCTTGATGTCAGGGATCTTATGCAGAACCTGCCGTTCACAAGGCATGGGAAGTCACCAAATGATTTAATGAGTATGAAAATCACAATGCTACAGCCTTCACAGTCACCAGATCTAAACATGATTGACCTATGGGAATCAAGTTTTAGACAGCACTCTCCATCCTTTATCAAAACACCCACTGAAGGAATATCTACTGGTGTTCTATCACTCCAGTACAGTTGCACAGTCTAAATTAAGACACTGTGAAGTAGTTCTGGTCACTCACGGTGGTCTGACACCCTACTATGACCCCTTAGGCTAGTTTTCCTTTTAATTTGTTATCCATCTATATATGACTATAAAACAGAACTACAGAAAGTAAACGTGTTCTAGATTAATACAAAAGTGTTGCACAGCACTAGTTTCTTTTCATGTTACTACAAGTACAATTTTTCTGTTGAGCAGCAACTGTTGTTGATGTAATTGGTCAGCTGCTATAGTCTCCACATAGAGAGGGAGAGAGAGAAAGAGGAGATTTGGAGTGTTTCGCAGCCAGACCGAAGGTGAAGCTCCCCAGCAGGAGGCCCATTGGAAACAGAGTCCGTGCAGCTTGGAGTACTGCCAGACGCGGCTCGGAACAATCCCCCTCCACCCCCACCCACCATGACTCATTGTGTGTGCTCATACTGTATGGCCCAGCTAGATTCCTACATCCTCATTCTGTTCCCCTTCAGTCAGAGGGGGGTGAGTGGGCCGCAATCATCCTTTTTTCATTTTTCTCTGTCTCTCTCCTCCCCTGCTGAGGGCATTCGCAAAACTCTTGACTCGTGTTTGCACTCGGCTTGCTGTACTCTTCCACAGAATTGCACAAAGCCACACAGTCATGCATAATCACACACACACACACTTTACTAAGATTTAATGCTCCAGTGCAAAGTATAATGTCATCATTGGATCACAGATTTAGCATGGGTTTATGCTCTCTGTGATATCAACCAGTACTCAGTACACTGACACATAGCCATATTTAGTTCTGAGCCTGCACTGACTGTAGCCTTGTAGTCCCTGTCTTGTCCACTAGATGGAAAAGTAAGACTTCTTCAAAAGAGAGGGAGAAATCTTAAACAGAGTTAATCAAATCCAGCCCTGAAGGGCACCAGTCCTACACAGTCAAGTGTTTACATTGTTCTGGTATAACTACCAAGCTAATTACCAAATCCTTCATCAGTTAAATGAGGAGTTTGGTTCAGGGGGTGAGTTTGTGTATGGCAGAGTATGGCAACTGGTATGTTCTAAGAATGTGACCAATTTAAAAACTATGAGCCTGATGTGTGAGAGACTAACTATTAGAGTCTTCAAAATGACAAAGTCATCGCTCAACAGTTTTCATTTAAATAAGAAAGCAAAATACTGGTCATAAAAGAATGGAAGGGGAAGACCATCAAACTGTGGCAGGCCTTTTTTTAAACAGGCCCCCTGGTGGCCATTTTAGTGGAAATCAACTTGGATTTGTTTAATAAACATAACCAAATCAAACATTTTCTCCATAACGCTTTTATCAGATGAACTGGAATGCTATTGGCTCTATCCGTGTGAAGTGTTGCAACTTTGTAATCTAGTGAGGGATAAAAGGGGTAAAAACAATTTACACTTTTCCACAAAGACTGACATATCAAGATAAGAGATGAAACGGACAGCAGAACTGCAGCTTACTTGATATGAATCAGGCCTGTACAACTACCACAATAATGGAGGATTTTTATGAATGGCTGCCTGCTTGCTCAGCTATAAAGATGAAAACCTTGATTCCTTTGTTGAAAACCATACACATTTCATCAACAAATATACTATCACTGTTTATACATACAAAAATACCTAGTGCACAAACTGAGGGATCCCTACAAGAGTATCATTTTTGTTTACTGTAAATATGAATTAAGTTGCATTATCCAATAGCTAGTGCATATCGCTTGTGTATACTGTTAACATAAGCCAGCAGACCTTTGGCAAGTGTTTGTTGAATTTTCTGACTGAAGGTGTGCTATAGATAAGATCTGAGATCACTCTGCCAGAGCTCTAAGTTTTTGTTGTTCTCCAGAACAGACTAGAATGAACAGAGACACAAAGGGAGTATATATATGCAGTGATGATGCAAATGAACGATTGATGGACACAGAAGTTTAAAGGAGTGGACAGCAAGCGAGGCCAGTATGTTAAGGAGTGTTGCCAGATATAGGTAGGATGGGAGGATAGACTTAGTGGAAGTCTAGACAAGATGAAAAGCAATGTAGGGTAACAAGGAGAAAGGGAAAGAGCATTTGAATTATGGAGGAGAGATGGGACGTCCCAAAGCACACAGGTTTAGTGACACGCACACACACACATGAAGAAGGCATCCAGAGGCATAGCCTGAGCAGGGCTTAGTATGTAAGACAGAATATGATTACAAGGGTTTCTGGATCTGAACCAAAATAACCTAGCTGGAACAGGAAAGTAGAATTTTACATGCAGTCAGATAATGCAGACATTGCATAGTGCACTTCTCATACGCAAGGGCAGGTGTGAATATGTGTGTGTCCACAGGTTTCTTTCTGTGTGTGTGTGTGTGTGTGTGAGTGTGTGTGAGTGTCTGTATATATATATGTGTATGTGTGTGAGTGTGTATATATATGTATATATATATATATGTGTGTGTGTGTGTGTGTGTGTGTGTGTGTGTGTATGTGTGTGTCTGTTTTACTGGCCAGATATCTGATATCCTAGCGTTAAGCCTCTAACTCAGCACCCGCTCAGCCTCTCCCTTGATTATAAGAGAGTTATTATGTTTACCCAAGCACTGCCCTGGAAACTAAAAAATATTAATGACACCAAATGACTTTACACAGTTATATCAGAGGGGGCCCTGAGGGCCTTCTGGGCCTTCAGAGAAGACCTAATGATTGCAGTAAAATAACGTCATTTAATTTAATTTATTCATGTTTGTTGTATTAAGTATGGTAACATTGCAACTATTCCATCACAAGTCAGTGTAGTATATGAGTTTGGAGCTGTTATTTTAATATATTACATAATCATAGCTGAATGTTTACAGTTTTAAATAAAAGACGTCTATCAAGATTCAGATGTTTGATATAAATCTAGAATAGACTAAATGGAGTGTGTGGAGTCTGTTCTTTCAGAGTAGTGATTAGGGTTATTAAGGCGCAACTGTGGTTGCATTACCCAACTGCATGTAGTGCGTGTAGTGTAGCAGTAGGAATGAACCAAAATTAGTTAAATGAGTTAAAATGCTATGAACTAAGACAGTTCTCCAGCTTGCTCCTCTGTACGATCTACCTGACATCACTCTTAAGTTGCTGAACAACACATTCTGAAAGGTCACGTTTCATCAGATGCTTTTGCATCATTTGGATTATCAAGCAAAATGCAAAGACAAGAAGGGAACAGTAAAGAAGAAACATCTCAGTGAAAAAGCCTTTAGCCTGCAGAAGCTAAGCATTTGTAGAGTACTTGTAATGACTGATAAGTGAATACAGTGCTAACAAGACTTGTGACAGTGAGGTGTTAGACATGATGTTCTGATGGGTCATTTGGTCATTCAACTTTACTTGATTTATAGGATCTATAGTACTGAAAGGGAGCAGGCCTTACAGAGTAAGAATGTGTCCTGAATTTGTTTGTTAATTAAGGCATGCATGTGAAAGTGTGCCGGCTTGCTATCGCCATACAAAAACAAAGCTATATAAAACACAGTCTCCTGAGACAGACCCTTCTTATTTTAGCAAACCCTTCCACTGTCTTTGTGCTTCATGGCTGAGCAGAACACAATATTGGCATTCCCCACATTCCAGGATGGCAACTGCAGGGTGTCACTGGGACAGTTTGATTGATCAGCAAACTTGGGTGATTCACCTTCCAACCCGCTTAACTCTACTGTGTCGCAGGGGTTGCTGGAGCCTATTCCAGCTCTCCATAGGCAGAGGGTAGGATACACCCTGGACAGGCTACCAGTCCATCGCCAGACACACACAGACAGGCATACACATTCTTACACACACAGGCAATTTGGCATCTCCAGTTCACCTGACTGCATGTCTTTGAAGCATGGGAGGAAACCAGAGCACCCGGAGAGAACATGCAAACTTCACACAAAAAGGATCCCAGGCACCCCACCAATGAATCAAACCCAGGCTCTCTTAATGTGAAGCTGCAGCACTACCCGCCATGCCACCCATCAGCAAAGTCAGCATGTCAGTTCTCAATTTGGAACAGCACATGGATGCTGAAATAGGCAGACATAAACTCAGGCTGACATATGCACTCAGTTAGTGGCAAAGTAACCTAGAATGGACACCTCAGGCTGGTGTAATCTTTAGCTGACAGCACTGGCACACTCTTGACACCTTTATGTGTGTGGTGTGTGGGAGAAATTCAGTAAGAACAAAAGAACATGACAGAAAAGTGTGAAATGTACAGTGAAAGAGCAAGTGTAAGTGGGTTGTGGAGTGAGTGAGAGTTAAGATTGGGAACTGGTGCAGAGGAAAGTCCCCTAGCAGCAATCCAGCTTTATGACAAGCTCATTCCTTTCTATTTCCCATTGCATTGTGGGACAATAGTGTCCATTATTATCATACTCCATTATCTAAATGTGCATTGTGGGTTTTGGTGTAACAATCGAAACTGCACTCCATACAACATGCTCAAAAACAAGCTAGTATTAGTATTACGTGTGCAATTTGGATGCACCATAAGTTTTCAGGGGAATTAAAAAAATACTTTTTCTTATCAGAAAAATATGTTTCTTATGAGTGAAGCAATATATTCTATTAGCCACCCAAAATAAGATGTTAAACATTGAACACAATTTAACTTTGATTGGTATTTAATAGAAGAATATATGTTTTTATACAAGCAATTTTGGAGCACCTCTGCTGGTCTATTCACCACACAACTTTCACACAGTGTGAGCAACAGCTGCCATTTTGAAAAACTGTAATAATAATTTTAGTAATAATTGATGGAAATACAAAGACTGCCCTTAACCTCACCAAAGACTGGAAGGGTGTCGTACCAGACTGTCATGAAGTGACTCAGAATGGCAAAGGCTCATCTTCAGTGAAGTCCAGCTTTTGTTGTGGTGGAGACGGCCAACAAATCTGTGTGTGGAGGCACCATGATCAGCACCAAGATGAATGATTTGTTGTCACATGTCCACCTCCACCCATACTGCACAATCTGCAGGAACTTCAAGAGAATATTCAAGCTGCATGGAATGGATTATTACGAGACACCATTGGGAACCTCTACAACAATCTAATCTCTGCAAAATGCTGAGACATATGCATGTTGCGCCACCAGAAGTGCCAGCCCAACACCATACTGAGAGACACTACTTCTGTATGTGTAGCTCAATAAATATTGCCCATATCAGTCTAATTTTTTTTTCACCTTTACCTTCCTTCCTAATAGCATTGCAATCCGACACTTCCTTCCATCCTTTAGATGTTTTGATGATTTACATTTACGGCATTTAGCTGACGCTCTTATCCAGAGCGACTTACAAGGTTAATCATATTACAGGTAGGCCAATGTAGTGTTAGGAGTCTTGCCCAAGGACTCTTATTGGTGTAGCACAGCATAGTCACCCAGACCGGGATTCGAACCCCATTCTTCCACATGTGACTACTTGGTGGGTAGTGATGTTATCTGCTGAGCTACACCAACCACATGATGAGTGATGATGAGTGTATGTTATGTACACATGGTATACCAAGAAAACGTTTTGTTTTTTTTTTGCCAGGAAAAACACTGCAGATGGACCATCCTCCCGAACATGGATTAAGCCAACTCTTGGTAAATAACCACTGGAACGTTTTTTAGCTTAGGTTTAGGCAGTGTCTGGGAAAACAATACAAATAAATATAAATATGGTATGAATAACAAGATTATTATTTTTGTTTGTTTGTTTTTTTTCCCATCCTGACAAGGCATTAACACAAACATACAGATTAGTCTCCAGGCTATACCCTGTGTTGCACCTGTGGTGTTAAAGGGAAATGTACACATTCACCAGATGTCCCCAATTCCTCCACCTCACTCTGCAAAAAATAAAGGATCACACACCAACAGTGAGTGAGCTGATCTGCTATATATAGCTGATGCACAGGGTGTCTCTCCAGGATTGGGGAGATTACGGCTTGGCTGGTATGTCTCGCCAGGGTGTTTTTTTTGTTTGTGTGTGTACATTTGCCGTTAACCCTCACCTTTCCACTCCAGTTTTTTGTTCTTCCTCTTCCCAATATTTTTTCCTTTCACTTCCTCTTTATCCTTTTTCTTATTTTATCTTTTCTCCCTTCCTTTTCTCTCTCCACCGGTCTTGCTCTGCCTTTAACTGAATACTAATTTGCGTATCCCAGCCTCACCTCTGCTTAAAGTGACTCAAAGCTCTCTCTCTCTCTCTCTTTCTCTCTCTCTCTCTCTCTCTCTTTCTCTCTCTCTCAGATATAGATAGATAGATAGATAGATAGATAGATAGATAGATAGATAGATAGATAGATAGATAGATAGATAGATAGATAGATAGATAGATAGATAGATAGATATGAACTGCACTGATATATTATGAGTATTTGGTGGGAGATGGGGACAAGGAGAGAGAGATAATGGAAGAGCATGGGGAGATATAAGATAAGATAAGAGAGAGATGCAGACTACAGATGATACAGAATGGGGGGCACACAGGAATACCTTGTGGTGAATGTGTGAGCATATGGGGGGGGGGGCGTTTTACAGAGAGAGAGAGAGGGAGGGAAACAGAAAAGCTGAACAGCTGTGCTGCATTGTAAGACTTGTGACGTGACAGCAGGACGAGAGAGGGAGACAAAGACTGAGAGAGAGAGAGAGAGAGAGAGAGAGAGAGAGAGAGAGAGAGAGAGAGAGAGAGAGAGAGAGAGAGAGAGAGAGAGAGAGAGAGAGAGAATCTGCATTTCAGCTCGTGAACAGCAGTGCACATATGCAATAACAACAATGGAAACCCAATACAGCGCGCGCACACGCGCACACCAGCATCAGATCAACAGCATCTCGAGCTCCAGCGCCCCGCGAGCTTAAACATCTACTATAGTTCACAGGTTTATATGCTAATATGCTAAACATTCACCAGTCCATCATCAATAACCAAGTAGAACAGCGGGCAAGCACATAACACGTCTGTCATTCTTCTGCGAAAAACTGATCTGACTCTGCACTAGAGAGAGAGAGAGAGAGAGAGAGAGAGAGAGAGAGAGAGAGAGAGAGAGAGACGCTGTGTGAGTGGAGAGAGGGAAGACGCGCGAGAGAGAGGACAGGGAGGGAGGGAGGGAGAGAGCAGTACGAGAGCGGGAAGAGAGAGAGATAGAGAGAAAGGGATCGAGAGAGAAGAGAGGGGGAGAGAATGTATGGTGAAAGGCAAGCACTTCCTCGTTCATATCCAAGGCCTTTGTGAATAAACCATGGGATGTATCGGCTCGCGAACACTCAGTAAGACCCCCTTCTTTTCTTCCGCTGTCAGCGAGCGCTCGTGCGCTGGCGCCGCGCGTGTGTGTATGAGTGTGGTAATTAGCAGGTTGGGGAGGGGTAGCTGGTGTGTGAAGCTGAACTGGGCTAATGTTCTTTGCTTCTCGTTTAAGCATGTGTGAAATGCATTTGGCTGCATGGTAGAAAACAGTGAAGGGACGTTCTGCTTTAGAGCTGTCAGTCTGCGTGTGACTGTCTCTGCATGTGTTTAGAGCAGGGCAGTGTGTGGATCGCAGCCTACATCTCTGATTTATGCTACTGCATGACCGGTGTGTGTGTGCGTGTGTGTGTGTGTGGGTGGGAGAGATGGTGATGGAGAGAGAGGGAGATTGAGAGATGAAAATGCAGCGGCATAAATGCTTTTTACAGGAATTGGATGAAAAGTGGAAAAAGAATGTTTCAGCGATGTTGGCATGCGGTACAATTAGGCATACACAGAAAGAGTAAGAAAGAGAGAGAGAGAGAGAGAGAGAGAGAGAGAGAGAGAGAGAGAGAGAGAGAGAGAGAGAGAGAGAGAGAGAGGGAGAACAGAAACCATGCTGTATTGCATTGCAGTCAGGGGGAGATGAGAAGCTGGCAGAATGAGGAATAAAGGAGAGAGGGACCAGAAGCAGGAGTTACTGAAAGGATCATAAGTGTAAGTGTGTAGGCTGGGACTATCCCGATTCTGCTACTCCCACTTGGAAAACTGTAAACAACCAAATAACCAGCAATATTTAAGTGCTCATTTCATTATCATATAGAACTGCCCTGCCTTAAATAAAAGAGTTTAGTTAAGGTGTAGTATGTGAACACTTTCTAAATGTACCGTTAATACAGGTCTTATATGAAACCTGAGCCACAGAAACAGCCTGTTTTGAATTCACTGCTTTATTTGAGATGAAGGTGCAAAGTACATGGGGTCCAGAGGGCTCTGGGACCATCTGATTAACCTCTTGGACCCCTAAACTGCCTGTAAAACTACTCTAAATGTGAATTCTGGGGGTCTTTTAAAAGAACGTATGCAGATGAATATGCCGTCTGAGCAACTCCCCATATTTATGAAGGATTTCAAAGTAAGAACACTGATGTAAGATTCATCGTGCCATTGTATTCAGTGTTACATGAAAGCTGTACCTGAAGACTGTATTCCCAAACCAGAAAGGGGCATTTCCAAAAAACTGATTGTTAAACCAAATATTTTGTTACAACTGAAGCTAGTATCTGTGGCGCTAAAGCAAGTGAGTTAACAGCCAGACAACACTGAAGCAGTCAGCCAACATGTCCCCTCCCACCTATACTAATACAAGGGGGGTTTCCCACACGTTTGTGAGGTCACAAAAACAATGCTTCTACATATTTCCACACATTCAGGTCATTTACATTGGACAAAAGTATTGGGACACCTACACTTTACACCTAGAAGAGCCTTTAATACATTCCATAGACAATTATATGGAGTTGGTTTCCCTTTTGCTGCTCTAACAGGTTCCACTTTTCTGGGAAGGTTTGTAAGAGTGTGTATATCAAAATTTTTGCCATTTCATCCAGAAGAGCATTTGTGAGGTCAGACACTAATGTTATACTAAAATGTCTTGGCATGCTGAAGCATTAAGATTTCCCTTCACTAGGCCTAAACCCAACCCTAAAATACAGCCCCATAGCATTATCCCTCGAAACTTTACAGTCAGCACAACACAGTCAAGCAGGTAGTTTTCCCCTACCCTACAAACCCAGATTTATCAGTCAGACTGCCAGCTAGAGTAGCATGATTCCTCGCTCCAAAAAACAGGTTTCCATCTCTCTATAGTCCGGTGGCAACATGTTTTACACCACTCTATCCAATGCTTGGCATTGTGCTTTGTGATGTAAGACTTGCATGCAGCTGCTCATGCTATGAAGCTCATCAGTGCTGATGTTAATGCAAGAGGAGGTTTGCAACTCTGCAGCTAATAAGTCAGCAGAGCATTACTGACTTTTACACAACCCTGCTCTCTACATGTTCCAGCACTTAGTGGCTGAGTTGTTGTGGTTTTTAAACCCTTCCACTTTTCAATAATAACATGAACAGTTGATCATGGAATATCTAGAAGGGAAGAAATGTCATATACTGACTAAAAATGGGATCATATTACAGTATCACATCAAATTGAGCTCTTTAAATTGCCCAATTCTTCACAAGCATTTGTAAAGGCAGACTGTATGGCTAAGTGCTTGAGTTTATGTACCTGTGACATTAGGACTGAATGAAACACCAATGGTTAAGTGGTGTGTCCCAATACTTTTGTCCACATAGTGTCCAATCTTCACTGCCTAAAGAAAATGCTATCTCATTTTTCTCCAGTTTCATTTTTCAGTTATGTAATTTGAACCCAGCAGCTGGTATCTACATTGTGTGACTGTTTCTATGATGACCTGATCAACAGCAATGCTACAAAATTCCGTTTTTGGACAGCGAACAGACAGTTTAATTCTTAGGTAAATGAAGAATGACTGGAAAATATAAAAAGGACTTGAAAGTGTGGAGAATGGGCACTTTAAAATGGAGCCTAGTGCATGTAGCAAAAAGGTAATGCAGCAGGAACAGTGAATGTAGCATCATGTTTATAAAAGAGATGTGACAGATACGAATGAAAGCATATTTATAGAGCAGTTAGCTTTTCTTGTTCAGAGCTCAAACCAATGATGTGTTCTTTTAATCTAAAAGCCTTCTGCCATCAGGCTGGACACACTGGTTTCTTGTGTGGGTGCTCTCACTGAAATCTGTAATGCTTTTAACAAGCATAAACCAAAAACATCCAAATCTTTTAGCTGATCTCCTGTTAAGGTTCTGGCCATGACTTATGACTTAACCCACAACAAGGGGAAACATTTGAACTCATATGTGAATCTGGTGATAATTTTGAACAAGCAGAGCTTTGGCAAAGATTATCAGTGTGAAGATATTTCACCCTCATACCGTACAAAAACCTTTAATGGGACTAAATTCTAATCATAAATTCTAATCCCACAATTTACATTAAATGTGGATGTTCTTTAGACATCTTAACAGTTCGTCACAATCTCACATGAACCACCCATTTAAAGATTTTTGGGCAACCAAAGTGCTTCTTCTGTGTTGTGGCTCTAAAGACCTCTTTATGGCACCTTTATTTGGGATCAAGCTGATGCTACCAATCAATGTCAGCCAGTTAAACTCTAAATCAGTTCAGTCAGAGTTGAACAGAGACTGGAAATAAGCTAAAATAGCCTGTGACCAGTGCTTAACTTCAAATAGAGTTAGTTCATCTAAATCTTGACATGCATTTAAAAAAGGCTGTGGTAAAATCTCACAGCGTGAGATAGAGTGCTGGCTTGCTGCGAGAGCACAGTGTACATGCTGCAGTAAGATGAAGGGGCAGTAATTCCCCATGTGTAGAAACTAAATCTTGAACCCACTTCAGTCATGACTGATATAGTAAAAATGGATAGTTTTCATATATACCATTGCTTCTTATGTGGTTTTGGTAATATTAATAATGGCATAAAATTAAGGAATGAAAGAATGAACAGAAAGTCCTGTAGCTTCCCACCTTGCAGCAAAACACACCATAGATGAGAACATAAATGTTTGGCTCTGGCACAACAAGGTCAATGCTACATGCATTGTATGAGATCAGGTTGCTATATACATAGACTCCATTGAGCAGGATCAATATGTGGTAACATAATGGAATACAAACACAAAAGTCTCCCAAGACTGATGTGTCTGATTCACCACTGTAAGATGTGTAGGCAAACAATAGGGCAGATGCTCACAAGGTTTACACAACTCTGCTGCATTTTTAATTTTGCTTTCTTTTCATATCTTGCGTTAATGTCTAAAAAAAAAATTGTTTATGACATGGGGTGCATTGGAGACCACAGCTGTGATGCAAAGTACTTCTGACTGTGTTAAATGACATCATTAACAGGAAGAGAAAAGTCTGTAAACGAATTGTAACTTGGCTTGACAAAGCTAGCGCTATGTTAGCTGTTACTAGGTCACATGGCATGGTATTTGTGTCACATCCACTACCAGCCATTCCCCTCCGCACCACCAGAGGTTGCTCTCATCTGAGTGCTAGATTTCTAACTGTCAGCCATCTTCTAGAGTATTTCAGCTCTGTTCCTTACAGTCTGTCTGTAGTCTTATCTGGTGTATTCTTTGCATTCCTGAGCTCATCTTTGTTTTAGCCCTTTCTCTGTATTTGACTTTGTTATCCTGGACTATGATTGTGGATCTGTGTTTTTGAGGTTTGTTTTTACTAGGTTTTACTCTGTTGGCTTTTCAAGGTCCAGTTTTGTTGTTACTTTATTTTATTTACTCGTAAATCTGCAGTTAAGTAGAAATGAAATTCACAAAAGCTACATTTTAATAGCAATTTTACCAACGATCGTGTTTTAAGTAGCAAACATTAAGTGAATATCAGAGCTTGTAAACTGCCAATCAAAAGCAACCAGACAACCACACTCATTATCAAAAGAATAGCATCACAAATAGTTGCACCTGGAAGGAATCAACCGACAGGTATGAAACTTGGTGGGTAGGGTTGACATCATGTGACATAGGAATTGATGTCACACATCAGAAGGCCTGGTGTCACTCCACCTTCACCCCTACCAGAAAATCTGCAGGAACTGTGTGAGAATATTCAAGCTGTATGGGATGGATTATCACAGGACACCATTAGGCACCTCTACAACTCCACAACACGTCTGCATGTTGCATTAGCAAACACTGAGGCCCGACAGCATACTGAGAGACACTACTTCTGTACGTGTAGCTCAAAGTTTTTTTTCCATATCAGTCTAAATTTATCATCATTTATTCTTCCGGGAGACCTTTATCTTCCTTCCCAGTAGCATTGCAATCCAACACTTCCTTCCGGGTGCAACTATTGTTTTGATGATGAGTGATATCACAGCCACAACTAACTGGCAGCAAAAAGGCATGTTCTGCTCTGGTGGGCTGAAATAACATTAAAATAATGTGCCTGGACTTCAGTTTACCGAATATAATATCTATGTAAATCACAGTCACAAAATTGAAAAATCGCAATAAGACGTTCTTCCCAAATCGTTCAGTTATATATCCCAGGTGGTTGCTAGAGTTAAATTATTTGTGAAAAAACAAAAAACTAATGATTTGGTGATGATGCAACACAACACGTACTGACATCAGTCAGATAACAAAATTCTAGTAGGTGAGATCAGTGGAACATCAGTGGAGCTGTTTACAGTACAAAAGACGGAACAGCCAGTATGCAGTGAGAACACACAGAGCACTGAATGCCAATGTGCTTTGTTATAATAATGGGTCAGAGTGACTAACAGGCACAGTGTGAAGAGCAGATTGTGGACACTCCAGTTTTTATATAGGGCAGTAAATATACTAACCACGATACACTCACCATGCTAGCATTATGCTTGTCATCATACAGAGCTGAGCACCATCGTTATAAAGGTGATTCATTTAATACCATCTGAGGCTGTTTGGGCACTTTGCTTGTATATGCTTGTACAGTAAGTCACTCTTTAACTGTCATCACTGCAGTGATGGTGGACACCATGGGACAGAGCCAAGGCCACCCAAGTTGTGGACTGTTACTTTCACTGCTCAAACCGTCACACTTCCTAACCCAGTGCTCCACCTTTCACCATAATTTATTCTTCTCTAAAATAGCAAAGACTTGTGATTTGTTCTTAGTATCTCAACCCTAACTCATTTTCAAGCACTTTCTAATAGTAGTCATGGACTTCTGTATCTCTGTATGTTAGCCGTTACTGAGTAATTCATTATAGCTGCTGTTGCTCAAACCTAAGACACCTTGTTCAGCTCTTAATCTTAGGGTTTAGTGTCCAGAAATAGTCTAAATTCTTCATTAACTTTTATGGAATTCTTGTCATCGCTGTACCTCGTACTTAACTTCTTAACTTTGACATTTTTTTTAACCTTAATTACTTCACCGTTAAATGACTAAGAAACTTAACAAGTTAACTTAAAAAAGTTAACAAAGTCTTTTAAAGTGGTTTGATGTAAATTATTTCAATCTTGAGTAACTTATTGACCAAAATGTTCACAGTGGCAGTGGGGGGAACCAGACATCTGAAAGTTTAATACCTCTAAACGTTCCCTCACAACACAATACATCAGCATAGTTTTATGAAATACCTTTCACCTAAAGTATATTCTAAAAAAGGGGAAAAATAGTCCCCCGAAAAACTAAGCTTTTGGCACAGGAGACTTTCTTAGTCATGACATGCATCTGATCTAGATAAAAATGATAACAGTTACTCACAACATTTAAACTAAGAAGATTCTTAAATGAGAAATTGATGTGTTCATGCTGGGATTCATATTTTTAGTTCAGTCATAAATAATAAAGCATTGTGCACAACATGTGACTTAATTGAGATTTCTGCTGAAACCCAGAAGGAGACGAGTGAGACCATTTGGGCTTTTGCTCAGGTAAATATCTGATTAGCATGAGATTCAAAGAACCAATTTGTAAAACGATGCAATTTGTCAAATTCACACTCTAAACCAATAGGAGGAAACAGCATTAAACTGTTTACCTACCAGCCTATAAGAATGAACCTTCATCCTTTTTCTCACCAAGAGTGTCTCCAGTGGTGGAAAGCTACACCTTCTATGTATATCACGTCTTCTTTTTGCTGTCGAATGTGGTTTCTTGCTGAGAATGGGTAGTGGTGGTGGTGAGTGTTTGCTTGCCAACAGCTTTAGCCATCATTGTGTTTACCCTTCCTTTCTTTAGCTAGCTGTCTTTTATTGTACATTAAATATACCAGGGGTGGCCAAGGGCTGGTGTGGCTGCAGGGTTTCATTCCAACAGATCAGGACAGAACAGGACCATTTATTTTGAATTCTGAGCAGTTGGTTAATCAAGTAGAATCAGATGTGTTCCTGCTCATATGGGATGAAAAACTACAGCCACACTGGCTCTTTGTGGATTAGATTGGACACCCCTACACCATCAGGGCAGTGGTACTTCTTCATCCCTCATGTTGGACTAATTTGACTCGACACTACAGTGACGAGTGACAGTGACTACAGGAGATATCTCTGGAACATTATACGTAGACGTCTTTGACAGGCCATGATAACTGTTATTGCTCCACATTTTAAAAGATTAAACTGTAAGTCTTAAATTTAAAGGCCCATTTTTCATTTTTCATGAGGTCATATTTCATTTTACATAATCATTTATTCTTACAGCCTCTCTGTATTACTAAATTAAGCAGACTGTTTCTGTTACTTTGCCTTTAAGATTGACATGGAAATAAGCTCTTTTCTAATTGGCTGTCCAATGTTGTGCCCTCATTCAACAAGCACTCTTAGCTGAAACACAAAAATTTCAGTGGTTGGCTAAAAAAGGTGAAAACAGTGAAATTAAAACAGGTACAATTCAGTTTCCAATAATACGGTAGGTGAGTCTATCTGAGACTTATTTTCTTTCTATGCAATCTCTCTGATGTGTTATAGAAATTACAGAGATTTTAAAGAAAACACTTTCTTTTCTTTCTTTTTAAGTTCTGGTGTAAAAACATGGAATGCCGAGGTTTTGAGAAGACAGTGTGGATTTGTAAGGTATATACAGTAGTTATAGAGTGTGTTGGGAATGGTTTGGAATTGAAGGGGTTAAACCTGTCTGCAGTGAATCCCTGTTGGTAAGGAAATGATCTCCTTTTGTAAAACAGCTTGTAGCAGTAGTGTTTTAGTGATCATAGTGAGAATAAAGGGACTTTGTATTACTGTAGTATTCACTGCCATAGAGTGGTAGGTAAGGGAGACTAGTATTACATGGCAGTCTCATAGTGTAGTGAGCATAAGATGTAGAGTAGATTTTTTCCGGCAGTGTTGG
Organism: Prochilodus magdalenae; assembly: GCA_024036415.1. Taxonomy (NCBI): domain Eukaryota; kingdom Metazoa; phylum Chordata; class Actinopteri; order Characiformes; family Prochilodontidae; genus Prochilodus; species Prochilodus magdalenae. The sequence goes on along the minus strand of JAMWET010006624.1, from coordinate 321,763 downwards.
ATAGAGTCCTGCACCATGCTGGATGTTTATCCTGGCTCTGAGCAGCTCTAGAGTCAGATATCGATTGGTGAACTTCAGATCAGCTTTCTGAGCCAGACTGAGATCCGAGAAGACTGATCATTGCGGTGAAAGCACACACTCCTAGGAGGCGGGGGGAGGCTCGCTGTAGTAACAGATTCTATACAAACATAAATACCCACGTAATAAGCGTAGGTCACATAAAGCCAAGGTTCCCAGTGCACACACATACACATTTCCAAACAAGGAAATACATATTCATGTAATTATTATTACATTAATAATTTAATCTCCTCATGGTCGTGTTTAGCATTTCGTGGGATCTGAGGTCTGTGTTTCAAAAACACTTGTTGTAATCTGTGCGGTGTCAGGATCATAAATATTACATCTGCTTTGTTTTCATTGTTTAATTGCTGAGTTGCTACTGAAGAATGATGCGTTGCAGCTGGCCTTTTCACAGATCAGGCTTATGCCATATGTATTTCCTTCAATGCTCGTGAGTTTGCTGTGTCAATACAGTGTTTGAATTTGATATTTACCAGTGTGTCTCTCTGCCTCAGTAGTGTTTTCCCTCTGCAGCTGCATCAAATAAACAGTGCTGTTCGCGTGCAGTACAGCAGCCTTTTGTGTCTTCTACAGCATACTGCACATGCTCAGTCCTGACCCAGATGTCAGCCCGCGAATCTGTAATTAGAGCTAGCACACACTATTGTAAATATGGCCTTAAGTGCTGAGTGGAGAGGTGCTAGAAGGTACAACGGAATCACTTTGAAAACAGAAAGCTTTCATCCACCAGTGAAATGGCTGCCTCTGAAATTTGAATGAACCTCGCCACGGTACTTGTAACGAGCCATTTCGAGCCGCATCACTTTTAGACGTGGACTTTATGATAAGACGCATCATCACCGAGGAGAAGATGAGCTCTAGCTGCAGAGGCAGCTCAGACATTAAACAAAACAACTTTTTTATTGTTAGCTTGCCTGCTTGCTTAAATACGCCTTCAAAAAGATTTTTCACCTCACATGTTTTTCATGTACTGTAAATTCTGACTGATTTTCGCCCACAGAAAGCTGGCACTTCTCTTTAATCCTCTGGGACTGTAAACAAACCCAAACAAGCAAACAAACAAACAATTGTATCAAAACAGTAATGGGCTGTCTGGGTGACCGTGACACCTTTTCCACATCTAGTCTCAGAGGGGTTTGCATTTCAAAGCCCATTTTGTCGCTGGCCAAAGAAAAAACAGTCTCCAAAATGGCAATTTTACAGGAGATTTAATTGTATTAATGGTCTTATTTAATTGTAATATGAGCCAGTGGAACCAGGCTTTTTTTCCAAGGAATTTTATGCCCTTTCATTTTGTCTATTCATCATGAAATCTTCACACAATGTAAATGGCAGATGGACAAAAAGCTAAATCAGGGGTAAAAAGGGGGTACATGCTTTACTTTGGACAGCGACTCTATATACATACAGTCATAGGCAACAGTTTAGGCACCTCTGGTCAAATTGCATTATGACAAAAAAATTTAAGATTGTCTTGATTTTTCTTTGAACAATATACCTTAAACAATCAGGTATGTGAGGTGAATCTCTGGTAAAAGATAAAGCTGATAAAGGAATAGGGCCAATTCTGATGGTCCTTTTATGCTCATGGAGGAGGAGGACACTGGAGCAGTACTACAGTCTGATAAAGCCAGATGGCTATCACACATTGTGCGTGGACGTGTCTTCCATGTCATGAATAAAGGATTAAAGTCGAGAGAAAGATTCGGGGGCTGGTTGTGTTATGAGTCTTAAGTGTGTTCAGCTTATTCAGCTGTTCTGAAACTCAGTGCATTGTGCAGTGCAGACTTTGGCATCAGTGCCTGCAGTGGGAGTGTCATTACAATCCACCTGCTACTGTACCTCCTCCTGCCTGACTCAGCAAATAATACCCTAAACACGTGCACACACACACACACACACACACACACACACACACACACACACACACACACGCACACATACATACACACCTCTCTCTTTCACACATGTACTGTGCATCGACAGTTTATTAGATACCTTGTACTGTACAATCACTCACTCGCTGTTCTCTCGGGCACCCATATGCACTGTGTAGGCTTACAATCACTGACTGCAGCCCATCTGCTGCTCCAGAGTATCAGACACCTCTGAACTGTTCATAAAAGAAATATGACTGCCACAGGACCAACCCTGAATAGCAATGATGTGGGTGGTGGACCCTGCTCAGCACAGCCGTGACACTGACATGGTAGTCTCATGGAAGTGTTTGTGGTGCTGATATGAATGAATCAAGCACGGCAACATTGGAGAGGTTTTTCAATACCTCAGTGTTACCTATCACTGTATATCTGCATGTATCTAATACAGTGATGAGTGGCCCTTTGTAGATAAGATTGGACACCCCTACACCATCAGAGCAGTGGTACTTCTTCATCCCTCATGTTGGACTAATTTGACTCGACACTACAGTGATGAGTGACAGTGAATACAGGAGATGTGGTGAATACAGTGATGAGTGAGTGTAAATTAAAACCGCAGCAACACCTCAGTTTCTAATAGCATATAAAAGGGTGGCTGGCTAATCGTGCACAGCAACAGGTGGGCAATAGTCACTAACTATGTACGTATGTGGTAGGTACAGTACAGTCCAGAGATTAGGAACCAGCCTTCATTAAATACATTGTCAGTTGAAAAAGTTTTTAAGCACAGGTTATTCATTTATCATCATCAGTACAATAAAAGCAGAAAACAGAAAGATACAGTGAATATGATATTTAAAAAATCATCGTTTTTGTGTGTTCACACTTTGCCTATATTACAGTTTCTGTTCTTTTCAGGAGATTTGCTTTTAGTTTTTCATAGGAATCTGCAGGGATCATTTTCTGCTTCGCCCGAGTCAAGTAATCCCACTAAACAAAACTCATTCAACGATGTTGAGGTCTGGACTCGAGGGTACTCCATCCATTGTTCTGAGAACACCAGCGGCTCCTTTATTTGTTTCAATTCGTTTTTGTAAATTTTTCATTTGCATTTTGACAGCTAAGTTGGATAATTCTCTACTGCGTAAGATTACAAGAAATACAAATCAGAACATTATGAGCACCTCATTACACCTCTCTACAATCAGTGTCAATTACATTATTACCTCCACTTAATATATAGGTGCACTTTTTAACACCACATCATCATCGCCAAAGACTGCAGTGGGGTCATGCCAGACTGTCACCAACAAATCCGGCATAAATCTCATGTCACAGTATCCTTCTTGTGGACCATGTCACAGAACTCACAAAGCAACACAAAAGCCCAAAAATATGTTTCCTAGAGCATAGAAATACATTCGTAAACAAATGTTTTATATTAGAAAGATTTAAATTGACTCATTTACATGTCTTCAGCTACATGTCCTTTAAGATGCATGGTGTTGATATTATCTTCGCTCAGTAAAAGGATGGACAGAAACACTTGCAGTTATTGGGAGTCCCATTCAGTCCCATTTTTTATGCATATTTTCAAAAACTAGCAATGGGGATTGACTGTAAATTAAATGCACAGTACTGTATACCAGATACAATAGCTGGTGAGTGGGTAAATGGTAGCTGTACCAGATGACCAGGCAACTCCATGTGCATACATAAAAACTCACACTTGCATGCACATTATCAACGTGCAGGCCTGCTTTTTAATAAAAGCTGCAGAGTATTCCCTATCCGGGCTCCCGGTATGTGTGTGTGTCAGAGGTGAGGTGTTGGGACTGTACTACAGTGTCATGATAGTGTGGAGCTGCAGTGTGCATCGCTCCTAGGGAACAAAGCAAGTCTCAGTGCATGACTGGCTTATTCTTCAGGGAGCTCAACTCTCTCAGCCATAACTCCGGGCTGTGTTTGTAGAGAGTGTACATGTGAGCGTGTCTGCTCAAGTCTTTGAGAATGCAACCCGGTCCCTGGTGAGAGCAGGTTTTCTGAGACATTAGGAAGGTTTGTTTGTTCCTTGTTTCTGTGTGTAATAAAGTGGTTCGCTTGCTCTTTGTTTCCTTGCCGCAGTCTCACTACACCTGTTACTTTCTTAAATTTTGAGGTTCTCGTGTACAGCTGTGCTACTTGCTGAGAAACTGCTCTGCGGGAAAGTTGACTCGTTTTTTAGATTATTGCTCTGTCATATTAAATCATAAGTGTTAGCCCTGCTGCCCTTAACAGTGTGTTAGCCTGTTATGATGAATGGACCCCTAGAAATGGCTGTATGTAGTCCAAAAATGTATGTAGGTTTTTTCATTGTATTTTCAAATTGCAAAGCACCAACAACTATTATCCTTCTGGCACAGTTCGTCTCAGAACAAGCAAAAACTTAATACTCTATACTGACCTTGCTTCAGTTATAACGTCACAGACTGGAAATATTGCAACTAGTACTCTATCCACAAAAGCTATTTAACAATAATAATGAGCCTCCTTAAAAGCACCAGATATCAGTTTACCATGCTCTTTGCTACTAAATCCAGATATACTGTTGCTATTGTGGCTCTGGTTCAGCTAATCTTGATATGGGCTTTGATATTTCCTGTAATATTAATAGAAGATTCTTTTTGCTGCTATTATAACACTGCTGACAATGCAGTTGTATTGTTTTTTGTTATTTCCTGATTGACAAACACACAATTCAGACCTCAGCAATGGCTTTAAGTATTTAACCACCCTAAGTGTTTTAACTGAGTATAGTGCTGTGAGGCATGCTGTAGATTTGTAACATAATCTAGGGGGATACCAGACATCCCTGTTTTCCAGGGGACAATCTCTGTTTTTGGTGATCAGTCCAAGCTGGAGCTCTCCCTGTTTTTAACTGTAAATTTGGAATGTCCTAGGAAAGACCTGGCAGCAGAGCAGACAGGCAGACATTTCGCATTGAGCTTATTTTGGCCGACAGAGAAAACTGCTGCAATCTACTAATCAAATCTACCACATGCTTGCAGTGAAAACTTCTAGCGCAAGTGAAAAGTCCACAACAACCTTGCAAACGCGACGACTGGCAACCCAGGTTTTCATGTTACTTAACTGAGATTATTAATTGCATATTTATGCGCACAGATAATTACATACAATAACCACTTTATAAAGCCAGAGTGATGGCACCATCAAGATAATGCATGGCCAAAATTTTCCAGGGTAAACGATGTTAGTAGTGACAGAGCTGATGGGCATTGTTTCTGAATGAAGGCAGATTTTCCATTCCAAGGCTTTTGGATAAATCTAGATTGATATAGAGAAACTTTTTGCTTTTCAATAACCAAAAACAAAAATACAAAAACATTGTACAACTACCATAAAATCTACCACATTCACATCCACATGCTTGCCAGAAAATGGCAAGCGCCAAGTGAGTCCACAACATCGCCACAAACGCCTTTTCAAGACACGAGGCAACCCAGAGATTACAGGAGGGGTGGGCCTATAAGACTAGCATCATAAAACCAGGTGATAGGTAGGCTATCTGGTTTGTATAGGCACATAATCTACTGGAAGGTAGCTGCCATATGATCTACAAGTAGTGCATCCTCTGTGTAACTGTGCCAGTTATTCCACCATCCATATGTAAGACGCTGACAGCTGCGTCTCTGTCTCTCCAGGGGTGTGTTTAGGGTCTTGCTATAGGGCTACAGTCACAGGTCTCTTTTCTGTAAGCACAAGTCTCTGAGCACAATGAAGCAAAAGTAGCTTAAACGAACAGCTCCTGAACACAAAGATTTGTAACAATTGGGCTTCAATGAGCCGGACTGAGTCTGTGCTGGTGTGTGATGAGGCTGTACTAAGTTCGAACTCAGTTTATTAAATAAAAGTTGAATATTATGAATATAAATTTGTCATATAATGCCAATTACATTTAAACACCAATTTTATTTATATTAGCTAACAGCTTCTTTGCAGAATTCAAAGTTCTGTTGCTGTAACCCTCCTGATGCAATTTTGTAATCCTCACATTAGTATTTTACTATACTGGTCCACGATGTACTGTATTTAAGCTCGTATGTGATGTACAGTGTCCCACAACACTATTTTTTTACTGCTGTAATAAGAAAGCCTGGTTTTAGTGAAGGAGGTCTTAGGGGTAATCACACCTGTTTAACCTGAGTTTGCATGAATTCGCTCTGAAGCTTTAAGTAGAATCTATGAAAAAATAGATAATACACTTAATAGACTTCAAATAACTGTGCTTTCTGTATTTGGTGGGTTTTAATGGCTGCTCTCTCTCTAACCATCTGTCTGTCTGTCTTCCATTATGTTTGATTGTGCAGCATCTCCAATATTGTATTACTGAGGGACTCCCAGTTATTGATCTGATTACAAAGTGCTCTTGGACACACACACACACACACACACACTAATCCTCCAATGATGACAGCATCAACACTCCATGCCCCAGTAAAAAGGCTCGACTGAAACATTGATCTGCGTCTGTACAGCAGCTGCTCTCCAACAAACACATTTGCTGTAAGAACAGGTGACTGTGGGTGCGTACAGAGGGTCAAGCGGCAGACCCCTGAAGCGAATGGCTTAGCCAGTATCACAGCTATACACTCGTGACACAGAGACAGTGTGAGTTTTCACATGTATCCCTCAGGCCCTGTAGAAAGATGCTGAAGGGTGATTTGGTTCTGGTCATACAAAGAGGGATGATTAATTGCAGGGTGTAGCAGAGTGAAGGGATGTGACAGTGTTACATATTGCTTAAGAGCAGGTTCCACATGGGCTCAGTATGCTGCAGTGGCTTACTGCTGCAGAAACGGCGCTGCTCAGAGTGACTGATGAGCTGTAATGATGGGAGCTGGACCCTCCCGTGCCGGGCGCATGTAGAACACAGGCTGGAGGTGGGAGACGGAGATATTCACTGAGAGACAGACGCTCGCCCATATCCGTCAGAGTCGGACCATCGCCAACCAGCCTCAACCTCACACCAAGGGCACAGCCATCTGGAGCCCCTGCTTTTTAGCTGCGGCCACTTTGCAGCCCTCTCTCTCTCTCTCTCTCTCTCTCTCTCTCTCTTTTATATATATATCTCTTATTCATTCCCTATTTCTCTCGTAGTCCCTCTCATCTCTCATTAACTCACTTTTAGACACTCTCCCTCTTTTTCACTCCAAGTGTCTTTCACTTTTTCTCCCCTTTTTTCTAACACACTCTCTCATTTCTTCTCTTTTTCCTTTCTTTTACTTACCCTCACTGTTTGTCTCTCTCCTTGCCCAACTAATTTTTCCCTTTCTCTTGTCTTTACTTTTTTAACTCTTTTACTGTCGTAATCCCCCTCTCTCTCCCCTTTTAACAATTCTTATGTGTCTCTCTGTCTCACAATTTTCTTCCTCACTCTTCGCTTCATGTGTGTCTCCTTTTTTTTCCTTCTGCATGTTCTCCTATAATTCCTTTCCTGGTCTGTCTCTTTCTCATTCACTCACCCTTTCTCCATCACTGCATGTGTCTCTCTGTTCTTGCATTCCCTCTCACACTCTTTCTCCCTTTCTGTTTGATCAACTATCTCTCCTCTGTTATCTTGTTCCATGCCTCTCTCTCACTTCTTTCCCTTCTTTTTTAATCACTTGTCTCTGTCACTGTCATTTTTGCTTACATCTCTCTCTGTTCAGTGTTAACAGCCTAATCATATAGTAATACATGTTAATCATATAGTGTAATTTAAAGAGAAGAGGCTCAACAAATATACAATAATAATAATAATTCAATAAAATGAATCTCTCTCTCTCTGTCTCTCTGTCTCTCTGTCTCTCTGTCTCTCTCTCTCTCTCTCTCTCTCTCTCTCTCTCTCTCTCTCTCTCTCTCTCTCTCTCTCTCTCTGAATAAACGTGATCGTGGTTTCCACGCCTTCTCATGTATGAGGTCAATGGGAAATCCGTTCTGCGGGGGAAAAAAGATGTACTGCGGTCTTTTCCGTCGCCCTCATTTTTCTCTGGCTCTGGACTGAGACGCAGTTGGGCTGGCGCGGCTTTCTCCTTCCGCACGGCCGCGTCTCCTCACCGCGGGGCAGCGTGGGTGGAGGAGAGCAGACCTTTTTTCCCCACCCGTATTCCGACCACCTCCTATCGGCGGACTTTCGCGGGTATGAACTATTAGCCAATCCAGTAGGCTGCAGAACACTACTAGCCAATAATACTGGAGAGAACGGGACCCTTTAGCCAATCAAACGCGGCAGAGAACGACGCACGTGATCACGTGATCGCCTGTTATCGCCGTATGCTGCATCTGCAACATAACCATGGCGCAAATCGCTGAGCCGTTTCTGTCAGTGCGGCAGGATTAAACACAGCCTCGTCGAGCTTGTAGTGGATGATGTTAGAATGTCAGATATTCACAAATGAGAAACATTCAGGCTTAAAAAGCGAGACAGCCCTTTCACTCCAACCCCGTCCACAGCTACACGGTGGGCACACCGCGCTTTCGCAGCTAATTGTCGCCTGCTGACAGCACGAATTAGTCTTGCCTATGTGAAGACTTGTCCTCTTCGTGTCAAATAGCTTCTGGCAAGATGATTACAGCGAAGAAGAAAGCTGTCATTAATGAGGCTTGGACACGGTGACTCTTGGTGCACGCAAACCCTTTCCTCGGTTGCTGGCTATCACAGTATAGTGATTACTGATGAAACCAAGCCTGGTCTCAGAGTACCCCCTGCCCTGCACATTATTCCCCCCTATTTCCAGCACCCAGTTCCAGATAATCAGCTCATTAACAAGCCCTTCATGACCTGAAGTAGGTGTGACACTAAAATGTGCAGTGGCTACTCCAGGGTGGGGAGTCTGTGATGTAGCTTAGGTCCACACAGTCAGTATCTAACTCTTTACAGTCACTGCAATAGAAACAAGAAGCAAACATAGCCATATTGTTAGCTATCTAAAGCACCCAGTGAGCCTGCATGTCGTCTGGGGGGTTGTATGTAATACTGATAATAAGAAATGAGTAAATCTGGTAAATCTGAAAAATAAATTCTGTATGGAGACTGTTTGGTCTAACATACATTTTAGGTCAAAGCCTTGTCAAAAGTGTTATAAAACAATGTCTCACACATCATACAGCACAATCATTACATCCATTTCATGTAATACTTCTTCTCTATAGGTATGAGCGCTGGGCTGGGGTTGCCAGGCAGTGCACTTTTTGCTTTTATATATGTCTGTGTATTCATCTCTAGGTACCAGCACTGGCCCCATGTTCGGGCAGTGTCTGAGCTCATGGTGAGTTTTAGGCTCTAACCTTCCTGTACTAGCTGGAATATTATCCAACGGAACACTAAGCACGGTTGTAAGTCTGCTAAATGCCTTAAATGTAAATTTAGATGTCTGGTTCCTATCATCACTGTGAACAATTCAGACACAGCAAGTTTCTCTGAAAGGAGCATTTCACATTACACCTCTTTAACTGACTTTGTTTACATCTCTATCATTTCATTGTGCAGAATTTCGGTGGACTACCCCTTTAAAATGAGTGCTTATACTGCATTACCCGGACAGACTCCAGGGCTCAGTGTAATTGTACCAAATCCAGATGTGCAACAGAGAACAGATGGATAACTAACTAAATGATCTTAAACTATTCCTCCCAGGAACCAGCATATTGTGGCTGTATACATTTGAATTCCACAAGTGCTAAAGCCAAGGGGCAGCATTTTAAGAGAGGCGCAGTGTTTCTTGGACAGAATACACTTAACAAGTCCATTAAACGATATATGAAACAAAGGCAGCCTGTTCTGTAGACTGATTTGTGTACGGGGGGACATTATATACAGTATAATGGCTTTCAAGTTAGTGCCGTCAGGTTCTCTTCTACTCCTGATCACAATATGGATAATGTATCTCCTGGGATATCCTTTGGAGAGCACCAAATTTCATAGGCTCCTATATTGTTCCTGCCTCTTGTGTTTATTGTCCAGTTTTTACACATGTAAACAACCACATAGGAGACTGATCTTGGTTGTGGAGACAAATACTTGCATTTGGAGATCAAATCAAGCTCCTTCATCGAATACTAGTCTGCGTTGTAAGTCTTGAGCTCTGGATCCTCTGTTGTTAATAATTGATCCAAATAGGCAAAAAAGCTGTCCACCATTTCAACATCTTCTCCATCAACCAGAAGTGTCTGACATTACGTGACAGAGTGACCTCATTTTAAATGAAGCCTGTCAGTTTAGATATGGGAATAGATAAAATATTCAAGCTGGTCATGCATCATATCCTGACGAAAAAAAGGACAGATGGAGAAATTAGAAGACACATTGTAGCATATTTCAAAAAGCTCATAACACGAAAGCCATAAACAAAACCATTCATTTTAAGTAATTCAGACTAAGGACTAGTTTGGAAGAAAAGGGGAATGAAACACAAAGTGAAAAGAGAAATATATGGACAGGTTCCAGCCTGGCCAAAGCAGTAAAACAGTCCCACAGCACCTGCAAATTTCAGCTTCTTTCATTGGATACTTAATTTACTGAAGTGTGGTGGGCACAGTTCAGCTGTGGCCATAGCACCTGTTCCAGTAGAAGTGGCAGTAGCTGCTCATTTCACTTGGTCTGTTTCGAATAAAGAAGCCATGGATGTTGCCTCTAAATGTAGATTTGGAGACTGGATGTCTCCAAGATGAATCTAAACAATACACACGTGACCCCCACTTTATGTGGAGACAAGATGTCGTTCTGATGTACCTCTTTAATCTAGACTTTCGATTATTATTTAATAGTGTAAGTAGAGAGGAGAGATACTTGCTGATACTTAGAGTATGAATGATGGCAGATCAGTTAAATTGCAGTATAATTAAATCAGACTCCAGTATTTCCATGTTAAGATGACTCACGCTCTTTTATACCCACTTGGGCTGAAGCAGTGCTGAGTGTGTAGATAAATGTCAGCTTGCTCACTCAGTAATTACATATTATTCTGTTTCATGCATTAGAGAGTCAAACTGGAAAAGAGACAGAGCATGCACTTTGTTACCCTACACTCCGATTCTCTGTTTTCTTTATTGTTTTATTTGAGCTAATTTAAGAATTAGGCATGGAAAGCCTGGTGCACAAGTGAATTGGGCATCTTATACCCACCCAAGCCAGGAACAGCAGGGCCCAACCTAATACATTTTGGCTGCAGTCAAAGGACCACCCCTTGTTCATTTATTGGCCAGTCAAAGTGAACATGACATCAAGCTCAAGTTATGCATGTTTACAGAAGATACAAGAATAATTTTACTAGTAGTTGCACCCAGATGGCAGCAATAGACAGGAATGAGACTTGATAGGTAGGTTTGACAGTGGTCAAGAGGTTTGTAATGCCCTCATTGAGTTATTCTGTTTGTGCCACACCATTTGCAGCTGCTAAAAGCAAAACTTTGTACACACAGACAGTTACCACAGCTGCCCATAACACCACGTCAATGTCACCAAAGAATGGGGTTGTTCTGCCAGACTGTCATGGCCCACTTTTGTCTTGGTGGAAACGACCAAGGAATCCATGTGTGGAGGCACCGCTGTCACTGCCAAGATGAATGGTTATCAAACCGCCATGGTTTGAATTTGGTCCGACACCAAATGCATGCCCAAAAGACACTACTTCTGTATGTGTAGCTCAATAAATATTTATTGTTCCTGGTAACCTTTATCTTTCTTTCACATAGCATTCCATTCTGACCTTCCTTCTAAACTATTCTTTTGACAAAGAGTGTATTTCCGAGGAGAATACGTTTATGGTAATTCCCTTACATGAGGAAGGGAAAGTTAAAAAATCAATAGTCAAAAATTATTAAAAGCTACAGAGAACTACTGTGTGAAATCTGGTATACCACCAAAAATTGTCACCATCAGATAAACAGTACCTAAAGCTTACATCTATGACAGATCAAGCTCCACTTTTACTTCAGACCTAAATAAAAAGTTCCACAGGTGTTTCTGTTCATACATCTCCTGTGAAAGAACAGCTCTGTGCTCAATAGGGACCTTATTTACATTCTTGAGAAAGATCCTATTCATAACGTCTTCCTAAACCACAGAACTGTTTGCACCTTGAGTTGTGTAGACTATGTTTTTACCTAAGAGCAACTCAGAAAAAGTGAATATCATAATCTCCATAAAAGTCTGCAAGCGAGAATGGCTGGTGAATGAAGCAGATTTCTATGGAAAACTGAAAACATGGAAGCTTATACAGGCTAGAGTGGCTAGAGCAAATAGAGAAAAAAGTCTAATGGTATCTAGTTGTAGAGGTGTTTTCCCTTATAATTGACTTTTTGTGAATTTATGATTCATTACAAACTAGTTTTTTGGATTGATTAACTATATATAAAAACCTTTAATTGGATTTTGCATTGGATGTTTACTTCAGTGACATTTATGTATGATGTGAATGATTTAATCAGGCACGCCAGAGCTACAGGCATGTGAGTAGGCTATGTCTAGCTCTAGATCCAGGTCCACACGACACTGCATTGTGTAGTGTTGTTTGGATACCCAGGAAAAACGGCTTCCTGGGTGCTGTTAAATTCCTGATGTGACAATTTTGAGTTCATTTAGCTACTACTGAGACTGAATTATCCAACTGATGATATCAGTGACATAACTGTCAGCTAGAATTACACTGCTTTTGATTATCCTGCGTGAGCCATAGAGGCCCTTGCATCAGCATTTCAAACCAGCCCTTTCACATGGCCTCTGCTGTAAAGGACAAACAGGAATACCTCTCCAGGACTCTAAAGTAAACAAACCTCAGCAGCTGCTTTCTGTGCTGTAGGATTGCATGGTGTTATTTCTGTAGTCAGGCTCTACTTGGAGCAGGGAGTCTATTGTCTGATGCTAAAACAAGGATAAGGAAAAGAGAACTGCTAGCACTTTTTTTGTGTGATAATGAGGAGCTTTTCAACTGGCAGCTTGAGCTTGCTCTCAAGGTGTAATTCAGGTGTGGGATTCAGCAAAGCTGATTTATCTTTATAGGTATTGTGCACAACCCACCATAACAAAGTGAGCTGAACCGACAAGTCTGCCGGTTCTGACGCTGTTTTACAGGAAAATGTTTTGAAAGGCATGCTAGCATCCTCGAGCTTTACAGACAGATTTGTACATCCTCTCTCCTAGAAACATAATCTACAGCAAGAAACACATATTCTTCATGCATATTATAAGAAGGAACTGATAAACCGCCTTGTTTCTTAATAGCAGATCATTCCCTGGCTCTCCTACTGTGTTACAGTGTCTGCCAAGCTATTGAACCGTGCACTAGAGAAAAAGAGGGAAAGGGAGAGGGATTGGTATAAATAATTAATCCTTTATTAATTGGCCAAATGAAGCCAGCATTTTTTGTGTGTGTAAATGCGTGTGTGTGCAAACTAGGGCACTCAGTGTCCTCCAGCTCCATTCTCACACCTCTACTGCAGTTTTTCCTGTTGAATAAAATATATTTACTCTCTAGATCATTAGGTGAAAAGGTCAAAGTTCAATGGAAAAATAATTGTAAAGACAAAGAGAGATATGCAAAATGAATTTTCATATATATTTCATATTGCTTTGACCAAGCATCCAAGCAAGCAGTCATGCTCATTACCCAGTGACTTAAATATTTATTCATTCTATTGTATACATATGTATGGTATGGATTGGTGTACCAGGGCCTTTGATCTCTCAAAAGCTCTGGACCATAAATCCCATAGTAATAGATCTTCACGGTCTTACACTCCAATTCAAACATGCAAATTTACAGTCAGGTACAATGCCTTTTGGGCTACCACAGATAGCGCTGCTCAGTATGGCTTTGGTATTAAAAATGAGCAGTGTCTGAATGTGCCTTATATTCATATGGTAGTGCTTGCATCAACCATACTAAACACAAGGAATATAAATGCATCATATTCTGAAGGTGCGTCAACATGGTTTCATTTACTTACAAAAGGATTACAAAAGACATATACACATTTTACAGAGACCACATTGTCTGATTTATTTGGCTTGCAATATTAAATAAACATTTATTGTGCATTAAAATGTGTTTGAGGACTTATTTTCACCTACTCTGTACTTGTTTTTCTCAACTTGTGTGACAGAGACCATATCTGTTCTTTTATTATCTGCAGTTTTGATTAGTTGTTGATGTTTGTCTGTGTTAAAGAGGAATGTAAGCTGTGTAATTTACTATATGAAACAATAAAAAATAAATGACAAAAAAATAGAAAATCAATAAAACATGTAATATGAGTAGACCCTCACTCTGTATGTGCTACAAAGATTGTTTAGGCCGAGCAGTTTCAATACCTGTCATTCTGGCCTTTTAACAAAACACATCATCTTTATTTGTAGGCTTTTCAGAAGAGAATCAACTCATTTGTGTGTGGGTGTGTGCATCACATAGGCCACGCCCCACCCGGCCCACTTTCCTCTCATAGGGTGCACCCAACTGCCTAGTTTAATATGTGATAGTGGTTTACAGTCAGTTTTTCTATACTGTATTGAAATTGTTATTTAGCTTACATGCTCTTGGCGAAGTTGCGTGGCTTGCTTTGTGTGGTGGTGGGTGGTTTTTGACTAAGGTCTGGGGAGTGTACCATATCCACATAATTTGTTGTGGTTTAACAGAGTAATGGAAGCAGAAAGAGGCAAATATTTGCTCTTGTCAGATTTACCCCTCACTACCCTCTTTAGCTAAGTGCTCTCAATGCTGCCTCTCAAACGGTGCCATTGCTGAGATAGCACATTGCACTTGCTGCAGCTGTTTAAATATATGACACAAATAATCTGATTGGCTGAGAAGACTGTAATTAATCAGCACGCCGTCCTCTTTCTGTTCCACTTTCTCAGACTCTTTCCCCATTGTGCACAGGCACGGAAAGTGCATGTAGATATTGGACATGCTTCATGGCTTTGCAATGTCATGGGGCACAGTGATTTGCCTGGGGAAAAGAATCAGAAGCCTGATGATAGGGTGGTTATACAGTGGTTGAAGGTCAGTGTGCTTAAGCTGTATGTTACTTGTACTGCCTTTAATAAATTAGATTTTAAGCAGGTTTAGGGCATTCAGAGTCTTACAGAACATGAGGTCGTAAGAGATATAGGTAATAGGCCCTGAATTAAACTTGTGAGAAACAAATACACAAATAAACATCAGATTATTATTAGAATCATTTTAAAAGCGTCCTCTGATGTATAGTAATACATAAATCCTTGAATTTTGTAATTAGGTGCCTCCACCTTGACCTAGCTGATGCTTTATTACGTGAGATAGCAGTCCAGCTCTTTAATCCTATCCTAACAGTTTACCTGAACACACACAGTTTAGGGTCAAAGACCTGAACAGGTCTCATGGCGCCAAAATCATGCTGCTTCTTAATAATAATACTGATTAAATAAGGAAACGCCGCTTGGAGACCAAGAATGTGTTTAAGCTTAATTAGCAGAGGGACCTGTATAATTAAGTCATCTTTAATTAGGACTGAACTATTAGGAGTGGTAGAGGAAAAATAAATAAATAACCAGGTGGAATTTGCTAATCTGTTCGAGAGAGACCCTTGTGCAGGTGGCTCATTTATATACAGCTCCTGTTTTGTATGATCCTTTTTTTTTTCATGTGGTGACTGGCTGCATAATTATTATATGAGGATAATTATTGCTGGTCAGAGAAAGATAATGTAATCCAACCCTTTTCCAGGAACTGAGAGCTTGTAAGCCCTAGAGAGAGAAAGAGAGAGAAAGAGAGAGAGAGAGAGAGAGAGAGAGAGAGAGAGAGAGAGAGAGAGAGAGAGAGAGAGAGAGAGAGAGAGAGAGAGAGAGAGAGAGAGAGAGAGAGAGAGAGAGAGATGTTTTCATAACGAAGTTTGCTTATAGTTGAGTTTTAAAACCTAAGTCCTTTGCTTCTATTAATTGTTCATATTCTCACTGTCCCCCACCCAATCCCTCACCGCCCCACCCCCCACCTCCTTTGTTTGAGTCCTTCTCTAGGTCCAGCTGAGCTAATAATGAAATCACAGCAGGTGTACACTTAGGTGAAAGGTGTTGGGACCTGATTCAATTTCAGTGTCAGCACAGTGTTAGTATATACTGCTTATGGACAGTAGGAGTAAAGGAAAAGCCACACCTTCCACCTATGAAAATGAAAGCGTTTTATGTTGTCAGTATTTAGACACAATATAGTATAGGATATATTCAACACAATATTTCATTCATACAAACCTAAAGAGTCATCACTGATCTCACTAGGGCTGAAGGAAAATATGTAATGATGTATGTATTTTTGTTGGTTGTGCCTTTTTTCATATAACCACAGCAGCTGTGCTTCCCATCGTCAGAAAATAGAGGTTAGAGGTTCCTAATGGTGTCCTGTGATAATGCATCCCATGCATCTTAAATTTTCCCACACAGTTCTTGCAGATTTTGTGGCAGGGGTGGAGGTAGGGAAACACCAGATCTTCTGGAATAACTCCATGACAGTCTGGCACAACACCATTCAGTCTTTGGTGACGTTGACGTGGTGTTAAGGGCAGTCGGGTAACAGTTTGTGTGCATGTAAACCTGCATAATGCAGCCATCTGCCAATGGTACTGGAACTAACAGGATGACTCATGGAGGAATGATCTGACTGAATGTCCACAGTCATGTCCTTTGGGTCAGTCAGGTGCAGCAATAAGGCCCGTCCTATGTGTGGCCGAGCGCGATGCTTGAATGAGTGTATGTGCAATTTTTAAACTAAACAGATCATTAGAAATGCTGCAGAAGAACTCTTTAAATGAACTTAAATTAAAAGTTTATTCTATAAAGCTACCGGTATCAGAGATACATGGTTTTGTTTTGGACAGCAACAAAATATTTACTGTTACTGATTGGTCTAATAGATCTACAGGTGCTTTACAAGCTCAGTGTTATGAGGTTGACTTTCCCCATTTAAAACTTGTTAGGACAGTGTTGTTGATAATGCAGGCTATAATAAAAACTGTAGCTCTTGTGATTTGAAAAATTGCACTTTTTCAAATTGCAGTTCTGATATATAAACAGTTAGTCTTTAATCCCTGTATCTGACCATTTTGTCAGTCTTTAAATAATAAGCCTATTCGCTTTTTAGGCATTTTGTCCTTCCTCCTCACTCCCGCCCCTCTCGTTCTCCGTCTCTGATCTTATCATCCTGTCAACCCCCCATGAAGTTCTTACCCTAATTTTTCTCTTTTTCTCTCTCCAGCGGCAGATGGGGTTCCAGTACAGAAGGATGGGGAACAGGTAAGCCTGAACAAATAACAACATGATTCCCTCCAAACAGTCATCTCTCTACAGCCACGTTCCACAGAACAAAACTCTGCTCAGGTGAATGTATTACCCTGATTCTGAGTGACCTGAGGATGGAGGCCGAGCCCCGTTTTAGTGGAAGAGGTTCCATCTGCTAAAGGAAGTTTGCAGACATCATCTTGGCTGTTTTCTTTTTTCTAAAAAAGTCTGAGCATGTTGCAACAGTACTGCTACCATTACAGCTGGCTGTAGTGTGGCTGTTACACCAGTTCCTGTAGTTTGTCTTCTGGCCACAATGCTAATGCTTTATGCCTTTATGCAGTCTGATCCAAGGTGTCTCAGCACATGCTAACTGCGTCATTGTCTCTTACATTTACGGCATTTAGCTGACGCTCTTATCCAGAGCGACTTACAAGGTTAATCATATTACATGTGGGCCAATGTAATGTTAGGAGTCTTACCCAAGGACTCTTATTGGTGTAGCACAGCATAGCCCGGGATTCAAACCCCAGTCTCCCACGTGTGGTGGTGGCTACTCGGCGGGTAGTGACATTATCCACTGAGCTACACCAACCGGAGGTTGTCTTAGATTGGGATGTAAATCTGTTTCTGAATCTGGTGCCTAAGACGTTTAGGATGGTTAGTGATCTCTCATTGTGGCATAAGCATCACCATTGCTACATCACATCACAGTCATTTCTCCCTTTCTTTCTTCTTTGTTCATTGCTATAGAGCTTGAATATATTGCAAATTTTGATAAAAACTCTGTACATGTATGTATGCATGTGCATAGTGAGCACGCACATATGCATATATACAGTGTTGCGTAGTACGAAAGACTAGCTGTACAACTCAGGATTATATAATTCTCTTCTGAAGCACACAGAGTCAGGTGAAGCATAACTCGTTAAAGATAAAGTCTTATCCTATTCCTCAGTTCACACTTCTACTCCCAAATAGCACCACAAATGTTATTCTTACACAAAGTAATAACCCTTAGGCTTACACTCGTTTATAATGTATTTGAGAAGAAATCAGCAGACGCATGATTATGTCTTTAAGGCGTAACTGGCACAGACAATTGTGCCCTTTAAGATAATGAAGCACTGCCTGCTGCTGCGTACGGTCATAAAGATGGGCTTTGTGAGAGTGTGTCAGTACTTTATCTAAAACTCTTTGCTGTTGGGTTATGGAAAAATGATGTGGCAGGTGTTTGAATATGTTAAAAAATGTGTCGGCACGTAACACCAAAGTTTGCGCTCCAAAGTTTTGCTCTACACACACAGAGGACTTTATGAGGAGCACCTGTACACTTATTCATTCATGCAATTATCTATTCAGCCAGAGATATAGATGGCAGCAGTGCAGTGCATAAAATCATTAAATATGGGCAAGCAACGTAATGTTCGCATTATCCCTCAGAATGTGGCAAAAAATCTAATCTCAGTAATTTTGAGTGTATGACTGTTGATGCTGGTTAGGCTGGTATTTATACAACAGCTGATCTCCTCTCCTGGTACAATGAAGAGCAAACACCTTGTTGATGAGAGAGGTCAATGGACAGCAACCAGACTGGCTAAAGCTGACAGAATGTTTACAGTAACTTAAATATCCTCTCTAAATAATTTTGGTGGGAATTTAAACATCTTAGAATGCACAACATGTATACCTTCGAGACAGATGGGCTACAAGAAGATAATGCCAGGCAATTGACCAAAACTGGGAAGTTGAAGACTGGAATAAACAAAGCGTGGGATAATAAATCTTGATTTTTGCTGAGACACATGCTCAAAATTAGGCATCAGCAGCATAAATTCAAGGACACAACCTACCCTCTGTCAACAGTTCAGGCTGGTGAAGGTGATGTAATGGTAGTGTTTTGTAAGCACTGTCTGGGGCTTTTAAACCAAATGATATTGTTGCTGACCATGTGCGTCCCTTCAGAACAGCAATTAACCATTTTCTAATGGCTACTTCCAACATAAAAATACATGTCACAAAGCAATAGTCCTGTCATGGGCATGACAATAAATGGCCTTCTCAGTCACCAGCTCTCAATCCAAAAGAAAGTCTGGGATGTGGTATAAAATTGAAAAATCAGCCAGACTGAATAATGCCATTATGTAAACATTGACCAGAATCCTAAAGGAATGTTTCCAAAACCTTGTGGAAGAATTGAGGCTGTTCTGACAGTGGAGAGAGGTGCTATACAGTATTAGTGTAGTGTTCCTAATAAGGTTCTGTTGAGTGTACAGTCACACGCCACAATCCTTTCTTCAGTGCAAGGACTTATGCAAGGACTTTCAGATTTCAGCATTGATATTATCAGGCTTTCTGGTCTCCAGCTGGACTGTATATACAGAACTCCTGAATTTAGCACATTAGAACACCATAACACTAGGCGTGCACTGATCATGAAACATTATGTCTGATTCCTGATTTCTTTTCAACTTGGCATGTGGCCAATTTTTGGCAGACTTCGAGCATTTCCAGTGCTGTTTATTAGGCAAACATGCAACACAAATAGCATTTTTTTGCATTTAGCATTTTTTAATTGGCCAAGCAGGCATTTTCTATTACTAGATGAGGTATAAGTTGTCTATTTCAATGCCACAAATCAAATGCTACATCAAAATTGCTGGCTGTTTAGTACTTATCTGACTCATGTTATTTACATCATAACATTGCATAAATCCCCAATTACCAAATTATAAATAATTAATGGTTAATTATATATAAAAATAATTGTATATTTTTAAATTAAATAAAATAAATTAAATGCGTTATATTAACCAAATAATACAGTTCAAGGGTTCAAAGCCTCATCCCAAAAATACCCAAAGCTCAAAAGCTTTTTTTACATTTTGTAACAGGCCGCCTGGTCTTGGTGAGAATACAGCGTTATGAAAGGTGCACTGTTGAATATTTAATGTCACACTGACACTGTTCTGACAAAATTCTAAATGTGTATCATAAGAGCACCAAGATGACAACTGTAACCACATTTTAACAGAGAGGTAGCAAACAACAGAAGACAGCATTCCCCTTTAATCAGGCACACCAGGCTGTAGACTATGCCTGGCCAAGCTTCATTACTGGCTCAGGCAGCCCAGCCCTCTGTGAGCATGCAGAGAGGAGTACACAGTGATATGCCAAATTTAGCTATGAGCGATGGACCTGGACGTCTACACAAAGCAGAGCAGTGGTCCTAAATCCATCTCTGAGGATGTTTAGAAAGCTAACAGGTAAAAAAATGATGAACAGTGAACAGACTTCATGAATAAAAAGTGCGGATTGTATGTCCATACCCTGTGCAGATTCTGTGTATGGGTCTGTAAGTGAAAGTCACATGATCCATTGATGCCAACCAGCAGCCGTGACTGAGCAGCCCACGCAACGCATGGTTGCATTGACAGTGATGACTGCTCATTGCCTCAGGCAGCTGTAACTCGCCCTGCAGTCCTGCAGCTGTGTGTCAGTATCCTGCAGAGCATTAGCTCTGTGAATCAGAAACACACGTACACACACTGAATACAGCAGACAGCACTCCAGAGCTTAATATAAATACTAGTTTAGAGCCGCTGTTTCATATCAGCAAACATTTTATAGGCTTGCCGTATTGAATCAATTAAGCTATGATCTAATAGTAGCACACCAATTATATATGCAGTTGAAAGAGACGATAAGTGAACCCTTTTGAGTTGTCTGGATTTCTGCATTGATTACCTATAAAGTGTGATCCTTGTCACAATTATAGACAAACACAATCTAACTGAACTAATAACACACATTGTACTTCTCATGGATTGTATTGAGGGCATTGATTAAAAATTGATTAGGTAAAAGCAGCTGAACTCTTGAATCTAATAACCTGTAGACCCCTGTAAGCAGCAGTCACCTCGACCAGACATTTCCTGTAGCTGCAAATAAGATTTGCACAATGTTTAGGATGAGTTTTGGACCATTCCTTCCTGTATTTGGGCTGCCTTGCTTACACTGTCCTCTTTAGGTCATAGCACAGATTTTAGACAGGGT
Source organism: Prochilodus magdalenae (assembly GCA_024036415.1). NCBI lineage: Eukaryota > Metazoa > Chordata > Actinopteri > Characiformes > Prochilodontidae > Prochilodus > Prochilodus magdalenae. Next base: position 300,460 of record JAMWET010006624.1, on the reverse strand, counting down.
CTGCTACCCGTATATAATGGGTCTGCTACAGTTCATGCTCTTTGAATTCAGTGTTCGCTCAACGATTGCACAGCATCCAGATCCTAAGGCCACCATGCTTCCCAGCTGGGATAAAGGTTTTGGTGTTGATGTGTTAAAGGTTTTGGAGTCCTTTTTTATGAACACCTAGGTCTTTAGCAATGCTTTTGTGGCCCTCTATAGCTCCATGTCTCTACGTAGCACATTTTCTGGGGTCTTTTGAAAGTTGTGGTTCACACTAACTTGAGATGAACAGATTTGTGAGTGACCAGGCTTTGCATGGTGTTTTTTTTAATTGACAAAGAGCCTGTGAAACCCACACTATTGATTTAATCTCCTCAACTAAAACACTAACTGTGCTCAGGTGTGAAGTTATTAACACAGAGGTTCACTTACTTTTTTTTAGCCTGTACTCTGGATGTTTACTCAATGTGCTCAATAAAACGAAAAGTGCAACTGTTTGTGTGTTAGACTGCGTGTCTCTATGATTTAGATAACAACCAGACCACGTTTTATTAGTAATCAATGCAGAAATCCATGTAATTGGAAAGGGTTCACTTACTTTATCTTGCAAGTGTATGTACAATAGATCAATTGAACCCAAACTCCTAGCACAAATGAGCACAGCATATATGTGTATGGTGTAAAACCAATGTTGATTGGGTGTCTTGTTTGCTGGGTGCCACACAAGCTTTGTTTTCTGTCTTGTACTGGAGGTGATAAGAGTAGAAGACAGGGTGTCTGAGTGATGACCCAGAATGTGTACAGTAGAGTTTGGCTTTGTCGCAGCTTTGTGTAAGGCCTTTTGTTTGTTAGTCTGTCTGTCCTGTATGTCTATCCATCTGGGCGATGGGCTTGAAGGCACATGCAAGCTAATTAATAGCGTTTACTCCAGTGGTTTATGAAAAATGACTGTGTTGCCCTTGCATTCATTAGTAACTCATACCAGTATGCAAGATATACACAATTAAACTCAGTATGGGCAATCAAGGCAGTTGTTTTACAGTAAACCATCTGAGTATAATGCGTTTCTGCAGTGTAACTCCAGTTCCCTCAGGAACAGCTTTAATTACTGCCAGTATGTTTGTCTGTCTGGGCTAAACCTTTTTTACATTCTGCTTATAACCTCACTAGGGTTTATTTGCAATGAACAGCATACAGGCAACAATAACAAAGGTTCTGGCATAAGAAGGGAGACTCATTATATCGCTGCTTACTCCCATCACTATAAAACTGATTCCCAATTGAGCTACTTCCTCTCCTTCTCTGGGCTGGCCTATGTTACTCCTCTTCATTTTCTCTCCTGAACAAAGATACCCTCTCTTCTTCTTTCTTTCTTCTATTTCTCCTTCTACTTTGCATGTTTTTAAACCTGACTTCTGTCCACAAATTCCTCTCCCTTCTGTCTTCTTCCTACTGCTGCCATTCTCTCTGTTTTCTCCTTTTTCTCCATTCCCTTTCCCTATTACACTTCCTCTCTCTCTGGCTCTTCCTCTATCTTTCACTCCCTTTCCCTTCCTCCCTCTCTCTTTCTCTCTCTCTTTCTCTCAGCATGGCCGAACAGACTTTTCATGGGATGGAATCAATGTAAGTGTTGTGACTATCATTCCCTTATTTTGACTTTTCTTTTCTTTTCCGTTCCCTCCTTCACCTTCACCTTAGATAGCTTTGTCTTTTCCCTTCACTTCCCATCTCCTTGCCCTTTGGTCTCTCTCTACAACATCCTTGCACTGGTATGCTGCAGTAGTTAGATCTGATTGCTAACCCTCCCCCCTAAAAACACTACACTTCCCAAAATGCAGGAGGACAGACACTGAAGACCAGGCTGTTGGGAAATGTAGTATTCCACATCTATGTTAAAAGAAAGTGCTAACTCTGTATTTACCCCCACTCTTCCCATCTCCTCTGTCCTCTCCATCCCTCCAAAAATTCATAAAATTTCACCACACTCAAATTTCCCTTTCCTCTGTGCTGCCGTGCACTTCCTGCTCCCTCACTGTTCCTCTTCTGCAATCCTTTCTTTCCTCTTTCCCACCCATTCCCTTTCTTTTCCTCCCTCTCTGTCTCTCTTTCTCTCTCTGGGCTGTCTTTCTTCCCCTCCAGCTCTCCATGGAGGACACGACCTCCATCTTGCCTCGGCTAAAGAAGCGGAATTCCAACGCCTACAGCATTGGCGCTCTGGCTAAGTCCTCTCTGTCAGGTGTGTCAGGTGTGTGTCTGTCCTGTAAACTGGTAACTGACCCCATGTTGGCTCCAGTCTGAGCGGGTGGAGATGGAGCCAACATGGCCCCTTGTGGGTGCCCTTTTCACTCCCTGTTTCCATTTACAATGCTCACCAATGGCTTCTCAATGGCGTCATTGGTGCACTATCAGATATCAGAAGAGATCCATACTGAGAAAGAAATACACTTACCCACGGCACATTTCCATACAGTTCGTCGTTCTGGGAGTGGTGATGGATGGGAACTGCAGTGGGTTTTCTTGTATGTTAAGTGATTTGTGGAGTGTAGCGTGCAGATCAGTCAGTGTTTTGTGCTGTATTAGTGTCTCTTGTCTCTTAGATATATCATATCTGTGTTCTTGTAAAACTGTAATGTGAAGTGAAGTTCCCTTTTAATACATCAGTCTTAACATCACAGTAACAACATAGTAAAATTTGAAAGTTTGATTTAATATATAAAAATGTTTTCAAAACCTGCCAATGTCATGGCAATTCATAAATGAAAACTAGCAGCAAAAACAGCCTATTTTAAATTCCCTTTTTGTAAAAATAAATGATGGACTCAAAAGAATATTTTCACAAATAGTGGCACCCAGAAGTAATCAAGTGGTGGTATCCCCTTGGTGGGTAGGTTTGACATCATAAGAATGATTCAAGTATGGACAGATGCAAGGATAGACTTTATTGTAGTAGTTGACTGACCCAACAGCCATGATGGCATACATTCAGTGGGCAGTGATGCCCTTCATGAGTCATCCTGTTAGTACAAGCACCATTAGCAGACGGCCACACCACACAGGACTATGTTACAACGACTCCCATTAACACCATGTCAGCATTGTCAAACACTGCTATGGTGTCGTGTCAGACTGTCATTGAGTGACTCAGAATGGCATTTGGTTATGCTCAATGGTGAGTCTTGCTTTTGTCTTGGGGGAGACAACCAAAGAATTTAATTGTGGAGGCACTGTGGTCAGCGGCAAGAGGAACGGTTTGTTTTGACATGTCATGCGTCCAGAAGGCCTAGTGTCACTCCACCTCCACCCCTACTGCAAAATCTGCAGGAACTGTGTGGGAATATTTAAGCTGCAAAGGATGGATTATCACAGGATACAATTAGGAACCTCTATAACTCCATGCTAAGACGTATGGTTGTTACACTAGCAAACATGGCTGTTCGATGCTATACTTAGGGACACTACTTCTGTATGTGTAGCTCAATAAATATTACCCATATCAGTCTAAATGGCCATGATTTATTGTTAACCTTTCTCTTTAATAGCATTGCAATCCAACACTTCCTTCTGGGTGCAACTATTCTTTTGCTGTTGAGTGTGTTATAAGTGGAACTTAAGTGGAAAACACAGAAAGACATAGGATATGGGCCCTTTAATTCATTATCATCATTTCATTTGACATTATGGAAGGTGAGGTCACTAGGTCTACTGATGTCAGGTTTAGAGTAGAACACTGCATAAACATCATAAGAGAATTCAAGAGACCATTTCCCCCATGGGCGTTATGTAAGGGGTCACACATAGCCTGTTCTTTAGTCAGCTTGCAGTAAATTATAGCCTGGGTGCAGTCTATTACAAGACCCGTAGTAAATGCGTTAGCTGTGGGCTAACTGACACGGGAGGAGAGGTCCTAATGCTGTGTGCGGATATGCGTTAATGTGAAGAGCGATCATTCCAACAAGCCATAGTGTCATTCCTCAGACTGCATCTTCATCTTCCACCAATTAACCTTCTCCCCTCACCTCCATCTCCCTCTGTCAGAGACAAAACCACTTTCTTTCCCCGAGTTCATTTGTGCACATTCTCATATAAGCCATACATTCATCTAATTCATTTACACCCTCCATTTGCTCCAATTCATTTGTATGCCACGTTTATCAAGCATGTGTTATTTGCAACTGATCTTTCTCTAAACCCCACCAACATCTTTTCTTTCTCTCTCTCTCTCGCTCTTTCTCTGTCTCTCTCTCTTTCTGATTATTTTCTTTTCATCTCTTTCTTGTTCCCTTTCTCCTCTTGCCCCTCATTTCATCCTTCCACCCCAGGGGTGACAAGGTCTATGAAGGATAAGGTGACGAAGCCGACGGCCATGGCCCAGGGCCGGGTGGCCCACATGATTGAGTGGCAGAACTGGGGAATGCAGACAGTGGGAGCTGGGGGCTCCAGCGGCGGCCGAACGTCCACCCTGCACCTCCAGCAGGAACGTAAGCTGGAGAATGATGCCTACAGCGACCTCAGTGACGGAGAAAAGGAGGCGCGCTTTGCTGCAGGTAAAGAAAGAGATACTGAAAAAAAGAGTATAAGAGTCTAAAACATAGTGCAGGAGAGATCAGCATCTTATATATAGCATATCAGTCTAAAGTTCAGACACACTGTCCACTTTGGAGAATAATAGTGGTTGCAACAAAAGTATTAAATAACACATATTAAATTATGCAGTGATGAGAGAAAGAAGTCTTCAAAGTAGACATTTTTGCTCTAATGTGACTTTAGATATTTTGGTTTTCTCTCCAGCAGCTTTGTGAGGAGCTACCTAAAACTCTTTCCCATATATTCCCATACATCCCATGCCAAGACCTTCCTGGCTGTAAAAATGTCTCATAAAGAAAATACCAAACATTTATTTGGGAAATTAACTCATACAAATCCCACGTTTTCAGTGCTTATTTATGTCACAGAAGTACATTTTAGGCTTTTAAGCTTAAACCTTTAGATCAAAATGTTTTTAGGAGTATTAAAGGCATTCAGGCAACTTTTGACCAGTACTGTATGTCACCCTTAATGGTTAAATATGGAGGGTCAATATCTTTGTTTTTATGTGCAACATCTAAAAGGCATTATATACAGTAGAACCGTTTTATAGAATGTTTTTAATATTCTGTACAGAGATGCGTTTGGATGTTATTATTACCATACTATCATTAATGTTATTGTTATTATACCTATGTATGTGTTATTGTTATTATACCTATGTATACCTATGTTATTACTATTAATAATATAGTTATATAATAAGGATATAGTTTTAGAATTTATATAACTTTTTAATATTACTCTATATAACAGAAGGGCCCTGTTGATATATGTTTTTACATGTACAAAAACATCATTGCTATATTATGATTAGTAGATTCCTTATAAGAGGAATACAAACGTGTTTTGTAAAATACATCAGCTGTTATTCTTTATAAACTCGTTATATCCAAACCTGTAACAAATGGATATACACCATTTTGGGAATTAAATTCTTTAATTACATATGAATACGAAAATTAGTTATTAGGCAATGGAGTACCTATAGTTTGCACACAAACACAGGGTTTTATGTTTCATATGTTTCCGACTGGGTCACAAAATTAATTTCCACTGGCAGAAAAGAGAGACGTTCTAATCTTAATATAATGTAATTATATAGGCCACTGTAGATGTAAGTGTAAGATGAGCAATGCACTATTATTTCACGTTGCATCAGGTGTTACTATCACCACACTGTTAACAGCCCACATCCTTGACGTGCGGCTTGCATGAATGGTGTAAATCAGCATGAACTGATAATACTATGCTATTTTTGGTGACGGCAGTAGTGGGACAATGGCAGCTTTTGTACAGATCTATCTCTTATTCATGATATCACGTCTCTGAAGTGGCCTTGTCCTCATTATTCAAGCTTGAGGTTCATGGTAATGTGATCATACCTCCCCATATTGAGACTGCAAGGTGAGAAATATGATGAATGGTGTGTGTAGCGGGGGATCAGCACTTTGAGAATTCCTTCTTTGATGAGATTCAAAACACAGGAGAAAATATGAATCATGTGCTGGTTGGGCATCATTGACATCCTGATCCTGGTGTCACATTCTTCTGTAACCAGTAACAAAGACACTACAGCCAAGTACCAAATGACAGGTAGCTTTATGGAGCAATATCAGGTACAGAGACAATGCATGACTGTGAATATTATGACCCAGCTAAAGATAAAAGCATATCTCTGTCATTTTCAAATTGATAATGCAATTTTATGTGCATTTGTTCAGAATATGATTTTGAAATTGAAGCCAAATTGTGTGGTTTCTGTCTTTCTGGCTTTGTTCACCTCTTTGTCTTTGCTTTGTAAGGGGTTCTGCAGCAGTTTGCAATCTCCGAGGCCACTCTGCTGGCCTGGACCTCCATGGATGGAGAGAGCATGAGCGCAGGTTCCAATCAAGGCAGCGTTGCACACCTGAGTGAAGCCAATCAAGAGAGCATCACCAGCCGAGGTACATGACTTCAGCTCACTAAATGCCCTGAATGTATGGAACGTTATGTCAATAATAAAATAAATTCATATTATATTTTAATGTATTTCCTGTGGACTAAAATATACTTATGATTGAAGATGACTTCAGGTGACAGTAGGTTTGACTGGCATCCACTTGTTTTTAACTTAATAATGAGGCTTCAGCTCAGAGAGACCTGATTAGAGGGTGGCATGGCGGGTAGCACTATCACCTCACACAAAGAAGGGTCTGGGTTTGATTCCCAGCTGAGGCAGTCAAGGTTCTTCCTTTGTGGAGTTTCCATGTTCTCCACATGGTGCGTGGGTTTCCTCCTTCAGTCAGAAGATATGCTGTCACATGTATTAGAGATGTCCCCTAGGTGTATGTGTAAATGAATTTGTTGCCTGTGTGTCTGTCCTGCAATGGTGTTCCCTGCATTGGTGAGCTCTAGCACACCCTGTGACTCAGAAAGATGAAGCAGTTTAGAAGATGTGTGAGTGATATCTGATTAGATATAAAAGATTAAATAAGTTTAAACATGTCTTCTCTTTGCTTTTACTTTTTTCAGTATTAAGAGAGTTTCTTTGAGAGCAAGATCATTTTAAAAGAGCACACTGGTAGTGTTTTGGAGGGTTGAAGGTCAGTCAAGGTCAGGGACCAGTGGCTTTCTGAAGATCAAGTACAACTGCAAGAAAGAACTTCACAGCCTAGCTAGAACGAGAAGTCAAAAGTTTAGGCCAAAACCATTATCATCTTACTCATGTCATCATGTTTATAATGTATGATATAGAAGAAAGAGTGCAGCAAGTTGTATTGCGCCCGTCATATAGTCACAAATAAAAGTATAGGTGTTTTTTTCATTTGGAGTATTTGGCTGTATGAGGCTGGGGTATAGAGAAATCTGGTCTAGTGCAGTTCCATTATAAAATCTGACCAGTATCATTCCTTTTCATTCACTTTCTATTCTTTTAGAGTACCAACCTAATAAGGTACCTGAACAGAATGCAGGTGGTCAGGTGCATGAGGCTTATTCTGATGAAAACATACCCCACTACAATCACCACACCCACATTTACACTCAGAGTTGGCTGCATTCTGCTCCCCAGTGTTACCCACCACCATTTTCTCTGGCTAAAGCAGGTTGAGAGCTGGTGAGACCGTGAACCATGAAGATGCGACCATCCGGGTATCTTCAGTGCACTACAGGTTTACAGTTTGGTCACATACTGCAGACTATGTACTACTGTTAGGCAGATTTAGTACTGGAGTAGTACGTAGTATGCCATTTGAAATACAGTTTTTACTTTTTGGAGGATGTCTCTAGAACAGGCCAGAGCAGTATCTCCTGCTACAGGTTTCCCTGTTCATGCCCAGTTGATTTAATCAGCAGGTTTAATTTGTTCCTAGAGCAGGGAAATCACCTGTGCTGGACTCCAGCCCTCAGTTCCCCACACCTGCAACTAGATGTTGACACCTACGTATAGACCTGATCTTAAACATTTATCCAACTGAACCATATCTGTCACAGCAATGGATTTTTTTGTTTTTTTTGGAATATCTGCTGCCTTCTGTCTGAAACCACATCTGTGTTTACACCTCGGAGAGAAAAAAAGACAGAGAGAGGGAGCAACACAGAGGGCACTAAAGAAAATGGCCTTAGAGAAAAAGCACTGCTCAGATGGCAGAGTGTGTACGGGCAGCAGCCGCTACGCTGCATTACAAGAGCCATTTTCCTCAGTAAATAAAGCATCTCATTTCTGGCCTGCCTGGGGGGCCGAGTGAGCCGAACGCTCATTTTACATTCAGGATGATGACCGCAGGGGGTTGGGGGAGGAAACGGCGATTTGAACTACAGAAATAAGAAGCTCCAGTATCATTATTCAGTGTTATTGTTATTCAACAATTGGCTCGAATCTATCTTGGTTTTTTATGGCCGGGTGGAAGCGTGAACAGTTGGGAGGTTTGAGAGTGCTGTGACTGAGTGATTGGCACTGTGCTTAAATGTGAAATGACTGAGTCACTTCCAGTGCCTAGTCTCGGAGGATACTGGTGTTTGTTGACATTCATATCAGCTTTCTCCCATTTGTTTTACCTTCAAAGTGCCTTTGAGAATTTTAAATCCTAAGCCCTTAACACATCTCCAGAAGAACGAGTTCTAAACCACAAGGCTGAAAGCCGTCTGCTGTTAGTGAGACTGAGCCTGCAGTAACATGATGAAACGGCCATGAAACATTTCCACGGCAACGGTGCCTCCTCAAACCTCATCATCTCAGAAAGATATATGGTCAGATCATAGCACAGCTGAATTGGCATTCACACTAACAGCAAACGTCTGCTGAAGCTGTTTAATCATTATCATTGCCTTGTCTGTTGTCACTCTGACAATTGTCATATTTGTGGAGCTGCATAAGCTACAGTATGGAGCTGTTATCAAAATATAAACGACTTTCTTTTCTCTCTCTCTCAGATCAGATACTGCACCACTCCTCTGCAGAAGTATGGCCTCACACCTACGTTTCCCAGGGCCTCTACTGCCTCTCCTCTTCAGATGCCTGGGAGCCAATCAGCAACGAGCAGTCAGGCGTGGCCTCCCCTGCCACCGGCTCCTACGTCATGGCAGGTGGGACTTCCTGTGAGGGCAGCTTTGATGGAAACGCTGCAGGTCATTACCTATCACAACAGCAACAGCAGCAATTCACCCTCCAGCAACACCAACTACAACAGATACAGCAACTGCAGCAGATACATCAATACCAACAACAACAAATCCTCCAGTATCAGCAACAGCAACAGGTGAGACGGAGCCACAGCTGACAGGAATCCCTTACACAAGGACAATGAAATCAATCAAAGAGCTGAGAAACCAGGAGCCAGAATCCCCATATACACCAAGTAAAGAACCACATTTAGCAAGTTTTGCATCATAGAGGGAACCATATGTTGGCTGCCAGAAGTGTGACCTGTGGGCACGTTGAATGAGCCCACTAGAAAATTATCTTAACCCTGATCTCAGCCACAGATGACCACCCACCACACAGACAGAGAGCCTGATATCTTTAATGCTTTAACCTGGCCACACTGTCAGGATTTTGCCAGTTGCTATCTGATTGGCTATCCGTACTTTCATGTATTGCTTTGTACTGGTCCAACGTGAATCACAGTTTCGTTGTTATATCCTAGATCAGCTTAGAGAACGGTAGTCTCAGCCTTAGACGACCCACCCACCATTGTATACGTCTGTGTTTCTGAAGGACTGTATCATAACTCTGTTTTGAAGATCGCCTGCTTCTATGAATCAGGATAAAGAGCATTCTTGTGACTGGCCCCTTTGTGTCTCACTTTCCGTTTTCTGCAGTAGTAGGCAGTTCTTGGCCATGTTAAGTGGGAGATGCTCCAGATTCACCCTAGAGGCTGGCAACTAACTACCCTAACCCCACTCTGTATTCATATTCTAGGTCAGAAAAACAAGGTGTCATGCGGCATCCAGGACCCCCACGTAACCATTTGTAGCTGCAAATGTTGCAAAATTAGGGTGGTCCCTAAAAATATACTTTAACTGTTTCACTCACAATCAACATCTTCTATGGTTCTTGAGTAACAAGAGCTGCAGCACTGAGTCTGCTTCAGCATGGTGCTGTAGCAAATAAGTTCACCCGGGTGGTTCTTCATAGCTTAACAACCCTTCAAATACCAGGGAGCATTTCACACAGTGGTCTTGTCTCATATTACTGTATATAATGAATGTACAAATATGCTGCCCAAGACAAAAAATTTGGCCAGCCCTCCAAAGACCCCTTATATTGCCTTTGAGTGTAGAAGAAGGGCTTGACTTTTTTCATACGCATCTTCCTTCTTTTTCAGATACTGGAACAGAGACTACACAGCGCCACTCAGTCTTTACAAGCCACGCCCAACAGCACCATCCATAGCCTACCTCCACTCACTCACCCGCCACTGGTGGACCTGTGGGGGGCAGGGCATATGGAGACTTATCAGGCAGAAGTAGGTGGTTATATAGGTGTGGCAGCAGCAATGGAGGGAAGTCTGACAGCCCCCTCGGAGGAGGTGGGAACAGAACACTCACCTTTACTGGAGGCTCAGGAGGAGGAAGAGATCAGGGTAAGGTCAAGAAGGTCTTAATTAGTAGATCTGTCACTGAATGTAGGTGCTTTGAAATTGACCGCCATTTTTGTGCTGTTGATACGCCAACCACAGTCGAGTCTGTTAAGAGTCAAAATTGATTTAGGACACAAGTCTTTTATAAGATGAAATACCCATAGTTTTTATGGTGCTTTGATAACATACGTTTGAGTCTTTTTGGTACTCACTAGTGGAACTGAATCAGGAGAACACAGACACACTTGCTAATGCATGAAGACTAATTGATTTTTATCTCTCTCGCCTCAGGAGGAGGAGGTCACATTATGCATGGAACCAGAACCAGTGACTTTAATTCCTTCCCCGGCTTCACAGAGAGAGGAAGTGACCTCAGCAGGAGGAAGCAGTCCAGGCCAGGCCCCTGGGGAAACAAGCATAGAGTGGAAACCTTCTGATGTCACACCACCTGTTAATGAAATGCTGGAGGAAAAAGAGGAGGAGTCAGAATCCTCATCGGTTGGTGCCACAGCAACCAAATGAGTGTTAGGAGTAAGACATAAACTGATTGTGTTGGACATCTACATAACCAACTATTTGAATTACCATCACTTTTTCAGGAATCAACACCTTTGTGATGGAACTCTTTAATTACAAAAATGGAAAAAAAGGACTGATTTTTTTTAAGGAAGCCTTATACTTCTGAAGAGGAGGACAAGATGACCTAGAATGAGAGAGCATAAAGATACACACAAAGGATTCAGAGAGATGAGTAAAGTACAGACAAAACAGTGGTTAAAGACATGCATGCTACATCATATCACTACATACCATAATAAACCATAATAATAACAAAACATTTGGTACATGTAGAACATAAAATGATAAAAACTCATTCATGAAAGAAAACACGTACAGTACATGTATAGTATGACAATTTGTCTTTGAGACAACACTGCGTTTATCAAACCTGGCGTCATGTTTACGATTTAATCTCATGGCACAGTAAACTAACACTATTAAATGCAGCATCACTTAATGGAATGGACTAAACAACTGCAGAACAAGATTCTCTTTCCTCTCGTAAGTGGGCCATTTGCCAGTTTAAATGTTTATATTCACCTACATATGTGCTTGTGAAGGACAGTATCAAAGTTTTTCCATATGGCATAATCAGAATACTGTATACTGCCACAATGCAGTGTGCTAACAGTAGGCATATTTGCACATTACCTTCGAGACCTACAAAACGTACATGACTCTTTCAGTTCTACATCCACTGGTTAATCTTTTCCACAGTCATTTGTTTGTCACGCAATATATGTTTGAGGATCTTGAGCACATCAGTTTCTACCATCAAGATCTGTACCATCTCACAGACAGGCAGGTTTCTATGACTAGGCCCACATGCTACCATTGTCATGTGATGCTGATACCTTTTTGTTTTTTTTGCATTTCAGACTTGAAGTGCTATATCCTTACAGACTCCATCAGTTCATGCTATTAAAGCTTCATGGTATGGTTGAACACATTTCACTTACAGCTGTAGTTGGCTCTGTATGGGAAATGACCACAGGGCCACTCAAAGTCAAGTCATGGACCACATGTATTACAATGTTTTGAACATTTCAGGGAAAACCATTCACTTAAAGTGAGATACGTCAGAAAGAGTTAAACCAACACACGAACAAAACACATAGGAATGCACACACGTACATGCAGACTCATGTGCTGCAGTGGATTGTATCATAGCGTGCTTCCTTCTCTGTGTGACCCCTTTGGCATGCATGTTATTGTCAGTGTACTGTGGAGTCCTATACAGCACTGTATAGATAATTGCACTGAACTTTACTACTCTGAGCTGGGCACTGACATGAGCTCTCCTGAGTTCTGTGGGTTTTAGGGCTTTGATCGGCAGAGTAATTAAGGGACGTGGAGTTGCACAGTCTTTGCATACTCTTTGCACTCTCACTGGTAGGAGTCAAAAACAGATGCCTTTTGGACTCTGTTATCACCCTGAGGGGATTTCCCAGAATGCACCTTCCCAGGACAACAAAAGGCTGATTTTTAAACTCTGGAGTTTAAATGATGATGGTTTGTTTGGACATTGGTTTAGTCACTACAAGAAGGAAACTTCAGCTAGTCATGTAAATCTGTATGGATACAGTATGTCACTACGAGTGAAACTGGAAGGAAAACGCTGCAAAAACGGGGTGAAAAAGGAAAAACGGACGGTTCAGATTTCAGGCTAAAGCTGGATTACCAAGGCCTTGTCAGATACATGTAAATACTGTTAACACTCTTCAGGATCATAACTCAGTTCATTTATTTTTATACTATGATGTGTCTTGATTTCTGCAACTCTGTTATTCTTTTCACTGGTGGAAGTTTAAAATCTGCATTTTACACAACAGGCCGCAGAAGACAGGACGGAGATCAGCATGTGTAAATATAATAGCATTAATAGAAGTATGATGGAAAAAGTTCCATAAAGATGAGAACTTATTGGGGAAAGGGACCTCACAAAGAACTCAGGCAAATCAGAACTGAACTGGTGTCTTCCTGGTTGCTGGTTACCACAGCTGCTGTGACCGGACAAACTCTGTGCCGAGTGAGTTTGCTGATCCTTTCCGGCTGCAGACAAGCTGAGCTGAGCTGGAATGTGATGTATTCCAAAGCCGAAGCGGTCGTCTAGTGTAGAGGTTTTCTCCACCACTCATTGTTGTGATGCTGTGCATGTTTCACCAAGGCTTAAAATGACAATAACGATCAAGACGGCTGGTTATCCTGGATGTCTGCTTCTTCGGAGAACACCTCCATTCACCTTTTGATGATTGTGCGCGAGCTGAATACAATAAGATCAAAATGAGGTTTCTTGACTTGAATGACTTTATTTATTGATTAATTATTTATGCAATGTTGGGACAATGTTTATTTTTCTACAGAATTGTGAGCACTCCCCCCGGTGTAGAATGGGACACATGTCACTCTGCTGAGCTTCTAAAGAAGGCATGCAGACTGGAAACAATGGAAGGTTTGAATGTGCGTGCCTCCTTTTGGCAATTCACTCAGGCTTCTGTTCACAAACGTCACAATGGTATCTTTAGAAATGTAGAAACATTCATAATTATTAATCTTTTTTTATTATGTTGATATTAAAACATGCAAACATTAAACTGATCTAGTATGTTACTCATAGGAACATCATTATAGATGTTGATGTACATTAAGCAGTTTTAAACCAGTTTTACCATAGCTGGTCGTAAAGCTCTTATGGAGAGGTCTGAACCTCCACTGTTTTTGGTCTTAGTGCCAGGCTGAGGGAAGAGCACAGTAAAGGACATGTGCTCATTTATTGATTTAAGAATTATTTGGGGGGAGAAACTTTCAGCGTTTCAGCCTGTATAGTACTGATCATTTAGTGAGTTAGGCATGTTTTGGTTGAAATGACATCACTCTATTTGTGTGCAGTGGCTCTGGTTTACTACTACTTGATTAGCTCTTGATTCACTGAAGATGCAGCCTTTCCTGCTCTGTGTTCTCTGTTCAGAACATATTTCTGGTATTTGTATCACAAAGAAACAAAGGCAGAAATCTCAGCTCTGTCTCAGCCCTTCTTAAAACTGGTAAATCTCACTGTCAGCTTTATTGGTGGGAACTTATTTATAACCCATTAGTGTTTTCTGGGGCTCTAGGCAAAAGACAAGAATGGAGCCCCCTGGAAACACGTTGCTCATATTTTAGCTTGAACCCCACTGTTCTTCCACACCTTGATTGCTGCGCAATATGGTCAAACAGCAGCCAGGGGTAATCCTGTTCTCAGGCTATTCCTGCGTGTCTTCACACAGTTGTGAGAGGATGGTTGGGCTCAAATAACTGAAGATAATCAGTACAATAAAAAATGACAGCCATTTTTATGTGTATATATTTGTACAGTTAAGAATTGAGTTGTTGGGCCACAATAGCCCACATTGTCTGACTGCGTCGTGCAGACATGGGACTGATTTTATGCTTCCTCTGTACAGATATGAGCCCTGGGGTCACCGTCAATTCCATTTTAGTTCATTCAGTTCAGATCAGTTTTAGTTTAGCCTCCAAAGCATACAAGCAAACTTAGGATCTTATCCGTCATCAACCTGTCACACACCCTGGCATATCATCTCATGCTGTTTCAAATATGACATCAAGAGCTAATTAAGCCAATCCACCAAACATGAAGGGCCAGGTCCGTATAACCAGAGGAGGAATGTCATTTTTGGTTAGGTACTTTATTGCTTTATATGTAAGATAGGAAATATGAATGAATAAATAAACTATGATAAGCCAAATGTATTTCTTTTGGATATTATTATTATTATTATTATTATTATTATTTGTGATCACAGATTGTTAAATTAGTCTTAAATCAGTTTTTTTTGTATGATTCAACTGCCATCTTTCAATACAATACAATGTTGGCATGACTCTGTAAACTTCTCTTTTCTGCCTTTCTCTTTCTCTCTCACCTTTCCTCAGCCTCTGTCTCACTAATCCTGTGTCGTCTCCTTTAAGCAGAAGAATCGAAACCAACAGTCATCCATGCATTTGTTTTAGAAACTATGTAAAGGTTCAGACATTTGTAATAGATGTGATCCAAATGTGAGCTATATAGACAGAAGTGAAGACATTTGGAAATGGACTGAATACAATAACTAAGTGGGAGTTTGATCTGTGATGCCTATATCTATGCATGCTTGTCTGAAGGGTCTAATGACATGGTTCTTCCTATGTGCTTTCGCCTCTCTCTCCCTCTTTCTTCTCCCTTCTCTCTCTCTCTCTCTCGCCCTCTCTTCTTTCTCTTTTTTCTTGCACGAGAAAAAAAAAAACTTCTCCATCATAGACAAATACCTTCCTTCTGTCCTACAGCCCTCCCTAGGTAACAATAATGAAGAACAAACAAATAAACAAAGACAAAATAATGCTTTATTGTGCAATTTTTTCTCCTGAAATGAAAAAAAAAAACATTTTCTTTGAATTTGAAATTGCAGCAGGTCTGGGTGATAACAAGCTTGTTACAAAAAAGTCATCAGTAGTGACAAATACAATCAATTAGTCTCACCCATAGCCAAGCAATGTAATAACAGGCACATAAGACCATCGCTTCAGTTATTTAGGAAAACGATTTAGTGAACCTTTCTGGTGATTCAGCTGTTTTGCCTGCTGATTAGATCTGAAATTCAGCACCTGCTTCTCAATAACTCCTGAAAGGAGTGCAGGTTGTGCCGACAGGTTGACTAGGACTAGGCTCTACTCACAATCTAAGGGAACAGGTGTAGAAAAGCATAGCCGTGAGAGCATAAGCACTGTGTAGACAATCCCTAAACTACACACGGCACACCTATCTAGCACCTCTCTTGCAGCCTAAACTCAGATTAGACTGAACTTCCCATCCCAGAATGCGCCGTGCTATGCCTCCAGAGGCCTGAATTTGTGGGAAATGAAAACAGCAGTCCTATAGAGGCTCTTCATCACACTCTGTCTCTTTACTTGGTTCACGTTCGGACAGAGGATGGAGTGATGACAAGGGTATGGAAGGAAAGGCGTGAGCGGGAGGTAAGGGCTGCCGGCCTTCAGACGAATTGTCTGTATCTTTGATGTTGCTGCTCATAGTGACTTTGCACTCTGTATCTGTGGCCGGGGCCAATCTGGTCTCCGTGTCGTCTCTCGTTTCTCTCCTTCCTCCTTCACTCCACAGCTCCTTGTCTCGAGTCGGTGAGGAGGGCGCAGAAGGTGTGTGTGCGGGCTTTTTGGCCTTGCGGTTGGCATCTCTGAAGCTGGCCAGAGGGGGACGCAGTCGCACACCGCTGCGAGTCGAACCCTCAATGGCCTTCTGAAGCTGTGAGAGGGACAGAGAGAAAGGGAGAGATGTATGCGCACACAAACATGCAGTAGGAACTCAGTACATGCACACTCAAGTCACTAATAACGTCACAGTAAAACTGCAGAACTACTTCTGTAGTAAAGTGAAGATGTGAAAGAGACGTACCTCCTTAAGGGCAACAACCCCCACTAGTTTACCTATGCTGGTGACATACGCATGACTAAGACCCAACAGAGAAAAGAGGGTATGTGTCTGTAAAACAGAGAGAGAAAAAAGAAAGAGAGAAATTTTAAAAAGGAACACTTCAAATGCAAGCAGATACTTTATGCAATGTAAGAAACTGTTGAGAGATGAAATCCAAATTTTGGCATTTTCTAGAATTCCCAGTTCAGCTCATTATCTGGTTAACAAGCCTCTTGTGTGCTGAGTCAGGTGAGTTATAAGATGGAAAACTGTGCAGAGGAATGGTGTTTGCAGGACTGGAATTAAGAACTGTATGATAGATAAGACCAGCATTCTCTGAAACTTAAATGCCTTTAAAGGCCAATTCTGTGGAATTCCCAAAAAAACCCTACACAGATCAGCTGCTGAACTGCAAATATAACTCTTTAAGTGCTTTAATGTAAACGGGTTCAATCTTACAGACAGTCTCACATGGTACTCTCCTAAAAACAATAAACGCTTTAGATATGAGGCTCCTGTCAGCAGCACTGTCATTTTTTATAAGTCTGGTTTCTAAAAAAAAATCAATCTAGTCTGGTTTTATAAAAATGTAATTATTAATTAAGCAGAAAGTCGGAAAAGTAAGTGGAATTATTTTTTAACTATATGCTTTGCTTCTGGCATTATAATGGCTGGTACTCCAGCCTGCAGCACTGAGTAGTTCAGAAGACTGTTGCTACCTTGTGCAGTGATGTTCTTTCCACCAGCTGAAACGGGGAGGGATCAATACGAATCTGATCAATCTCAATCGGCTTATCCATCTCAGCCTCCTCCCAAGCTTTGATCTGCACAAGCCAATCAGAAGAGGTGATCAGTGGTGATAACACAATGACAGTCAAATGCAGAGAGCTAATAAAGATGTGTAGTGTATTTGAACTGATCAAACTGGATACCTCTTCTTGACTCATGTTTTCAACTACAGGAGGAGGCAAAGGGACCTATGGAAAATGCAGTCAAAAGATAAGTCGAGTTTTATAGACAGAGAAAGAGAGAGAAAGAGCGAGAGAGAGAGAGAAAGAGAGAAAAAGAGAGAGACAGAGAGATAGAGAGAGAGAAAGAGAGAGAGCAAGAGAGAGAGAGAGAGAGAGAGAGAGAGAGAAAGAGAGAGAGCAAGAGAGAGAGAGAGAGAGAGAGAGAGAGAGCAAGAGAGAGAGAGAGAGAGAGAGAGAGAGAGAGAGAGCATAATAGCACATTTGTAGGGTTGCTTCATAATTCACACTAAAAATAAGCACTTCAATTTTTCATTCTGCTTTGAAGCTATAAGTATTCAGTACAGAGTTCCAGATGCCATCTGCTGGTGTGAACTGCTTACTCGGAGAAACCGTGCTCCAGTGGCCTAGAAATGCTGCTACCGCCAAAATGTGGCAGAGCTGCTGCTGAATTTGCAGCAAAAGAAAACAGGGGGATTTGTCTCCACCTAGTGTTACCTCAGAGTGACTTAGTAATCACTGAAAGCAAATGAAGGAAAAAGTAAGCAGTCTGAGAAAGTTCGACTCAAACCACCCCCACCCCCCTAAAAAAAAATGGGCCACTGCTTGATGATGTCACTGCCATTCCAGAGAACACAATGCATCAGTGTTTGTCAGGCGTCCCAGACACCATCAATCTTTAGAGGGTCTGAGTCAGAGCTGTTTGTAAGCGGGCCAATTCCGCAGTACTTTCGCTGACACAGCTTTAGAGATTCAAGAGTTTTATTGTCATATGCACAGCATAACAAGCAGTTACATTGTACAATGAAATTCTTACTTTGCAGTTCCTCCATTCCCGACAGTTTTAAAAAATAAATATCAATATAAAAGGAGAGAGAAAAATAATATATATATATGTACACTAAGTAAAGAAAAACACCATACAGTAAAGATTGATTTGAAGGAGAGTAAAGAGTACTGTATGGATGCAGCCAGTACGGTTTATGATGCATGTGTAAAGTGCGCTGTGCAAGTACAGAAGTAAACAGTATGGTATAAAGTATAACAGTAGCAGCAGAATGTGTATTGGGCTCATATTAATGAGTACACGTCAGATTCAGAGTTCAGCCAGTTTCAGAGTGGAAGGGGGGAGGAGGTGTTTACTTCTCTTAATAACCATTTTCTTGCATATATTACACCCACCTGTGACTCATCCTGCTCTGAAGAGGACGGGGGGGAGAACAGCCGATGAAGGGCACTCCTCATGGACTTTAGAGTACCTGTAATCATTCACAACATCAGTCCAGTTTTGTTTTTATTTAAGTCCAAGTTGTAAGGGAACACAGTTTCTCCTGGCCATTCTATACATTACAAACTAGTGCAGGGCAGGTAAGGATAATACGCCTCTGCACTGATGAACAGGCAGACAAATCAGACCGGTATAATGTCAACACTCAAGAGGGGAAAAGGCCGGCAGTCCATTTACAGGTATTGATTGATTTGATGATCTGAAAGAGTCATTGGTACATGTGTAACCCATGTGTAGCCAAACTCACCAGATGCTTTATGATTGGTGGAGCCTTCCTTCACATTTATGTCCTCGGAGACTGTATTTCTCTGCAAATTATAATCAAATCAGAATAAAAGAAAACCTCTTATTTTCATCAGAGATAATAACTCATTAAAGAAAAGAAGTCAGTTCAGAAAATGATAGAGGCAGCTTTTACATATGTTTGTCCTACATGAAAAAGCCACCACATTAAAACCATTAAAACCTCCCACTAACTTAGCTACATAACCAAAGCAATGCAATGGTATCGCAGACAGTTGCTAAGGTGTCACCAGGTTACTGCTATTGTATTCCAGGTGGTTGCTAAAGTGTTGCTAGGTCATTGCTATGGTATCCCGGGTGGTTGCTTAAGTGTTGCTAGGCTTTTGCAATGATATCCCAGGTGGTTGCTAAGATCTTGCCAGGTTACTGCTATGGTACCGCAGCTGGTTACTACGATGTTGCCTGGTCATTGCTATGGGATCCCAGGTGGTTTCTTAGGTGGTCAGGTTGTCAGCCTATGGAGGACTATGGATGAACATCTCCTCTGAAAAAATTATTTTTCCCTCACCTTTTCTTTGTTTTCCTCTTGTTCTTCCTCATCTACAAATGTGAAGCACTCCCAGCTGACCTTTGACCCAGGACTGGGTTGACCCTGACCTTGGTCATTAATTCTCCTCTCTGCTGACAGCCACCAGTCACAGGCAGCTTGAAGTTCACACCTCTCGAGAGAGCCCAATAGGATCATCGACTCTGTGGACAGAAACATGAATGTAATCTATCAAACGTAAATGTAAATAATATGTTTAATAGATATTAGGGATGGGATACCACTGATTTTCCATTCGAACTGATGTCAAGTAATAAGAAAGGCTACTACCCAGATACCGTTAGTTTAAAGCTTGTGGTTTTCAACAACAATAAATGGTGGATGTGATCAAAATTATAACAGAGCGTCTGACAGTAATATTACATAATCTTTAGAAATCAGAGCCTCTCTGTGCATCTTTATGAATACCATAATTCAATTCAGTAATAAGAAATATAAATTTGGTGTTCAATAATGTTCGAATGCTATGTTTATCTAAACTAGTTCTGTAAAAAATGTATTCTCTAAATGTGTATTTCTTAGATTTATATATGAACAGTTACATGAAAAAGTTAATTATATATCCAATAAAAGTTAGACATTATGGAAACATTTTCAAAAACTATTCCAAAAATTATAGAATATCTAATATTCTGCTGGACGTTTAGCATGTTATTTACAAGAGCCGTGTTAAATAGTCAGACTTATAATTCACTCAGCAGTTCACCAGTTAAACATGCATAGTTCAGAGTCACATTTGTACATCACATTTGAAGGAGCTTCTTACCCACCAGCTTTTTTGGAGAATAGAGGAAAGAGGCAGAAGGAAAAGTAGTTCCTGTGCTATGCCACTACTTACAACAGCATGTTTGTTATTTTCATTAAAAGATATAATACACATTCGTCCTACTAAATCAATAGATAAATGATATCCATATTTCTGTGTCAGAATTGTTTCCTAAAAGTAAACGCCAAAAGTAAATGCCAAATACTTGGGTATCAATCCACCTATCCCCAGTAGATACAGTGAAATCTGGTGCAATGAGCACAAAATCTTCAGACTTCTGGAAAGCAATATAGTCTACTGGGTCCTCTGTTTCTTCTCCCCACATCTATACACGCTATTCTTTAATGAAAGTCAAAACATGCCATTTGACACAGACTCCTTCTGGACACATTGCTTCTGTTCCTTCTCCAGGATGTCTTGTATTCTCACTAAATGATTTAGAAATGTGTAGAGGTACAGAAGATTAGAAGCCACTGTAAAGACAAAAGAAATACACCTTTTGAATCCACAAGCGGGAAGTTTTTGAGAGTGGTGGACTGCAGAAGGTGATCAAGCTCGCGGTAGGTGGACTGAGGAGACAGGAACTTCACCTTCCTCACCATGATGTCCTCCACAAAGATATTATACTTACTGAGAGAGGCCAGAGGACAGAAAGGTCAGAGAAAGCACTTTCTATATACTGTAATTAAACCATCAGTCTGAATGGAATTGACCTGTCCGTGCTTCTTCCACAAATGTGCTTTTGCCTAATCTGATGAGGTAGACAAAATTTACAAAGACCCCTTTCGACCAAGAAACTATGGTAAATGACTTGGCTTCTATTTAAATATGCATGTTTATATGTAAACAGTTAAAACATATCGTCGCTGTCCAAAGAAAAATATGCATCTCCATTGTTGTCGATTTTCACTTTCATGCATCATTTCAACACAGCTGCTGCTCTTTACACTGTGTGAATGTTTCATGGTGAATGGATCAACAGAAATGGGCCAAAACGTCTTGGAAAAATGGCTGGTTCCATTGACTTCCTTTCAAATAAATAAAGTTTTAGCCTTCACCTCTAAAGTGGGCATTTTGGAGGTACTTGTTTTTCTTCAAACAGTGACAATTTAAATACTGTAGTACAGTGCACCACAATATTTATATATTGGCTCATGCATAGCCAGCAAACAGGATGTTTTAGGTGTTACTGTTTGTTAGTTTAGTTATGTGTATGTGTTGGTTTATGTATTATTTGTCTGGTATGTGGCTTGTTGAGTCTTTTTTGCCCTAAGGTGGGGTGGTTAAGTCAAGATGTATGTTGGGTGGGGCAAGGATGCATACTATATTTTCAACTTGTGTCAATAAAGAACCAAAGTTTGGAACAGAGAAAACGGCTCTCTGACTCTGTATTTGACTAAAGTCAAGATAACTCCCCCAAAAGTTCACCCCTTCACAAAACAAAGTCATTAAAAATAATTTCATGTTGCTAGAAAGCTCTTTAATTTGAAGACCCTGTAGTTTTTAATGCTCATCTAGTCTTTAAGTAACTACAACTCTAAACATAAATCATCTTAGGACCTAAACTTAATCTTAAACCTTTCATAGTGTCATGAGTTTCAGATGAGTTTAAGTTTGTTAATAATTTGAGCATTGTGTATAATTTACAGGGAACTATCAAGATCAATAAGACCAATTTAAATTGATTTGTAATTTCCAGAAATGTGATTTATGTTACACATCCTCGCAGCAGTAGAAAGACAACTTAGGTCAAAGCATGAACAGGTCAGTCTCTGGTGTGCTACCTGATGTGTCCAAAGCCGAGTTCAGGGAGGTAGGGGAGCTTTTTGACCTGGATGATGGAGTCATAGAGAGAGGGCTGCAGGCCCTGTGCCACCATGTTAGCTAGGATCACTGCCACCATCATGGGCAGGATATGAGAGATCTGCCCTGTCAGCTCAAAGCAAATCACTGCAGTGGACACTGTGTGCGTGACTGCACCCGTCATCGCTGCTGCACCTGTACATGTACACAAAAATGCATAGATGTTCACTCACATCAGCCGCAATACACAAAAACGGCAATATGACATAAACCAAAAAGACACACTGGCAGACTGTAACACATGCTGGGTAATGTAGAGAGAAAATGTTTGCTGACCAATCACAGCGTAGCCTCCGGGAAGGATTCGGTAAACGATGCCATCAAAAAGAATTCCGTTAGGGAAGAGAGTGGCCATGATCTCACCCACTAGGCGGCCGAATGCAGCTCCTATGGTGGGAGTTAAATCGCAGCAGTGGCATTAAAATACTCATGGCCACCTCAATGTATTATTACAGCCCATCTAGATTATTAAATGTGATCTGATTGTTATTAAAGTCCCAATTACAGACAAGCACAAACTAACTAAACCTATAGCACACAAACAGTTGCACCTTTTATGTCTTTTAATGAGAACACTGAGTAATACCCATAGCACAACCTAGAACAGGAAAGCAAACCTTTAAAACCTGTTGATAGCAGCAAACATTTCCTGTAGCTGCAAATAAGATTTGCTAAACATTAAAGAGGGATTTTGAACCATTCCTCCCTGCAAATGTGTTTCAGTTCATCAGTATTCCTGCAGCGCCTTGCTTGCACAGCCCCATATTAGGGTTAAGGTCAGGACTCTGAATTGTCCATTCCAAAACACAAGTCTTATTTTTTAACCATTTATTGGGTCATTGTATTGTTGCATCTACCATCACCTCTTTAGCTTGAGGTCATAGTCTGCTGCCCCTACATTCTTTCGAAAAATATTGTGACACACGTTTCTTCATTGCTCTCTTGATAATTGCAAGGCATCCAGGTCCTGAGGCAGCAAAGCATACTTCACTATTGGAAAGAGGCTTTGGTTTTGGTGTGTGGTGCCTGTTTTCCTCCAAATATATTGCTGTCCGTTTGAGTTAAAATGTTTCACTTTTGTTTCTCTCCATGGAACATTTTCCCAGGAGCACTGTGGAATGAAGGTACAGCTGTTTGTGTGGTACTGGTTTAGTTAGACTGCGTTTGTCCATAATCATGACTTGATAGCATGCAGACCACATCGTCATCAATGCAGAAATCCAGTTTCAAATGGCTCACTTTTTCTTGCAACAGCACTTCAGTTGCATTAAATATATACACAGACCATATATGAAAAGAGCACATTATATTAAGACTCACAGACCCAATATAAAGACTGGCATGAAGGCACCAGAAGGGATAGGCATCGTTGTTGATACTGCGGACATCCAAAACTGAGTCACAGGGAGATACAGAGGCAGAAAGGCAGTGAGAACGAAACATGCGGTGCTTTGATGTTGTAGTACAGTGATTAGTAAGGCTATAAACGGGTATCTAAGTCATTCAGACGGAAACCCTCTAAAAAGCCTTACATGTGTGTTTTTAGCACTTGTTTAGCATATCTTATTTCCAAATAAACTATTACACCATCTGTTCTACAATCTGTTGCCAAGGTGGCAAATTAGGAGTGAGGTGCACAGCTCAATTTCAGCTGTGCCTAGAATAAGATCTTAAAACTGCTGCCCATGTATGTGTCAGAGCAAAAGTGCTGATCTAAACTCTGCTTTCCTATTTACTAAGAGATGTGCATGAGTGCATACCTTCATGATGAAAAACAGGACGAGGATGATGAACACGTTTACTTGTGGATGAAGCCACACAGCCGAGCGCCCAAGGCCGGGGGGTGATGCAGATCCCCAAATCTTCGTCCAGGTGAAATTATCAAACAGGGAGTTGATGCACTCCCTTGGCATCAGCTAGACAACATCGGGTTGGGGGGTTGGTGGGTGGGGTGGTTGGGGGGTATAGGTCATCAAAGTCCAGACACTTAACATCTCTATTTTAGACTGCAAAGTCAAATGTCCTCAACCCTTGCATTATAATGATGCAACAATATGAATATCTAGACTAATAACTGATACTAATAAACTGTTAACTGATACTTAACAACTTGTTGTGGCTAGTATGGATACCAATTACTGATCATGTAGCTTTTTTGCATTTTAAAACATTTACAATAATTCATATAATTCACACATGAAGCTTCTAAACCAGATAAGACCATTATTGTTAACATTTACATATGTATACTAAATATTTACACATATTTCTAAATGATCCAACCCTCAATCTTTCATATGTGGAGCTGTGGTGTTGTCCACTATACCATGCATTGAAGAGAATGGACATGTCCAGGGTATTATTATATGCCCGAGGACAACTGGGGCACTGGCAATGACATGTAAAGACTGTTACATAGGACCCCACTTAACATTTCAAGGAGACATAAAGTGCTCAGCTGAAGTTAACATCTATGAGTATGAATTCACTACAGATTCTTGATACAGTGCAGTGAGTGGAGAGAGCACATACCTCACCAGCCATGAACTGGCCAAAGCCTGGGGGAAACGTGACGGTGGCAATAATCAGTGTCACCATACCAGGGTAAATCAGCCGGCTAAAATACACAAACAAGCAGAAACACTGCTAGAAAGCTGCAGTAAATAATATACTGATGAATAAATATACAAAAAATATGTAATATTTATATAATAACTGACAAAGTCAGATAACCTAATTCCAGGTGGTAAGTTATTATTTTTTCAGTGTGAGGAAAAGAGCAGATAACATACATTAAATAAGTAATTATGCAGGAGCCTCAACAAAGAAATACCATTTCCGTTTTCAGTATACATTATGTCCACCATTTGCCTTTATTACAGTTTCCATTAAAGAAACTTCAAAGGTTCCAATGCGTTATTTTTCCAGATGGTTGCACTGGTTTGATTGCCTGCGTCTGTCTAGGAATCCCACACAGTGACGTTAAGGTCTGGAGTGGCCAGTCCATTGTTTTGATAAAGCCAGCTGTTTTTTTTTTAATGGTAAACTTGTTTTATTCTATTTTGTTTTCTCAGTAACAGCTTCTAAACAGCAGCACACCCTTTCAGACTTACAGCATCGAGCTGTCTTCTTACAGTGAAAGGATGGAACCAAACTTTTTATATTTATTTATTTGATTTTCTCCTTCCTTCCATTCTACATAAAAAATACTGAAAAATGAATACGTTGTACCTAATGGCCATTTTGACTGGTTATTAAATAAACTAGGTGTGGTCTCTGACTTTGCACAAACTGTAAAATTATAGATATGTGAAAAATGGGTACATGCATTTTTGGAAAAGAATAAGAAATGGCCTCATACTATTTAGTGAGGAAGCGGGTGAATGCTGTTGGTCTCCTCATGAATAAAACAACCTGTCTGTTCAGATAGACGAAAAAAGCTCCCAGAAATCCACACGAGATCCTATATGACAAAAAAACACAGGATTGCCATGAGAGATTTTGCACACACACACACACACACACACACACACACACACACACACACACACACACACACACACACACACACACACACACACACTGTTTCTCTCTAACACCAAAAGCCCCTGGAGCACTACTCATTGTAATTCTGGATAGACACATATATATCTGTGTAACCGAAAGTTCTGTATGCAGCATGTACAGCATGTAGCGCACCCAAACGCACCCAATGACAGCAAATGCTGGCAGTTCCTGTAGGTCGAAAGGAAAGTCCATACGGAAGTTTGTGCGAAACAGAGCTGTGATGGTGACTGTGGGAAAAAAGAAAACAGCAAACTTCACCATCAAATAAAATCATTCAGCCCCTCAGATTTATGAATAATGCACACACAATGAGATTAAACAATGAAATTGTGTATGGGACATGCATTTATATTGCCCTATTAAAACAGTTTGGTGGGTGTGTGTGTCTGTGTCCAACCAGAATCTTTGTTCCACACGGAGAGCACTCTGAATATAAAGGCACTGAAGGTGGCAGCGAAGTATCCTCTCCAGTAATTCCTCACCGCAAAATATGTGGACGTGACCTCAATACTGAACAACACGCCTGCAGGGGAGTGTCGGAGAGAGAGAGAGAAGGGGGGGGGAGAGAGTTGCAGAGGTGGTTGTGGTGTAGGTAGCAATGTGAGAAAAGCAGATGCAGTAAGTAAAATGGGAATGAACATAAATAGAGGAGGTAAGAGAGAGAGAATAAGATAAATATGTGGAGAGACAGAAGTAGGTGTAGAATGGAGCAAAAGAGAAAATTATAACAGGAACCAGAGAAATAAATGAGAGAGAGAAAGAAAGACAGACAGAGAGAGAATGAACGAAAGAATATGACAAAAAGAGAGTGTGAGGGACAGAGTGAGAGAGAAGGAATGAAAATATAGAAAAAGTAAATGAGAGATAGAATTCAATGAGGGAGGAGAAGTGAGCAACAGAGTAAGAGAGGAAGAAAGAAAGAGAAAAATTAAGAGAAAAGATGAAAGAAAATGAGAAAGAGAGAATGTGAGAGAGAAGGAGAAAGAAGGAAAGAGAAAAGGATATAGAGAAAAGGGAGTGAGAGTGAATTAGAGACAGAAAGAGAGGGATATAGAGAAAGAGAATGAATGAGCGAGGGTGGGGGAGGGAATGAAAAAGAGAGACAGGAAATGAGAGAGATTGAGAGAGATGGAGGGAGAGAGAGAGAGAGAGAGAGAGAGAGAGAGAGAGAGAGAGAGAGAACAAAGAGACAAAGAGGGTAAGAAAGAGATTTGAGTTGCTTTGAAAGACAAGAATAAGAGCTGTGGTTCTAATCTCAGTGACTGGTGTAATGATGCCTGCTAACTGTATTTCTATTTGGCTCCTGCTTGTAGCACACACATTGGGACTTGATAACATTTTACATCTCAAATGTAAAATGACTGGGAGTATGGATTTGCTTTACATGGTGAGAGGGGAAAGACGTGAGGAGAAAGATAAACAGAGTGAGTGATAAACGGTATTTTACCTCCGAGAGGAGTCCCGAAACAGCAGCCGACCCCTACAGCACACCCCACTGTCAGAATATCAGTATAACCATAGGGGTTCTACTGAGAGAGAGAGGGGGAGAGGGAGAGAGAGGAGGGGATGTTATGGAGAAGAGAGGTGAGGGAGGAGATGGGTAATAGAGAGGGAAGATGGAGGGCACGGAGATAAAGGGATGCATGAGGATCAAGAATGACAGAGAAAGGCCGTTGTGTGGGTGGCAGCAGAGTAGAGATAAAAAAGGGAGAAGAAGAAAGGGGAAAGAGAAGAGAATAAAGGGAATGAGGGAAGAGGGGAACAGTGGGGAAACAAACGAGTGAAGTGAATAAATCATACCAGAGAGGTGGGCACAGTATTTCAACAGGTTGGAAGCAAAAGCAGGGTGACAAAACCCAACACCAAGTTCTCTGCAGCTCCACACACAGCAGGGTTTATACAGCACAACTCCCACCAACTTTACATTAGCTGTCCATGATAACCACGTCTCCATGAGTGCATTTACATACCTAATGCCTCTGCACAATACTACATCATTGCTGTGCAAAGAAAAACAAGTATCTGCACAACTTTTCAGGAGAAGGCAAATTTGCATTGCCCTTAAAGAGGTTTTACAACACAGGTCACAACCAGCAAACTAACCACCTTAAACAGGAAGTGGGATACAGGATTTCTCAGTGAAGCTGGATAATCTAAACATACTAAGTTATTGCAGCAGGTTTTTTCATTCTGTCAGCTGTTTATTAGAATTCATGCTCAGAGGTAAATGGACTATCCTACACAAGATCTGTAAAGCTAAGTAAAACAAAAGATGTAGACCACCAACGTCCAGCTGATCAGAACGGATCAGAAAAATGCCAGTCCTACCCACCATGTTTCATTCCTATCAGCTGATCCCTTCTAAGTGCAGCTATGTGTGGAACTATTCTTTTTTGATAACAAGTGTACAGGAAACATAGTCTACATAAAAACAATTACTGACATTATGTTAAACACGTCTTTCAAAAGATCCTTTTCCCCTAACGAGATAATGTGCTAGCTCTAGTGTTAGCTACAGCTAGCAAGCTAATCTAGCAGTGTATGTGTCATCAGTTGTGATAAACGATCACACAAAGTTAGCACAAGCATTCAGGTGCTCTGGTCTTTTTACAACAGCACCCATGCTTGTGTTTGGGGGTGAGGCTTTGAATGAAACAGTAAAGGGAGCGGTTGTATTGGCTTCTCCTGTCCAACGGGTTTAACTTTCGGCTTAAGTTGTCCGGCTAACTGAAAAATCCTGCTTTGTGAAATAGTCTCACTGACCTATCTACTGTATAAACATTGTTATTAGGGACACCCAACATTAAGCTGGTGCTGGAATTCAGAACCAAAAGCAGAGTGGAGTGAAAGGGTTTGAAATGAAGAAACATTTGTGCCTACGACTCTCTGTGTGTCTCTGTTGGGAGAGCGTATATACAGTGTAGAAGACGTGATGTACGCTGACTAATACAGACTTTACTTGCCTCCCACAGGGGCGGCGAAACAGGTGCCCACTCCCACCGCACACGCACACACCAGCAGGTCCTGAACATGGGGGCTATTCTGAGCGGGGTTAAGAAAACAGTGCAGAGACACACACGCACACACACGCGCACATACACGCACACACGCAATCAAGGGAGGGAATACAGTTAATACTCATGCTAGACAATACTATTAATACAGAGAGACAAAAACAAGGTGGGGAATGAGAAAATGTGAAGCAGAGTAAAACAAGAGAGGGAGACACAGAGACAGGAATGGAGGTAGAAACAGAAAGAAAGAGAAGGAGAAAATAAATTTAATAAGAAATAAATGACAGCCAGAATGCTTAAAAGAACATTAGATGAACGTAAAGACTAGGATAGACAGGCCGTCACATAGATACCCAGTGTTATGGCAAAGTAAGTCCTATCATTGCCCTTAACTGGTGATCTGAGGCCAGTTTTGACTGGAGTACACTAGTGGAGAAAAGATTTACGTAATGAAAGGAGAGAGTCAATCTGATCCTAGATCAGCATTAAGGGCTGCTACTACTCTGTGAGCCAGCATGTACATGCTGATGTAAAAGGCTCATGCCAGGGCAGCCCTGTTCTCAGCCACAAGCACATACCGCCACTGAAGGGCTGGTGGTAGTTTTACCTCATACACCCCAGTGAAGATGGACATGATTTTGCTCAGAACAGCAGCACAGATACTGGCAATGTGGACGAAAGGGCCCTGCAAAATGCAGAAAGATACAATCAGCCATGATATTCTCACGGACACTCTGTATAAGGTGATTTAAAACAGAAACAAGTGCAATAGTGTTTGTCACTAATGTTTATAAACCACGAAACCTGAACAATTAGACACTTAGGCATGAATAGTATCTATATTATTTGCCAATAAAGATGAAATCTGTATTGGGATGCAACAGTACAGGAATTGTGGGACCACAGAAATAATCTGTACCTGCACTTATTGCCCATTTTATCAGCTCAACTAACCACATAGGAGCACCTTGTAGCTCTACGGCTATAGTCTGTAGTGTCTGTTTCTCTGTATATTTTTGTTAGCCCCCTGTACCCTATTCTTTAGTGGTCTGGACCTCCATTGGACCACCACAGGACAGGTATTATGTGGGAGATGGATCATTTTCAGCACTGCAGTGACCCTAACATGGTGGTGGTGTGTTAGTGTGTGATGTACTGGTGTCAGTGGATCAGACACAGCAGTGTTGCTGGAGTTTTAAACACCTCTATGTCACTGATAGACTAGAAATAGTCCACTAACCAGCAACGGTCCTGTGACCACTAATGACTAGAGGATGACCAACACAAATCGTCTCTGACTTTTTGAATCTACAAAGACGGGGACCAGCAAGGTGGTGCTGTCTAGTATGCTGGACAGTGAGTGGACACAGTGTTTAAAAACTCCAGCAGCACTGCTGTGTCTGAACCACACACACCACCACCACCACGTCAGTTTCACTTCAGTGCTGAGAATGATCCACCACCCACATACTACCTGCTCTGTGGTGGTCCAGTGGGGGTAGTAGTGTTACACTTAACGCACAACTTTATGTATATGACTTGGTGCAAACATGTTACAAAACAAAAAGTAAAAGTTTTATTCGTTGGCATCTGTATTTAACCCCATTTCTACTTGACAATGACCTCCTTTCCCAGAGGCATGCCACTGCCCAGACTAGCGGTCAGACCGATGACTTTTGCCACAAAAGCTTTCAGAGTCAAATACTCTTTTAGCACCACTCCTCGCAGAATGGTCTTCAACTCTGGGATACCAGACCCTAGAGGAGAGGTACATGGGGAAGAAAAGAGAGACAAAGAGAAATGGAACGTGAATATGAAACAGAGGACAAAAAAAAGGACTATTTTCGCTTGGGCTGCTTTTTGAATGGGACAAAAATACAGTGCAGCCAATCAGAACAGGTCGTTTACATATATCACTCTTAAAGGCACAGTAAGGGAAATCATTCTATTGAACACCCGTCAATTGTTTCAACACAAAAACAACAAAAATATTATGACTGTTCAGGAATAATTATGACTGTTATTGGTACATTCATCTAAATGTTGACAAAATATGTAGGGGATGAGAAAAGAGTGAGGATAAGGTAGAGTGCAGGATTTAGACATGCTGTATGGTATGTGGAATGACCACATACATGCACATACATACATGCATACCATTCTTAACAGCAAAACAGATGGAAGGAGCACGCACCTATAGCTTGTGGGGCGACCAGGTGGCAGAAGACAGAGGAGAACACTATAAGTATTATGGGATAAGTGACCCAGGCCAGATATTGGAGCAGCACATTCCCTGTTAACTCCACATAAATCCACTTATACGCTGAGAACAGAGAGACAGAGGTTTAGTCTGAGCAGTTCTTATATGCAGCTTTGTAAGTAACTTTGAGAAGATCAAGGTCGGCAAATACCTTGCAGGCTCTTAGCACTAGCATAGTCCATAGTCCAGCTGATCAGAGCCATGGTGAGGCCCAGCAGCACCAGGAACAGCCAGTCCTCCCCAAGCTTTGTCAATATATACCGCTGGATCCGCCCAAAGCAATCTATAAAAGTCACACACATTAACAAGCATTAGTGTGAAGATGATGGTGGTGAGATCTCAGTTTAGATTGATGTTAAGAGTCTGTGATTCTGTTGTTTGGATGTAACACGTTTTCATGAGGAATAACAGCTGTTCAGTGTCAGAAACCACATAAGCAAGTCTGGGGAGGTTATTTCACAACTTGAGATGGTTACATGTGGAGGAGGGGAAAGCTGTGTGAATCGAATGTTCTGAGGAATTATCACCCGAGCTGTGAAGTAGCAGAGTTTCTCTGCACAATTTGAATACTAAGTGTGTCCTTTTAATCCATGTTCACCTGCAGGTGAAGGTTAAGATTCTTAAAAGCCTCACCTTGACATTTAGAACGGGGACGGGGCTTCTTTACTGAGGAGGAGTGGCTGAACCCGGAGGTCATGGCTCCCGTTTGCAAGGAGGCATGATGTGCCCTGCCGAAACCTCTCCCGGTTTCCCCGGCACTGGCGGCATGTTTCCTTGTTTGCCTCTCAGTGAGCAGGCGTGTGGCCTCTCGCCTGGCGATATTACCCAGCTGCTCCCTGTACTCTCCATACAGCTGAGATAGTAAGAGAGAGACAGAGGGGGGAGAGAAAGACAGAGGAAAGACAACATGATGTAGAAAAATGTAAAAAGCAAACCTAATCCTGAGTTTTACTAAAATTTAACTTCTGCTACTAACATTATTATTATTATTATTATTATTGGTCATTAAACTATTTGAAATAAACCAATTAGTACATCAGTGCATATAATGGAAGTAAATACAAATTACATACAATTAATTTGTAATTAATGTAAAATAATGAGATATGTCATCAAATAATAATAATAATAATAATAATAATAATATTTTCTCACTTTTAATAATAATAATAATAATAATAATAATAATAATAATACACTGTAAATTTTGGAACTTTAGTAACTTAAGTAAGCAATTAACCTAGTTAAACCTAGGTTAAAATATGGCAAAGCAGCTTGTAGTGTTACATACAGTAAAGCAGGTTGTTGACAGAAAGTCAGCATAGTAACAAATGTTTCATATTATCATATCAGAATTACAGTGATATTCTAAATGCTGCAATTTTGCACTGTAGTATTTCTGAAGCTCCTTTTTCTGTCTTTTAGCATGAAGCACAGCAGATCATTTTTATTATCAGTATCCGTAGGAAAAAGTGACATTGTGCTGTCTCTTCCCTCCAGTGTTAGAACAGATTTAGATTAGAGAGAAAATATATGTGTATTATATGTATATGTGTATATATGTATATGTGTTTATATATATACACTGTATGTGTGTGTGTTTGTGAGGGAGGCATGTGTATCTGTCAGACAGAAATAGTTGGGCCGGCTCTTACAGGGCAGCACGGAAAAAGAACTCTCCGGAGAAACAGCCTCCACCCACCCACCCACCAGCACACACACACACACAAAACTGATCTTTATAAACTGATCTTTTCACTTTCCGTTCAGATGCGATACATATATAAAAAAAATATTTTGTAGAAATATCACTATATACCACTAGATATAAAACATGATCTGGTGTGAGGAGGAAGGAAGAGACTGGTCCTAAGGAACATTCTTTACCTACCTCCCTGCATACGGCTTCCTTCTAACACACCCATAATACTGCAGCACACACGCTGAGAGACTTGCTGGATCAGGTTCAGCCCACACACACGCTCGCCTGCTGCACAAGGCAGGGTAAAGGTATTCTCCTCTAACATCACAACACATCTAAAAATGATAACTTCGCCTATTCCTTATCTTTCTGATCACCTACCGTCACTGCTAATCTGATTTTCAGCCTGTATACCTGATACACCAAACCAGTCTAGTCTGGAAAGAGAATCTCCACACGGACAAACCTCATTAAACAAAACAGGGTTGTATAATAGTCACTTTACTCTGATCAAGCTGAATCATACACATTTACACACTAATGCTTTAATCCATTATCTCCCCACCTTTCCAGCAGTTGGTCATTTGTGAATGATACACACCAAATATCCTGATTTAAAAAATAAACATTCAGTTCGCATTCAAAACTGTGTCCTTCTCTGTGTAAATAACCACCTAAATCATCTTCAGAATCATTTCTCATAGTTCCATAGTTCATAATTCATGCATAGTTTAAAGAAGCTAAGTAGTTTCACCCACCTCTTGTGCAGCAGTTCTTTTGGGCATTCTGTACCAAAACTGCACCCAAACTGACAACAAGAACCCTAATGTTCATTTATACGTTCATCTGACTTTCTTCCTCTCTCTCTCTCTCATGCATGTTGTTGTGCGTTTGTGTGCCTGGCCAAGGTTGGCTCACTCATTCTCTCTTTAATTTTGTCTGTGGATTTGTTCACATCATTGGAGGTCAGAGAGGTAATTTATTGACCTTCAGACAGCGT
Organism: Prochilodus magdalenae; assembly: GCA_024036415.1. Classification (NCBI taxonomy): domain Eukaryota; kingdom Metazoa; phylum Chordata; class Actinopteri; order Characiformes; family Prochilodontidae; genus Prochilodus; species Prochilodus magdalenae. Next base: position 266,532 of record JAMWET010006624.1, on the reverse strand, counting down.
GAGAGAAACGTTCTCTGAGAACAGACCAACCAGGGGATTTCATGCCCTCCCGTCTCTTAATCAACAGTTCATATGATCAACAGCTCAATCTGTCATCATGATGTTAACTGGCCTTCATGGTTCAGAATCACCTTCAGTTCTCATTTTAAAAGACGCAGTGGTACTGATTCTCAGCTAGGGATGAAGAACAACATTTAAAGACCAATTTTGGTTCCAGTACAAGCAAAAAAACATTTATCAATTTAAAATGCTTCTTCGTTTTAAATGAGTTCATTTATTAGGCTTTATGTCTTCCAAAGATAATGTGTTAACAAGTCATAAGCTTTGAGTGCACAGGTTTTAGCACGCACAGTGTGATGATGATGCTGATGATGAAGATATATAATTTGGATAGCAGTCAATTTTGTTCTAACAAGCACAAAAAAGAAAATCATTCAGACGGTACCTCTTTCTACACTACTGGGGTAGGAAGACCCCCTGCAACAGTTTGATCACAATATGATTGCTGTACATAAAAGATGCAGCTCCAACATAGAAAACAAAAAGATAATAAAAATCCATCCGTCATCCATCAAATGATGCAAAAAACTATGAATCCCATCTGCAGAGGTCTATTTTTTGTCCTGTGAGTTTATATATATCACAAAGCAGATGTTGATGACTAGCAAAAATGAGTGATTTCATTTGGGCATGTTAAAGGCCATAGTGTGAAGGGAGTAGCTGAACTTGCAGGTGCACCAAAGCGAATGGTCATATGGGTCTACCAGCAGTAGCTTTACTACCTTATCAGAACCTTGTCAGAAAGCATCATGAAGGAATGCTGCTACATTAGTACATCTACACCCACCGGCCACTTCATTAGGTACAACTCCTTGTATCTACACTTGGTGCCCATTTTATCAGCTCCACTTGCCATATAGGAGTATTGTGTAAGACTGTAATCTAATTTACTGCATATTGTGTTAGTCTCTATTCACCCTGTTCTGGTCAGGACTCCCACAGGACCACCACTGAACAGGAACCACCTCAGTGTTACTAATGGACTGGTAGTACTCCGTCTCAAGGACTCAAGGATGACCAACACAAACTCTGCAGCAGCAGATGACCTATCGTCTCTGACCCAACATCTACAGGGTGGACCAGCAAAGTAGCAGTGTCTAATAGAATGGACAGTGAGTGGACACACACACCAGCACAACACGCACTAACATACCACCATAACATCAGTGTCACTGCAGTCCTGAGAATGATCCACCACTCAAATACACCCCCCCCCCCCCAAAAAAAAAGTATGAAAATGTAATAAATAAAAATAACACAATTACAAAATGCAGCGTTTTTACATTTTTATTTGACTTTAACTTCACTGCAGACCTTGTGAACCCAAGATATATGTTTTGTCTGGTCAACATCATTTCTTTTGTTATTATATATACATATTCCTGAATATCATGCCTATAACTTTTTCAAAAAAAGTTGGGATGGGGCAATTTAGGACTGGTAACGAGGGAAAAACTAAATAATGATGTGATTTCAAACAGGTGATTTTCAAACAGGTCAGCAGGTGACTGTAATCATGATCAGTGGTTCGGTACCAAAGTAGTATTCATTAAAGGCTCTTTTAGGCGAGTCTTCAAAGAGCAAAGTTGGGCAAAGGGTCTCTAGTTTGTCAGCAGATGCATGGGAAAATTATTGAAATGTTTTAAAACAATAAGGAAAGATGGGAAGGTATGTGCATATTTTCCCTCTATAGTATATTTAAATTTAATGTTTCAAGGAATCAGGAGGAATTTGTAGTGTGTTAAAGAGCACAAGCCTATGTGTGACAACAAATTATTCATTTTGGCGCTGACAGCAGTGCCTCCAGAACAGATTCGTTCAGGTTGTCCCCACCAAGACAACAACAGACATCACTAAAGACAAACCGCTGCCATTCTAAATCACTTCATGACAATCTGGCACAACACCATTGCAGTCTTTCGCTACATTCACGTGGCAGTTGTGGTAATGGTCTGCGTACATGTAGTCCTGCATCATGTAGTCTCCCTCTCCATGGTTTGTGTAGGTACAAACCCCACAAATTCTCTTTGGCACCTCCAGTCACCTTTAATGTTAATGCTCTTTTGATTAAATGAGGATACGGTATTGACTAACTTATTATTATAAGGTTTATAACTTATAACATACTTTTTTAACGTTTTCAGCACACTTTAACAATAACAATGGGGACCTGCTAGTAGAGGAATTATGCCTCCTGTCATGTTTTTCTATACAATATATTTGTATTGGTTTATATGTCATATTTTAATACTATTAGACTGTTAACTGTTTTAATGCATTCAAGTTTTAACAGTCAGCGTCTACAGAATAATTTAAGATGAATTCATCAGTTATTTTGCCCGCATCTCATGTCTTGAGGCATTAAAACTAGCATGACTGAGTATGTACCTTGCTCTACCAGTCCTACCAGTTATGAAAAGTATGAAAGCATTGCTAAAAGGCACATATGGACAAAACACATGCTGCAAAAGATTTACTCCTGTAGTGACTAATAAAAGGTATCTCTAGCCTTTCAGGTTTGAAGTAATTAAACAGAGAATGATGTTACCACATCAGATGTTGTACAAGATACTTAGCAGTGAGTACACACTAGCAGAGGAAGGTTATAAGAAAGGAGAAAAATGAACTCAAATGTTCTCTCGTGTTTGTCTGCAAAACGGGGTTGGAAGGGACAGACTGGAGGGGAAGGGGAAAGAAAGGAGAGAGAGTTGGTAACAGACATAAGAAGTGAAGGGCACTCTGACTTTGAGAGTTAATTAAAAACATAATAATGACAGATTCCTCTGTGTGTGCGTGCATGAGTTCTAATGATACAATCTGACCCGGGTACTGACAGATCTGGAGACCCACAGAGGTGCACACCAACACACCCATACTCACAAACATCTACAGAAACCCTACAAGAAACCATACAAGCCCTGTAAGTGGACCTTAGGGGGAAAATAAAACGTCCAGAAAGCCCTTTTAAAGTGCCTTCTACACACAAACGTCATCTCCACCATACGATTTGGTCAGTTTTGGTGATATCAATCTAGCCAAACAGCCTAAAAGAGCTCAAAAATATATGATCATCTCAAGCTCCAGCAAGCTCATACACATGACCACCAATCAGAGATTTACTATCATGATTACCGAGTTGAGTATAGCTGTGACATCATTAAATTAATTAAAGTCAAGGCATGGCAGCCTCTCAGTAAAGGAACACAATAATTAGTTCTACAACAGTAAGTTTAGCATATTTATGAATAAACATGAAATACACTAATTTTATATGCAGATTACATATATTACCACATGATGTAATGCAGCTCATGGATAACATTAATTGGGATTTTTTGCATACAAGCATATGACACAAAAAAGCAAACTGAAATATAATCAAATCTATAAATTTATCACATACATAGTCATACACGGTACAAGTAGGAGTGACATGCTTGACAACAGCCCGCTCACATGAAACCATATAAATTAGTACAGCACATAAATCTGAACAGTTTCATTCTGAAGCAACAAATTATCTTCAATTCTTAGAAGAATTTAATCAAAATTCATTACCGATTCCTCTGTGCTAATGTGCTCTCTGATCATCCTCTCCACTCCCTTTAGCTGCTGTTGTGCACCTCAGTGCCTCATCACCTTTCCATTGCTGCGCCTTTCACCAGCAGAAAGCATACAGGTATTAGTTTCTGTACCTGCCTTTCAAGTGACGGGGAAGCTGAAAGGGAACTGCACTACCCATAATGCACTGGTGTGTCGTGAAGCGCATATGTGTTTGACAATGTGCTGTCAGCGACCTTTAAATCACAGTCCCGCAAAGCTGGTTCATCTGTCATTCAAAAAACAGCTCAGTTTGCCTTGGTCGACTGGATTTCAAACCCTTAATAGATTCAATTATATTTTAACTCAAGGACATTCAAAGCTATATGCAACTAACTAAAGTAAAAAGTTGTACATGTATGTGTATATGTATGTTTATAAAACCACATGTTTTATAAATATATATATTACACATATATATATATATATATATATATATATATATATATATATATATATATATATATATATTGTTTTTAACATGCTGAATTTAGAAAAAAAGAAATTGTTTACATATATGCATGTTTAAGATTCTAAACGTCAAATAGGGCTCTGAATAAGTTACAGAAGTGAAGGGGTTGAAGACAAATGTGTTCTTGGGTCAAGAATATTCTAATATGCCACAGGAACATGTTTTAGAGAAACGCAACAAACAAACTGCATGTTTAGGCATGTTTTAGCAGTAAGACTACCCTGTGTTCCCAGTATATTCAAAAAGCATCACTTTCTCTTTCACTCATTAAAGATACACTGCTATATAGAGGATGTAGACATTTTATAGAAGTGCAGTGCAAAGAGAAGCTTTAAAGCAGCATTATGCGAGAACTGGTATTTGTAGGTCTTGGGGTTTTTGGCTTATTTGGCACGAAACTGAAAAAACTGAAACTTTTTGCCTGAAAGGAATTTATGTTTTTGCATGCTAGCCAGAAACGGGACGGATAATAATCACAATCTTTAATAAACAGCATTTGTATTTTTTTATTTTTGTCCCATAATCCAAGACACTTGCATGCTTTTGTCTCTTCCAGTTCTCACCAATAAGTAAAAGCCAGTCGGCGTGGCAATGACAAAGACGCAATACTCCTTTTTATGAATCAGAATACCATAAAAATGATGTTATTATGATAATGATTTTTAAGGCAAATAATAACATTGCGTTTAAGAGTAAACCCAGAGCAAACTTTCTGTGCTCCAAGTTTCTGCATGCATTTTTCTTCATGTGAACAATTTAAAGTATTTCATCTTCAGAACTACGTGGAACAAATCCATCATTCACTGAAGTATGAGCCTCTTTGGATGTTTAGAGACTGCTTCTCTGGCAGTGTTTATTCCTCACTTCAAACACACTGTGTCAACATATGTGTGACCAGGATGTGGAATCACTTGTCAACACATGTATTTGCCCTAGCTTGGGGTAAACTCTAATTATGATTGCAATTTAAATGTGATTACTTCTATAAATTTAGCTTCAGATCTTATTTCCCCTTCCAGACGAACAGCACATTCATTTGATTAGGGTTGGGTTTGAATGCTAAATGTAGAGTGCCAGACAGGCAGTTCGTGAGTTCTGTATTTGTAGTTGAGCTTTTGTATGATTTATCTTCATATATTTAGGTTACACTTCCCTTTTTAAACAGTATTTTAAAAAGGGAAGTGTAACCTAAATATAAGAAGATAAATCATACAAAAGCTCAACTACAAATGGTGATTTTTAAATCATACAAAAGCTCAACTACAAATGGTGATTTTAATATAGAATCGATTAATCGTTTAGCTCTGTCCAGGACTAAAGAGCAATTACTGACCCAAACAAAGTACGTAAGTCTTTCAATAAAGATCTCAGAGACTCTCAGGAATTAGCCCGAAAACTAATACTACCCAAAGCCCAATCTGTGTCCAGAAAACGATACACACATCCAATAAGCAGATTTACAATTGTACGAGACCTCTCAGACACCACCCCCGCTCTAAAAATGTAGTGGCTCAATGCTGCTGATAATAAAGAGATCAACACACTTACTCACAAAGCCTATAAATAGGGTTGTGAATACAATTTAATCCTTTTATGTATTTTGGAGCCACATGGGTCTCCTGTGTTTGTATGCACGAGAGTAGAGAAAGACAAATGAAGAAAGGATACATTGGTGTCAGACCTTCTTACTGGGTAATGACTGAACAGAGAGAGAGGGAGGCTGAATGAGGTTTCGAGAGAGCAGTCTGTGTGTCCTGCATGTGCAAACCCAAGTGGTGAAAGCTGAGAAAGTGACAGAAAGAAAGAGAGGGCAGAAGAGAATTGACACCTTCTTGGTGCCACTTTTCACTTTCTCACCAATGCAAGACACACATCTCCGTGTCCCAATCTTCAGTCCTCGCTCTTTTCCATCTATTCTTTCTTTGCTGCTTCCCCAGCAGGCCAGCAAAAAAAAGATGACAGCTCCACTGGTGGTAGAACAGTAGTCGGAGGGCAGGAGCCACGCTGCTTGGTGTAACTGATAAGATGGAGTCCATGTGTTCCACAGTCTGTGCTGAAGAGACCTGACGGATGTATATTTAACCTGTATGCTCGGGTTTCTGCAAGCATATCGCCACACAGATGTGGACTGCATGTTACGGTCAACACATATGGCCGTGTGTCATACGGAACTAAACTAATATGTCGGATGGATCAGTTACACGCTTATTACTCGTAAAGTAATATCTGCCAAATAAAAGGGAACAGTCAACAGCAGCTTGGAATAAAAGGCTTTAAGCATAAATGCTAGCAATGCTTTAACTGGTGTTAAAATAGAATTATCTCAGAGGAATAGAATAGGATCGACTATCTGGGAACAAAGAAAGGAAACACATAGTGGCCACTGAATAGCTTCAAAAGTAGGAGGACAGTCAAAAGCAAACTCAATTATAAAAGCAAATCTTGGAAAGTAGAGCGCAAGTTAACACATGTACTCACTTTGGGTCAGTGTGATAGCATGCAAAGCTGGCAGCAACAGACACCACGCGAAATGCCTCGTAACAACCAGAGAACTGTTCCAACCGTGCCCAACGGGGCACTGCCACAGGTCCTAACCGTCCCTCAGCTACCATTTGCACTTCAGCAAGCTCTCAACATGTCACCACTAAGAATAGAATGGAAAATCGATTAAAGTTTAAGCTATTGCAGATAAACACTTCGAGCACTATCATTCGAAAGGAGTTATTTTTGGCGGATAAGATTTTTCATATCGTCATAGTTCAGCCTGCTCAGCTCAGCATGGACTCCAACAAAGTACCTGCGCACAAAGCAACACAAATGAGAGGGAGAGGGAGAGAGAGAGAGAGACTGACCAGGGTCTGTTGATATCTCAGAGCTTTCCTTTGCGATGCATCGGCAGCCATCGACAAGCTCGCACTGAGCCAAAAATAAACGTACACACCGTCCTGCTCCTGTATTGCAGTGCCTAAAACACACTCTCGCTCGCACAGACACACACACAAACAGAAACAGCAATACATACACAGTCGTTGGCCTGAGACACAGCACCTACAACGTACAAACACACAAAAATAACTATGCATTTCACACTCATGTTACGGTGCTTCCGCCGCAGGAGGCGTTCAAGCAAAGTGACATGAAAGAAAGACGTACATGAAATACACTGTTTTACAACTAAATTACGATTTTAGGGGACAATGTTACCAAACGGAAGCCTGACTTTTGCATGGACACTTATAATCAGGACAGAAACCTCAAATGATCAGCTCACAATATCAGCTCTGGAGACATCTGGACTAGCCCAATCTTTTGGATGCATGTCAAGGGCCTGGATACCTAAGGAAACAGATAAAATGTGGAACCACCCATAGCAAAATGGTTAACCATGGTGAAAAGAGGGGCAGGTAACAGAAAGTTACATTTAGGAGAGGAAGAATACGACGGGTCATGCAGAGCGACCAAAAGACGGGGGGATGGCAAAAACGGGGAGAAGGATCCAGGACAAAGCCAACTTTAGTGTCAGTCCTTTTTACCACAGATGTGTTGAGTGAGGAATAAAATACACGTATCATCAAAAAAATAGCTGCACCCAGAAGGAAACAACCGACAGGAATGGAAATTGGTGGGTAGGTTTGACATTGTGAGACATGCAAATGATTTAAGTTTCACGCTTGCGGGTGCACTGACATAGGCAAGGATGGGCTTTATCACTGTAAGTGACTGACCCAACAACCACGACCGTGGAGATCCAGCGAGCAGTGATGCCCTCGGGGGGGGTGGTACTTTTTTATGTATAGCTTCAATAAAAATGGCCCATATCAGTCTAAAAATCTCTTCATTTATTGTTCCTGGAAATCTTTATCTTCCCTCTTAATAGCACTGCAATCCGAAACAGAGAGGAGAACATCAGGCGCGGAGAGTACATGTGTACGCCTGTATGTTAAAAGTGATGATGCAGGGCTGCATGTCTTTTCTTAGCTCCGGCGTGTGGCTAATAGCTGTCCTAGTCTTCTTTTAATGCCAGCGTCCCTAGGCAGCACGCCGGCCCACCAGCCTGCCCGTCCATCCGGCTGTACCCCGGAGCCCCTCCCGCCTGGATTTCCGTTTTGCTTCTTCCCTTTTCCCTCCAGGCCCACACATTTCTGAAAGGATACTGCCTCCCCACAGAGCGCCCCTGTAACACGATGAGGTTGTATGTGTGCATGTGTGTATGTGGATGTTTGTGTGTGTGTGTGTGTGTGGGGGGTGCTGGGGGGTCATTGCAACTTTCACCTCATCAGAGACGAGGAAGCTTAGGCCAAAGCGCACGCACACACACACAAGCTTCAAATGCAAGTTATTAAAACCGATCCAGTCACAACTCTGATTAACGATGTGGCAAACAGATGACCCTCCTGTCAACATCTGCTTCTCTACACTTCCACCGGAAAAAGCCCCACATGAAACACACACACAGGCCCTAAGTTCTTCCAACTGCTTTTAAAAATGTGCAGCTTTTCTCTGTACGAGAGCAATAATGTGAAATATTCCAGACAAATCAGTTTTAAAAGAGAAAAACATCATAATGTCACATGACACATAGTATCTGTGACAATATCTGCATCATTCCTATGTTGGGAATAACACCAAACCCAACTCATTTTATTATTGTTACGTCAGCACTCTGACCTTTTCAGCTGATTAACTAATTTTTGAGGTAACATTATATTGATGCACACAGACATACACCAACACATACATACATATACACACACACACATACACACACACACCAACACACTTTTGAAGTAACTGTTTGCAATAAGAGCACCCTTATAGAGGGTTCATGACTTAATGATTGAGATGACATGAAATGAATAAGAATTTATAACACAAATAAAAAGGGCAACCGTTACCTCAAAAAGTGAGCATACATTCATCAACAATGTTACTTTTCAGATTTTGCTTCAGTCAACATTAAACCTGGTAGTTACATCAGATATTCATATTAATCAGCTATAACAGTTCACAGTTGACCTTTTAATTTGTTATTACTGCTTATTAATGATTATTGATTTTAAGGTGTTTACAACCTTATAAATAACCATTTAACTCATTTATAACCAAAAACTGATCCTAGCTGTATACTTATACTTTATTGTAATGAAGCTTTTTTATTTATAGTATTTTACATTTTTAAAAAGATAGGGAAAAGCAGTAAAAAAAATAATATTTGGGGAAAAATTATTAATCCCAAGGTTTCCAAAACATTCAGTATTTGTTAACAGCAGTTTGAAGAGATTTCATCTTACTAAACTAAACAGTGAAATATACTGTATATGTACAGTTGTATGCAAAAGGCTGGGTATACCTTTAAATTGTATGCTTGTTAAATTACAATTTTAAACAACGGCAAAGATAAAACATAAAAGAAAACGTATAACCCAATTTTCATCCAGAAATATCAACAAAACATGCCATATGACCAGGGCTGTTCAAACTGTTGCATACAATTTTCTCTCTCTAAAGTTGAATTAAATTCAGTCAAACTGATATTACGTATCTGGCTCAAGGATGTTATTTTATATGAACCAACACTTTAGATTAAATAATACTAGGGGGATTTGGGATGTTGTGAAGATAGTTTGTGAGTGTCTATGCTAGATGGAGTGAAGTTACAGCCCTACTGGAAACAGAAACTGGAAGAACTGCTGAGGGTGGACAGAATACTAAGTGCATCACAATCTAGTCATTAACACACCACATAACACTACAGTCATGAAAACATTATGGCAGGCAAATGTAACGTGATCCGGGGTGAATCACCATTGAGGCTGTCATTCCATCAGCCACAGCAGAACAGAGAAACCTGAGCAAGGCCATGGAAGGAACCGGAAAAATGCATCACCATAAAAATCCAGGCAGCCAGAGCACAGGGAGGAACAGAACAGGGCAGCTGGGGAAAAGAGAGAGTGGGGGAAGAGAAGAGCATTATGTCAAAGCGTCAACAATACAGCGCTTTGACAGGCAGGACAGAACGACTGCAGACGAAAAAAAGAAGATAAACATTTTTGAAATGACCCTTTAATCTGCGTAAGCATGTACTGTCTGAGCAGAAGGGCAGGAAACCATGGAACAGACCACAGCTTCAACCATGCAAGCTACTACACCTGAAACGCTAGCAACAAGCCAACCAAACAGAAACACAACACCCCTCTCTCTCCCACATGCACTTGAAATGTGTTAATTAATGTCCAGGAATACACAAACAATGGGACAACCAGACAAAAGCACACCAGCAGACACACAAACACGCATGAAGCCACACACAAGTACACAACCCAAACAAGATACATTAATACAGAGCAATATTATTATTACACATTTCTTTTTGAACAATATACTGTTTATTCCAAGACAGCGTTTGTTTTACAAAAATATCACAAATGATTATTTGTTAGAACATATAACGGCAGTGAACAAAGCCAATCACTCAAATATCAGAACTACAAACGTGTAAGTCATTCTTCTGTAATGGGCTGGGTGGAAACCACACTGTATATTAAATATACGAAACATTCCACTCAAAGCACAACAATGTCGCACTTCGCAGCAAGGTTCATCAGACACAGAGGAGCGTTCACCCATATGCTGTCATAGGTAAAGGCGTGTTTGTTGATTGTTTAGCACCTCCCTGTATGTCCAGTGCACAATTACATTAGATTTGCTGAGCTTAACATAGGGAGTAAAAAACCTATGGCATATTATATATTTTATTTTTTTCCAACATGGTATACATAAATAGAATTTGTGCACTAAAATTTGAAGAAAATGCCATTTAAATTGGTCATTTGTAGAGGATGTTTTAACTTCTTTTCACTTAGAAAATCAACATTTGAGCAGGCTTGTTGTCATCAGACTGTAGGATCATATCATTTCAGAACAGAATATACCACACCGGAAAATATATATACATATATATAAAATAAGTCAGAACACAATCACACATAGTTCATATACTCGTCTTCTGTACTCTAATGGTATATCGGGGAAAAGAGATTTTTATAATGATGAAGTTCTTCTGTAGTTAATCAACAGTTACTGTAATGGATACACATTTGGCACATACCTATATGTATGAGGCTGGGATTTTAGGCATGTAATAAATCTGTCAATATAATTATTCACATTAGAAGCAGAACAACATTGACTGAATTTTACTTTAAAGAACATCAACAACTGTGGGCAACACAACTGAACTTATTGTTAAGTACAACAGTTCGTCCTTTAGAACTTATTTTAAAGGCTTAAAATGAATGTCTTTAGATCCGTCTTTAGAATGGATAAATACATATTGGTACAGACAAAATAAAATAAAGACCTATCCATTTTTCAATACTTATAACCCAGCACCGACACAAATGGTCAAACTACATTGCATATATTCGGCACACAAAAGTGAACCAAGTTGGCACAATCGTTTGTACACAACACGTAGCATATACCTACATAGATCTCTATGAAATACTTGCTGTGATACAGTCAATTACTGTTGTTCAATCATTAAAACCAAAACAAAACAACAAATAATATGCCCCGTATAAAAGTTATGCTGCCATAAGAATGTTAATAAAGGCTTTGGAGTTAAAAATATACAGTTGCTGTCTGTAATGAAAGATGATGTGTTAATGATGATAAATGTGAAATGAGATGATGAGGGTGACAGAGGTCTGTGTCAAAGGTTGTCACGTGTCAAAGGTTGTGACCCCTGCAGTATTACACATGCCTCACACAGACATATTCCACGTTCTGATTTGGTCAAATTTAGCAGGCATGCCAAACAAACAGTATTAAAGCTGTGTTATATTGTGGCTTTGTGTTGCTATTACCATTTAGAATTGCACTGCATTTAGGGAAACCTTAGTCTAGAGAAACCTACAGTTTGAGGCCATCACTGTACTGACTATAAAACGTGCTTCAAATTGTTTACACATTTCAGTTCAAACAGGGGGCAGAAAGTCATTCATTTAAAGCTTGTGTTCAAATCTTACAGAAAGCCTTGGGTCCAGTAGGAAAAGTACATGAATAAGAAAAGTTGAACTCTTGTTTTAGGGCTCTACTGCCTCCTAGAGGAGAACCATGCTGAGGCTTCATCCACAATCTTAGCCATGCACCAGAAAAGTACAGCCAAGTGACAAAAACAAACAGCAAATCTGATTTAGCGGTGGAATATAACTAGAAGAGGAATGCTTTACAAATAGCACAAAAAATATTTACTGAAAGGACATTCACAGCAGGAGAGTGCAACACTGAAAAATTACATTTTGGCATGTGACGATATTTCTACTACTGACATCAATGCGCAGTTAAACACTTCCAAACATGCAGATACTGTTTAATCAAGTACTTATCTTATGACTAAGAAATCAACTCAGGGGAACAGTAATGTTAGCCTGTGCTGTGATAGGCTACTGAGGCAGATGTTTATACAGTCAGTCTTGCAGACACTACAATGTGCACCATCGAAAAGTGTGGAGCACAGGATACTGCAGGGCCTTCTATGTGTCTATGTGTGAGTATTTATTGTGAATGCAGTGCAACAGGAAGTGCTTATACAGAAGCCCTCAGAATGGCATTCGTTCTCACTAAAAACTGATTTTAAAAATATTCCAAGTACTATTCGAACACTAAACCAGGTGAGCAGGAATGAATAACAAAAAAGAACAAAAAGTAAAAAAAGATTTAAAAAAGGTATAAAGCAAGATAAAAACTGTACATAGTATGCGTTACTACAAAACTGAGAAAAATAGATCTCTGGAAAAATACTAGCATTCTAATTCTTAAAAATGTGATTGGTACATTTGAAGACAAACCCAGATAAAAAGACAAATGGAATTTAAAAACATTTGGGTTATTTCATAGACCTAAATACAGAAATATTTAGAAAAACTAAACAGAATGTTTCCCAATTTTCAGCAGAACCCAGAGCAAATATGTACAGCACCAAAGTTTGTAATTCTTTAAAGGAATGAGTTGAAAAGCCTACAGTCCTGAAATGTCTGTGTATTTAAGTTCTTTTACAGCTGTGTGTGTGTTAAGCTGTTAGGGCAGTACTTGGGAAAGAGGTAGAGGTCTTTGCAGAGAGAGCTGGTGAATTCAGACATCTCTTTACAGCGATGATGAGCTGAACCTGGAGCATAGCCCTCTCTCTCCTTAATGCGCCCATTCACCTATCCAGGGAAAAATGTTAGAAAGCAGCATTAGATGTTACATGCATACATTGGTTGGTTTAAAACAGAGGTGGAGAACACTACAAAAGTCAGATTCCTGCAGTTTGGTGATGCTCAGGCACATCTGAATCAACTCATCCAATAATTAACAGGTTACATTAGAATGCTAGAGCAGGGAAATCACCAAACAAGGTGGAACTTTTTTTCCTATGCCTGACCTAAAGGCTCTGTGTGTGTAAATATTACCTGGACCAGTATATCCGATAAATGCGTATCCCTGGCTCTCTGCCTCACAGCTGCGTTGAGCTCCTGAATGAACCAGGAGCCTTTCTTTGTGTTCCTCATTGCAGCAGTGCCTAAGTATACACACACACACACACACACACACACACACACATTATATAAATTACACCATTGTTTCATTAGACTACATTATTAGACGATGTTTACAGTAGGAATTCTCACACCTGAAAACCTGAACCAAGGTTCATATTCCTGCTACACTGTCGATCGTGTTTGCATCTCATTCCTTGTATACAGAGGTTTGACAGTGTTACTGCACCTCTCTCCACATCGTAATTGTTCATGATTGCTTGATTCTCTAAACAACAAAAGAATCGTCCCTGTTCATCAGGAAATGTGTATTTAGGAGAACTTGATCATGCATTCTGGGTTTGTCACACACTAGAGGGCTTTTCCAAGAAAAATAAATCAAAGAATCTAATACAGACTTTGTACAAAATTGTACTTTGTAAATCATTAACCATTATTATACAGTCAAATGCACAATGCTGTTCTGCTCCAGTTATAGGAGTATTAGGAATGTTTTTAACCTGCCTCAGAATTGTGAATAATGACCTGCTGACCATCAGGCATGTCTAACAAGCTCACATCAATTTCTTTTTCTTTGACAATAGCAGGAGCCATGCAACAAACAAAAACGTTTACATGCAGAAAACTGAACCACTGAACAAATTAAAAAATGACAAGTACAAAAAGGTACAAAATGTAGACAAAATACAAATATGCACATCTGAAAATGGACCTAGATTACCCAAGATTACTCATGTAACTCACTTTTTATATTAGCACTTTAATACTATTACATTCAAAAGATGATGTACGCTTTCAAATATCAACTGACCAATACAATACATTTTGGCTTAAACCTAACTCCACAGGTTTCACACTACAGTTTCCCGAGCACACAAAAGGTCTTGTGTGCCATATGCATGTTCTGCCTATATGGGCTGCAACTCCCTACACATCACACTGCTTGGTTTGTGAAAGGTTGGACCTCTGATGTCAGTGTATCGTGAACTTGCATCACACACAGTGTAGCATAAGACTACGTTGTTTGGGAAAATGAGATCCAGTCAATATCAGGTGATAAAAAATAAGCCATATTTGAAAAAGCAGGTGTAAACTGATACGTCCCTTTAAGATTGTAATGATCTGATCACTACGGTTGACTCTGATGGAATACTAAGTGGAAACAGGACTCTATACACTGAACAGGCAGATATTTTCATATACTAATTTTCAAATGAGGGACATCACGATCATTAAGAGATACTGTGAGTGAAAAAGTCCAGAGATATATCTTTAGAACACAAGTCTAAAGATTCTACAGACATAAATACCATATATCCCCACAGAGACACAAGTGGATACACACTGAAACCTTTGAGAGTGGCAAATCCGCAGATCATGTCGGATCTCTGGGGTAGTTTCACTCGTAGTCCCTCTCGCTCTCTCTGCTCCCTTGTTTCATTCTGTCTTTCGCTCCTCTCCTCTCTTCCTGCATCCCTCTGTTCACAGCCTGTAGGCTCAGTACGATCCTCACCATCTAACTGGTCTACTCCGCTGTCCATTTCCTCTGAAATAGGAAACAACAAAGGTTAGAGTCATGCATGTTGTGATCTAGATCAGCATTTTGATAGATATTCACTCAGAATATTACAAATAATTCTTAAGATGAACTGTGTGTGTGGTATGTGAACCAACCTCCTCTACATGCCTGAATGAAGAACATTTTTGGCTTGTTCTGAAGCAAGGAACAGCGAGCGTTATCAAACCTCTCAAACACCCAGTCCAACTGCCAAACACAGGGAGAGAGAAAGACTGAGAAACAGAGCTTTTCAATGCATGACAACCACTTATTTCATTTGTCCTTCCACATTCGATTCTGATCAGTATCTGAGCAGCTACCTGTAGAGATTCAGACCATTTCTGGCATGCCAACTTACATAACTTCACTCCATAAATTCAATACATTTCTAAAGCTGTTATTATCTTTACTGTCTACAATTCATCTGATAATCCTACTAATTACTTCCTACAGACATTTTATTTTAATATTTACATTAATTTCATTAATACGTAGGGCTGTACCCGACTCAGAATTTTGTCAGTCGAATCGGATTCGCCCGTCCTGGTCGACGATTCGACTATTCGTACATGTTTTTCATGTACATTATCTAGTAATCAGTAAATCAATTTGCATACGTTTCAGATCTGATGTCCTCCTCATTTAAAAAGCCAGCAGAGTCACAGGAACATATTTCTGAACTAAAAGAGACGCGGCGTATGTGATCGATCTGAAATGGAGCCTTTAATTACAGAATATAGCGTCGGTAGCAGCTCGTATTTATGCTAAACATTAGCGCTTATAGCTTATAGTCTTTTTAATTTCACTTCTAACAGCTTCTTCAGTAGGAGGACCCTTCGTCTTTCATCTCTCATAAATAACGAACTGCTAAATAAAACCAAATTAGTCAATATTTAAATTATTTATAGATGAAAAGAAGAATGGTAGACCTGAAACCGTTTAAATATATTCCCAGCGCTGAAATAATCATTTTTCGTCTATCAGCAGGCGTATTAAATGACTGTACTTATCCTTAAATAAAGATAATCTTAGCTGTCGACGAATAAAAATAAATATCTGTAATTTATGTTGTAAAATAACGGAATTATAATAAAACAAATGTCTCCGCTCCGTTTTTCCTTCACCGCAAACAGCCGTTACGTCTAAACCGAAAGTCAGCTTCCTCGTTTGGAGCAGTGTAGGATGTCTGACTATGTGAGGAGCAGACTTCGGTTTAATTAGTTCGGATTCTCTTCTTTAAAACTTCCTCCAGACTTTCTCTGAGACATTGCTCCCCCCGTGTTTCTCAGCTTCGCGGCTTCCTAAGAGGTGAACCGCCAGCGCAGGTCGTCACGCGGATTTTATTTTTTTAGCAAGGATACGTCACAGCCCAGCTAGACCTTTAATATATATTTATTATTCCCCTTTCATAATGATTAAAATCTCTTTTTACATTCTTAAAGTTCTTGTGCATTTTTGTAAGCTTTAGTCTGTTTTACGGGGAAAAAAAGGTCACTGAAAGGTCTCAGTCGACTTAAAGGGTCACCGACTCACGATTCGAATCGTCGACTTCAAGAGGGCAGCCCTAATATTTACATTAATCTGTGTTCTGTCTGTGTGTTTGACAAAAATCAATATGCAATTACTAACTATGGGCACTTCACCTAAACTTATATACAGTGAGGAAAATAAGTATTTGAACACCCTGCGACTTCTCCCACTTAGAAATCATGGAGGGGTCTGAAATTTTCATTTTAGGTGCATGTCCACTGTGAGAGACATAATCTAAAAAAAAAAAAATCCGGAAATCACTATGTATGATTTTTTAATAATTTATTTGTGTGTTACTGCTGCAAATAAGTATTTGAACACCTGTGTATTACAGAGGTCAAACGTTTCCCGTAGTTTTTCCACCAGGTGTGCACACACTGCAGCAGGGATTTTGGCCCATTCCTCCACACAGATCTTCTCCAGATCAGCCAGGTTTCTGGGCTGTCGCTGAGAAACACGGAGTTTGAGCTCCCTCCAAAGATTTTCTATAGGGTTTAGGTCTGGAGACTGGCTAGACCACTCCAGAACCTTGATATGCTTCTTACGGAGCCACGCCTTGGTTATCCTGGCTGTGTGCTTTGGGTCATTGTCATGTTGGAAGACCCAGCCACGACCCATCTTCAGTGCTCTAACTGAGGGAAGAAGGTTGTTCCCCAAAATCTTGGCCCCGGTCATCCTCTCCTAATACAGTGCAGAAAAACACCCCCACAGCATGATGCTTCCACCCCCATGCTTCACAGTAGGGATGGTGTTTTTGGGATGGTACTCTTCGTCATTATCATTCTTCGTCCTCCAAACACGCCAAATGGAATTAAGACCATCTGACCACGGAACTTTCTCCCATGACTCCTCTGGATCATCCAAATGGTCATGGGCAAACTTAAGACAAGCCTGGACGTGTGCTGAATTAAGTAGGGGAACCTTCTGTGCCATGCATGACTTTAAACTATGACGTCTTAGTGTATTACCCACAGTAACCTTGGAAACAGTGGTGCCAGCTCTCTTCAGGTCATTGACCAGCTCCTCCCGTGTAGTTCTGGGCTGATTCCTCACCTTTCTTAGGATCATTGATACGCCACGAGGTGAGATCTTGCGTGGAGCCCCAGTCCGAGGGAGATTGACAGTCATCTTTAGCTTCTTCCATTTTCTAATAATTGCTCCAACAGTTGATCTTTTTTCACCAAGCTGCTTGGCAATTTCCCTGTAGCCCTTTCCAGCCTTGTGGAGGTCAACAATTTTGTCTCTGGTGTCTTTGGACAGCTCTTTGGTCTTAGCCATGTTAGTAGTTGGAGTCTTACTGATTGTGTGGGGTGGACAGGTGTCTTTATGCAGCTAACAACCTCAAACAGGTGCTTCTAATTTAGAATAATAAGTGGAGTGGAGGTGGAGCTTTTAGAGGCGGACTAACAGGTCTTTGAGGGCCAGAATTTTTGCTGATTGGCAGGTGTTCAAATACTTATTTACAGCAGTAACACATAAATAAATTATTTAAAAAATCATACGTTGTGATTTCCAGGGTTTTTTTTAGATTATGTTTCTCACAGTGGACATGCACCTAAAATGAAAATTTCAGACCCCTCTATGATTTCTAAGTGGGAGAACTTGCAAAGTCGCAGGGTGTTCAAATACTTATTTTCCTCACTGTATTCAGATATGCACACGCTGTTAAATGCTGAAGTGAAGACAGATGGAAGGATAACCTCAAGCAGCTGGCCGTCAGTTCCGTAGATGGAGCCTTCAACTCCATGAGACAGTAAACACACAGCACAGCAGTCATAGACCGCGTGCTCTGGTCGTCGTGCAAACTGCTCTATACAGTCTCGCATTGCCTGAGAGAGAAAGAGAAAAACAGTAACAACAATTACATTGATGCTGAAAGGTTTAAAAAACTTTATATATTTCTGCATAAATATCACCTCAAACTTCATCAGAAGTATTAAAATAAATACCTAATTAATAAGACCAACATATTAGTCTTGGTCACTGGCTTGTTGAGAAAAAAATAATACAATATTACATTATTACATCTTTAGCAACTGTCGATTAGTCCAGGACATCGGCTTGGATGAATTTTAGCCCATTTTTCAGAGTAAAACAACTCAGTTATGTTGGTGGGTTTCCTCCTATGAACTGCTTGCTTCAGGTCTACAACATTTTATTGGATAAGGGTCAGGATTTAAATTTGGCCATTAAAAAACATTCACTTTATTCTTTTCTTCTTTTGTAGAACAACTTGCATGCTTAGGCTTGTTGTCTTGTTGTGTTACCCACATCCGCTTGATATTTAGCTTATGAACTGATGTCCTGACATTTTCTTTAAAATTTACTGGTAAAACTCCAAACCATCAGACTACCACCACCATGTTTTAGATGGGATAAGTTCTTTACGCTGGAATGTAGAGTTTTCTCTCTCCAAACATAACTTTTTGTTCCAGTAGTCTTTTAGTTTGTTCATCTGATTTTTAGCAAACTGCCGACTGGCAGAAATGTTCTTTTTGGAGAGCAGCGGCTTTCACCTTGTAACCCTGCCATGCACACCATTGTCGTACAGTGTTCCCCTGATAGTGGACATCTGGATTTCGACATAAGCTATGAGAAAGGCCTTTAGTTGCTTAGAAGTTACCTTGGGCTTTTTTGTGACCTTGCAGACTATTACATGTTTTGCTCTTGGCATGATCTTTGTTGGTCAATTACTCCTGCAGAGGATAATAATGGTCTTGAATTTTCTCCATTTATACATAATCTGTAGGATTGATGGACTCCAAATTCTTTAGAGATGGTTTTGTAACCTTTTCCATGATTATCAACATCTCTTCTTGTGAGGTCCTCAGAAATTTATTTTGATACACTTGCACAAACACATGTTGTGAATATCAGACTTCGATAGATCCCTGATCTTTAAAAAAAAAAAAGGCACTACTTACACCTGATTGAAAACACCTGACCTGACTAATTTCACCTTCAAATCATCTGCTAATCCTTAAGGCTCACATACTTATGCCACTCACAGATATGTAACACTGAATCATTTTCTTCAATATGACCAAGTATAATATTTCTGTATCATTTGTTTAATTTGGTTCTTCTTTTGTACTTTTAGGACCTGTGTGAAATCTGATGACGTTTTAGGACAGATTTATCAGAAATATAAAAAACGTTCTATAGCTTTCACATACTGTCAAACACCACTGTTAATATTTGTCACCTACAGATACATATTCAAGGTACTGGCTGATCGCACATACAAGGCAAACAATGCACTATGCATATTTTTAGTCTTTTATCTGCTGGCTTGTTGCTGAGCACCTAAGAGTTTGGAGTTGCACCTGGACAGTGAGGTCTTTGTGTAGGCTGACTGTGAAGTCCAGTTCAGTAAAGAGTCTCCTCAGGACCTCCTCATCCACTTCTCCTCCTCTTCGCATATCCAGCTCCAACAATTCTGGCTCAAAGCGCACATTACTCACCACCAGTGCAAGGCCCCGTGGACTGGAGCACATTGAGTAGGCCTATGGGAACAAGGACAGAGGGGTGTCTTGTTGTTTGAATCTTGTTTGAAAAGATGGGTAATGGAAACTGGTACTTGTGCAATGCTGACTCTCAAGCTGAAAGAGTGTGCATACCTTTGCACTGTGGGACATGTAGAACTCAGGTGTGCAGGGCAGTACAGCAGTGGTCACAGGACTGTCAGCATCCAAACACATCTCCATAGACTCTGAAACCCCAAAGCAATCACAACTGTATTCATAGTGGAAGCAAAAGTGGGACTGTAAGACCTTTTGTCTAACAATAACCCTTGCATATACGGAAAAGCAAGTTTGGGCACAGTATCATGCCAAAGTTAAACATGTACATATTAAACACTGTCCCACTGTAATAAACACAACAACAAAATCATCATGCAAAAACATACACATTACAATAAGTATTGGATGATAACTACAATTAAACTGGGCTTGCTTGTGGAGAGGTCTGGAAACGGTTATGTGAAAGCCTTGACTTATTTTACATCAATACTTATTTTATTAATTTTATTTGTATTTATTTTAATTTTACTCACCGTCCAAAAATAGCTTTTTAAATATGACTTTTGCACAGTACTGTATGTGTTAACTGAATAATGTTTTCATTATGATTATTTCAATTTGCTTGTATTAAACACAAAACAATGTTATTTTCTTACAAACTAAACTGAGGTTTTTTTTAAATAGAAAACAAGCTGATCACAAATATTTAAAAGGGCCAATGATACTAAAGGCAGCCATGATCAATAACTAATGATTGCATACTGTCAACGGCTTAAGCATCTATACAAATATGTAAAGCATAAACACTTGTAAACAATTTTCTTGGTTGCCCATGATGCCTGCACAGTACTATACATCATTAAATCATCAAACACGGCTAAAAGCCAGAAGAGCTAAACTGCTCTGTTCGATCAGGCTTGTGTGGTCAATTCAATCAGTGAAGTGACTCGTCAGTGGCCTGGCCCCAGCAAAATAATACAACTCTATCACAGCAAAATAAATGCTAATAGCTTCTTTTAAAGACTAAAAAATAGACTCTCATAATTGGACTCACACACACCCTTACCATGGGTGCGGGGCCTTTTGGCAGGCACTGCACACTCCTGAGTGGAGAGAGGAAGTGTGGGGTCTGAAAATCTCTGCATACACAAAAAGAAACAATATGAATGTGGAGTATGCAATATATGCAATATGCAATATGAAGTGATACACAAAGATGCATGTGAATTCATGGGTTGATTGTTCATTAACAGTTTTAGCCTTCTCACAAGTGCTTTGAGGAGTTGCTTAAGAAAGGTAAGAGTTAGGGAACCTCTTTGTGTGGCTTATTTGAGATCACCAGAAAGACTGCCTGCTGTTTGGGTGTGGTACTGTGAGTGTAGAAGCAAGTGTTCTGTTGTCTTTCACTCCTTGCTGCCTGCCACTGTGATTCAGGCCCTTTCAACTCACCTATTAAAAGGTATACACTCCACTACTAATCTAACTTTCAAATGCTGTATGTGTTCTGTACTAGGAATGTCAGAGTAAGTGTGCTAACCCAGGAACTGCATTCCTCTGTGTAGGCTGTTTAGGTAGCTGACTTTAACAGGATATCAAAGGCCAAAAATGATCCCAGATCAGCACTTTCACTCTGAGTGCTGATATTACAGTAAAGGACCTGGTTACTGATTGGCCAAGAAATTACAGAAGAACAAACATGGTCTACATTTATAGCAGCTTCTCAGCTAGATAGTACAACCAGTCTTCAGGAAAAAACAACATGTACACTAAGCCTAAACAGACAATAGCACACATGACTAAGTAAAAGACTGAACAGACAAAGCATTTAATATGAGAAATAACAGTGTAAAGGGTGTGGTTACCTGCCAACAGTAAGCTGCAACACTCAATCACCTAAATGTAAAGTTACTACAGGGACCCATACAACTATACACACAAGCAACTCTACTCCAAAGCTACACACTCCTATGAATCATAAATCTATATCATCATATACTATAAGCCTAATAACCTGTCAGGTTAGGTATAAATTGATCATATGTATATTTCATTCCAGACATTTCAACAGTTACATAGGTGTCTCAGCAATAGAGCAAACGGAGCACTTACTAAAGGGGGAGCAAACATGCTTTTGCCCCTCCTACTTAACCTTTTTTCCCTACAAATAAAAAATAATGACCTATTTTCTGCCTTTAACTTTCGAGACTATAGTGGGATATGTCAAAATAACAATATTTTAACAGGATTTTATGGGAAAATTGAAGTGGTACAAAATTGTTAATTCCTCACGTTTCGACCGACTGTGCCATAATGAATGCTACATAATGATTGTGTAATAATAATTTTTTGTTATCTTTATTTTTATGTATTATTAATTATAAAATGGTGGCAAATTCTCTCAAGACAGGCTATGCTAAATATTTTAAGACTTGGTGGACTATACCAAAAGAATGTATTATTTTCTATAGATACTGGCTGATTATAGTGAAGTTCTGACTTATATATTTGACATTATGTCAATTAACTAATCTTAATAATGCAAGCAATTATTTTAGCATTCTAAAATGAAGTTTTTTTTCATGCTCCAACTGATACCAGGAAAAAACACTGAAAAAAAAAGTTTTTAATGTTTTGTTTGTTCCTCAACTACACTAGAACAAAATGCAAGACTAGAAGCCCATGAATAGGTACAATCAGTCCAGCATTCATGACAACATACATGGTTATATTGGTGTATGTCTCCCAGACAGTGTAAGCAGCCTGCAAGGGTCTACACATTAATATGCTACAATTCATTTCAGTACGTCTAACGCTAAGATCTTTCTCCAAGTGTTCATGATCTAATAAGGACAGATAACATTTCCATTGTGCCTTGAGAGACAGAAGAGTGAGTGCGCCCAGTATTATTTGAGATAGCAGGATGGTGACAGGAAGCTGTTATCTTTAAGAGCTGTGCACATGCCCTTCTGTTAGAAGAGGGGTGAGAAAAAGCTGTTAAAAGGAAATCCTGTTTGGCTTTGCAATCCTTTAATATCAAGCATTTAGGGGGACCTAGGCAAACATGAATTTGTTTGAGCATCATGAAACAACCCATTGCCATCTTTGAATGGTGAGATCAATGCATGCCTGAGGCCTGATGCCCTCACACCACACAGAGCTGATTCTCAGAGGTAATTCTGACTGCTGCCTTCGGGCAAAACCTCTGCCCTCATGAGCTGGTGTCTAGTGCCCTGAGGTCTTCTGTTGCACAGAGACTTGTTATCTCATGCAAAAGACACAGGTTATGCACAGTCAGCGATTTTGTGTCTTACTACTTGGTGCCTGAACAGAGTCAGCTGTGCATGTTAAGTCATCCTATGGTGGTTCAAGACCTCTGAAATTGTGTAATCTTTCTTTAATCAGTGTCATTCCCATATTAGGAACTCAGGGTCTAAGCTGGTTTTCTCTATGGCAGAGGGAAATGGTGTTTGGGGAAGGTAAATCACACAAACCCAACACATTTTACCATGTGGATATTTCACATCAGAACATTTCTAAACCTTCTGAATAATGAGGGTATTATATAGAATGTTAGTTACATTTTGCGGGTTGTATAAACTGGCTAGGGCAAGGTGACAAAGAGGAATGCTTTTAAGGAACAGATGCATATATTGCATAGTGATGATATATAATGAGGTTAAGTGTGTGTAGCATTAAGAAAGTCACAGAAAAGCTTTAAAAGGCTTAGGCTTCTTTCAGGACGTTTCCTTTCGCTCTGTCATTAGTTTTTGGTGGGTTTGCAAGCCTCTATTACTCTCACCTCTTCTTCTCTCCTGTTTCTAGCAGGTGTGCTGTCCTGTGTCAATGAGATTCCTCCCTCACTCTTTGTGGGTGTGCTCTGCAACCACATATGCGCAAATATCTTGTTACAACAACTCTTGCCTCTGGCATTCCTAACTCTCCAAACCGGTGTGAAGTTTGTTACAACGGGTGTGATTTCCTCACCTCTCGCTCTCTGAATCTAATGAGCAGGCTGTAGAGGTGCTGCTGCTCTGTCTCTTTAAGAGCCATGCAGAAGTTGCTGAAGGCTCTGGGGCCACGCTTAGGCAGCAGTGACAGCAAACGCCAGCTACGCTTATGGGATGTTGGCTCTGCCTGCAAAATTCAAGTCATAATAAGGTCAAACACCATTACTGCAGTGCAGTCAAGATATATAAATTCCTATAACTAAAAGACATTATCCTGAAACCCAGTTCTCACATCCACCTTTAATCCCATTTTTAACTAATCCCTTCTGCAGCACAACCAATAGTTTGTGAGCATACAGTTAAAAGAATAACAGTTCCCAACATAATGCTTAATTAACATAATTGGTACTATTAATGAAATGCACCTTACCAGTATGGTTTCAGCCATGCCTTCGGTGAGAACGTCATCAGCCTGCAAAAACTGGATGAACAGCTCATCCACCACCATTTCTTTACAAAGTGCCACTGAGTTCTTCTTCAGCGCCAGCTTATCTCGCTCTTTCATGCCACATTCAAGCATGGTGCTGCTGTGGAGATTTGTACATTGTGTTTGTGTGTTGAGGGGAAAAGAGCAGAGCTGTGTGAGACTGCAATCAACCATGATTTAAGAAAATTCAATGGAGTATTATACCAGTTCTTCTAAATGTCTATGTAACTGCATCATGAGGACGCAATGATTATTCAGAGTAGTTGTGAAATGATCCGTTTTAAAGAAAAAATCCCAGGTGAAATTATTTACAGCAGACATCCAAAGCATTTGATGTCTCATACTTTATGAAAAACGTACAAACTGATATCCGACACATTGTTTTAGTATACAAGTACGGAGATATGGTTTTGCATTAATGGCAGAGAGGCAGAGAGGCACAAGCAGGATGTTAAAACTGAAAAACAGAATAAAATAAACTACAGTCACTACCAACATCAAGATTCCACCAGCATCCAAAAGACACATGCAGCTCTTACTAGCCTAGTCGTTTTGGATAATAGGTATGTAATAAACACTGATACACTTAAGTAGCGCAATATTATGTTTTGTTATACTGCACTCTCAAAAACAGCATTTTTTATCAATAACTTATATGCAAAGGTTCACGACAGACATGGGTTCTTTGTGTTTAAACCTCAGACTGCTGGATAGCAGTGTTGTAACTTTTCTCTCTAGCTATTAGTCTCTTCAACTCCGATGTAAATAAGTAGTGCAAGAGCACACCGCTAACATTAGCACACCTAGCTGACTAGTTAACATTTTTACATTATGAGTTTCTGCTCAAATTAGATGTAAAATAACTGCAACATATCTCCTTGCTATAAGCATCAAAAAGTATTGTATATAGCATTGTATATAGTAACCCTGTATCACAATAAACAACATAACACCACGTTCTAACCAGCACAGAGGTCTCTGCAGAACAGAGCGAGTGGGTGTATTTCAACCATCCTATCATAATGGTGTGGGTTGTTTTCAATCAACCAACCACAATAGCTGTTGGGGTTAGGTTGATTGATAAATTAAAAAGAGCCCTTTTCTATTCTGCAAACACTTCTTGCTCCGACACAATCTGTGTTTGCACCGCCGTCCTGGTTTCTATCTCCACTTCACAATAAACCACTCTGAACAACAGTTTACATCTCAGCAACTGACAAAAACTCAATTAACATGTTTACCTATTTTTTCAGCAAGCCAGTTCAATGTTGCTATTATTTCTAAACACTTGCTTGCTGCAGTCATTGCTAGGCTATGTCCTAAGAAACTTTCCTAAAGTTGAAATTGTATCACAGTAGTAACAGCAGGTGTCTTAGACCAGTGTTTCCCCTAACCTGGTCCTGGAGGGACCCTGCCGTGCACATTTCACCGGATTCCCTGCTTTAACACACCCCTGCAGCTCTGAATCGGTCTGCTGATAAGATGAACCGGGTGTGTTGGGAGCTGTGAAAGCACTAACATGTGGCGGGCAGGGTGCCTCCAGGACCAGGGTTGAGAAACACAAATACATTTTAACTGTATTCAGCAAGCACACTGAATGCATGTGCGACGACACGAACACTGTAATCTAGGTGTAACAATATTTAGTTAGCTAGCTAGTTATCTAACATTACACAGGAGCCGTTAACATGAAATGCAAACACACTCATTCAGCCTTCATATTAAAAATAAAACACCCAATAACCTTTCTGTTAAATACCCTAGCTATATAGGTCACGATAGCATGTCAGAGTTATAAAATCAAAACGTACCGTCGTTGATGTTTTCTCAGTATACTTCCAAATACAACTGACTTCTTCCTAACTTGGCGACTTCAGTAGGAAGTATCGAGGAGTTCACGAGGAGGAGGAGGAAAGCCAACTTCCAGCAGCAGCAGTCTGAGTATTCAGCTAGCTAACCAGCTAACTACAATGACAGCTCGTACAGCCAACTTGCCCCACTCGGCAGCAGCCTGGTGGTCTGTCCCCCTTCTGTAGCAGTAAACTATCTAGCTAGCTAAGTAGCTAACTTCGCGTTTGGAACAAACTGGCCGCTGTAAACAGCAGGCAGCTAACTAGTCGAGCTAATCAGGCTACCAAGAAAACAACAACGACCAGTTAGCCACAGCAACGCAATGCATTCCGGTACAATGAGTCACTCAATCCTTTGTGCAGTTTTGTGAATGATGACAACTCATGCAGCATCGACGACGATCGTTTGTTATCCAGGGTTAGAATAAAAAACAGAATAAAAATAATTGACAGCAGAGAGGGGCACTGAAGGAACTTCCGCGCCAACACACAGCGAATGAGAGGCTGCGGCTGCTTCTTCTATGGGCTCTTAATGGAGGATAAGTGATATTACTGCCGCGTACTGGTGTTGACTGTAATCGGGAGTTAGGTGGGCATCCTAACAGCGCCTGGTACAAACAGGACATCCACTGCACAACCTAGAACGCAATGCTTTCTTGAAGTTTCGATTCAGTCGATGGAATCGACTCCACGTATTATAGACCCTGAGTCGACGATGCAGGCATACAGCAGATTAAAGCCGAGTTAGTAGCGATATGACGACGATTCAGCTTATTTCACAAACACTGAAGGCCGAGTGGAAGGCGATGAACTGAAGGAATAAGAACCGTAGACCGATTTTTTTTCCAGGTACTTGAAAGGTTGAATGTAGTTTTGTTCCTCTTTTAAGAGACTACAGTTGGCTACGTACACGCAGCTTTTTATTCGACCTTTCCGGTCCACCTTTAGCCGCCCAGTAAACAATGGTCGTCCGTGGACGTCTTAAATATTATTTTGTAAACAGAGTTTGTGCTTACAGCTTTTACAGCTGGTAATTAAACTCCCGCACTCAGACTATGTCTTGCTTTACACGACTCTATCCCTATGTCACTCGAGCTCATGACGGTAAAATGAACACAGCGTTGACAGAATCGAAAAGTCAACGGTTTGACTCATTTTGACTCATTTCGAGTCCTTGCCCAGATGTATTGGAGTCGAAGAATCGACTCTCCATCACTAGGTCAACCTCCCCAATTTAGAGTTGGACATTATAGACAAGGCTTACTGCGTTTAAACAAACCTCGTTTTAAGGCAGACCATGTTTTTAATGTTGTAGATAAAACACTCTTGAAAGTGACTCTGACGCTGAATTCCCATATTTACAAATCATGAGAGTATGATATATGGTGGTACAATCTTACTAAATGAACAATAATAATAATACTCCAAAACCTAGCGATGGTCACGTGACCGCTAGGCCACCTACATTAGTTAACTGTTCTTCACAGTTTACCTTCGGCAAATGGGTTGTCTTCTGTCAGCGTCCACGTTTTGTCCACTTAGGATTGTAAATTTGTCCCTTTAGGAGTCCTCGTGGTTGTTGAAACGCACCACGTGAGCGGACCTTAATTGCCTAAAGGTAAATTGTCTTTACCAGGAGTGGGGTTCGAACCCACGAGGACATTTGTCCATTGGATCTTAAGTCCAACGCCTTAACCACTCGGCCATCCTGGTGCGTGCTGTAGTGGTGTCTGCTGGTCGCTCAATCCTGATCCTACAAATACCTGGCTCCCTATTCATGAAGGTAAACTAGGATTTGCTCTTGTCAGTAAGAACACGATGAGAGGAATCGGATTCTGCACTAATCCAATACATTTACATCAGATGTCATCATGTTTTGACACGCCATTTAAAGAAAAAGCACATCACTGATTAATTAACGTAAAGGGCAGCATTTAGCATGGTTGGTGTATTAACACATTATAGGAGTTCAAGTCGACCACCGTAACCACTGGAGCCTGCCGTGTCTACCACGTGCACATAAAGCCTAACACCTACAATGATATATCCACTGGAGTAACTAGTATGAAGTTTCTAATCGTTCTTCAGAATAACAGTACGCTGATCTTACCCTCCACAGACACCAGGCGAACCTGCACTTGTTCACTTAAAGAGCAGCCTTTACCAGGAGTGGGGTTCGAACCCACGAGGACATGTGTCCATTGGATCTTAAGTCCAACGCCTTAACCACTCGGCCATCCTGGTTATACGAGTCTCACAAAGGGCCTCGTTGTCAGGTGGGGAGGACTTCGAGCCTTTACAGTGATTGAAGCCACAGTGGAAAAGACAGTGGCCGCAATTAGCAGCAGGATTGCAGTAAAACCACATAGACGTAAACTCCTCGCCTTCTTCATACAGTCACCGTTTCTGAATAGTAAATACGTCACATAAATAAGATTTTTTTCAGAGGCATGGAGAGTGTGCTGCTACCAGTAGAGATCCTAAGGAATCCCCTCCCCGGCAGCAGTTTGCAGTCTTTTGTTCAGCCTATAGAAGTTAGAGTAAATATTTTAATGCTGTTGTCAGAACTGAGCTCTGCAGAGATCTCTGAATCAGCGTTAACTGGTATTACATTCGTGTAGTCTTTTGTTCTTCAGCCTAAGTCAGAAACATTAGAGGTTAAATAGATTTTAAATGCTGTTTGTCAGAACCCTATGGAGCTCCTTGTTTTTGGTTAAGTGTGAGGATTACTCTCCATACCAGGAGATAGAGCCTTAACCGTGCATGCGATACCAGTTGGACGGCTGTACCAGTGTGTTTAAATAATGTACAAGTTTGTTTTGATTACATCCGAATGAAGTGTAGTTCTGCTTGGGGACCCTTCTTGTTGCTCTCTCCACCACTGGATAGCACAAAACCACACAATCTAGCATGTTTAAAGAAATCCTCTTTTCTATCACTTTGAATTTGACATTTCTGTTGTTTGTCATGTTGCGAGGATTCAAAAGGCATTTTAAAATCTAGGGTTAGGGTTGATCCAAGCAGTCAGAGCACCCAGACAGAGATGCCTTCGGAAAAATCTGTTAGAAACCACTTTTTAAACCAAAATATCAGAAATCAGTTTTGATGGGTTTTTTTGCAGGTCAAACTAATTTGGAAATGCCTGAATCTGAAAAATCTAATTTTGGCTGGCAATCCATATAGACAATATTGTCTTTAAATCTGATGTCATCTTATTTGTACATATCTTTTAAGAAACTGCCCTGGGGGCAAATTTCTTCAGAAAAGCTCTGGGACCTTGTACATGAAGCTTCTCACCATAGGAGTAGGAGAACTATGATCTAGTCTGTAAGAGCATCTGATTGTAGATCAGCACTTCTAGTCTAAAAAGCTCCTTATAGCTCAGGGGATGATTTACACAACATACACATAACCTGACATGGTGCATGCCCTCAAATCAGATGTCACTTTTTTATTTCAAGAGGCCATTTAAAATGCTAGTCTGGATTCATTTAAAAAGCAGAACTTATCAGGAGTGCGGTTTGAACCTACAAGGAGATTTGTCCATTGGATCTTAAGTCCAACACCTTAACCACCCTGGTGCATCAAAAGCACAGGGGCTGCAGACCTGATTCCATATCTTAATCTGTCTAAATCATCAGAATCTGGTATTTGACGCATCAAACAAAAACATTTGACTCTTTTCAATCCCGTTAGATCTCATCCTTGTTCACACTGTGTAATTCATGATACAGTATCATGACTTTGGACTGCATCACTGTGCATCAGCGAGAACATCAATTTAGCCCCAAGACTCTTCTTAATGTCAGGTTCCTAATTTAAACACCTGTCATGGTAATCTCTGATTGACTAATTAGTAATTAAAAATACAATAGCTAATACCCGTCTGCCTAGCTTTTTATATCATGATGTGATTGTGTAACACAGCCTTTAAAATCGATGAACCAACAAATGTATTTAAAAACATAAAAAAAAAGCTAATCAAACAAGGTAATCAAACACTTTATTCCTCATTTCTTTTCAAAAGCAAAAACCAAAGCTAGAATTTTCCAAACAGCAGAACAGCAAACAAAAAACAAAAATAGTCAGTCAGAAGAAACTTGTAGCTGACTTAGATGTCTCATCAACTTTTAAAAAATGAAATCCAAACTCATTCCTGGGATCACAACCTCCTATTTTTTCGTAAAGCAAGATTTGTATTGAGTTAGGTAAATGGCAAGGTTTTAGCAGATTGTATCATCTAAGAAATGCACACACATACACAGCATCTTGAGCATTTGGTATTCCAGGACCAGGTTACTCAACATAGACTAAACACAGTTTTTGACTCTGAAGCATTTTAATTCAAAAATAGCCGTTAACTAGGAGTGCTTTAGTCCAGAAGTATACGCCATATATGTTCTCGACGCTACCAGTAAAAGTACATCTATACATTTTTGGTCACACTTTCCTTTCATCGAGGTTTCAAGAAGCTCTCACAAAGATGTCAGGTTCAAGTGCTAATAAGCCTTTCAAACCATTTTGGAAGTCCCCCCCTGCCCAACCATCATATCAGGTCCAAACTACACCAACGTTTTGAACAGAGCAGATGGGTATTTTTAGTTTATCACTCTGTACCTGCATTAACAGTGCAATGAGCAGTTCCAAAGGTTTCCTTTAAATACCACACCATCTGAGAAGTGAATACAGTCAACAAAATTCAGATAGTCACCTAACAATTGCAATCATCACAAGTTCTCCAGTCACAGGTCACAAGTCTAGTCCTGATATTTCATAGAGAACCTGGACTAAATGTATTATATCACTCAAAACCTAGTCTAACCAATTTCTGAAAAACAGCCCACTACACATTTAATAATGTTTTCAGTACTGTTTATCACATACAGTATCCAAAGTTAAGTATTTTAACTTTATAGCTGAAGTACCTACAATTCCATCAGCATACACAGTTTCATTCTGTTCCTTATATTCATACAAAAACATTCCTGGTGAGAGGTCAGTGACACTCTATAATACCATATTTTATGCGTAACAGGTTAAATGCACACAAAGCTTCTGTGCAGCTATGTGGTCTTTCCATCATTATGATGGCAGTAACTGAATGCTGACGTAACCAATCATCTAAAACTCTCTTCTTTCCCAATCTTTGTCCAATCTTTCCCTTGGCAGAAAACACAGGATAGTGGACTAGCTGAGGTACTCTCTAAAGAGACAATGAGGAAAACCTAAAGGGTTGTAGTTGGAACCAATTAATTCATTAGAAATATCAAATGTAACTAATTTATTTAATTAAACCACACAGTACATCAATAAAAAGGTACAGCTTGCAGGTTTCTGGGAAGCTAAACTGAATCTGGAACTTTCTCCCAAAAAAAAAAAAAAAAAAAAAAAAGATCACTGCACTGTTATCCTGTCTGTTATAAGAAATATGAAAACTAATTTGCTGTGATGTCAAATTGTGTCTTTAATGGGTGGTATAAACAGCAGTATATGGGAATGCATATAGATAAGTGCTTTTGGTTTGTTCTGATACCTACGGAACCCCTCAACGCCCATACCTAATCCCTATCCTAAAATTACCCCACTGGACCAAATTATCATGGTCACATTGGAAGTAAGCGGTCATCCCTTTCCTCCGGCTCTTCTAGCGGCTCAGTACCAACACCCCTGTAAGTGGGTGGCTCCTCTTTGTTGCCACGAGAACGACACACGAAGTCACATCCATCCTGTGAATGTACAGAGGATCACTTAATATTTCATGCATCTCAATCATGAGTGAGTGAACAGATGAAAATAAGACAGGAACTTACAGCTGATAAATTGCCAATCTCTGACCAAAAGGCATAGTTCGGAAATTGCTCAACCCCTTTTGCTCCGACTACGAGTCGTTGATAGAGAAATCCACCAATAAGGTACACAGCCAAGCAGGAGAAGCCACTACAAACATGCATAAAATCAAATTAGTTAAAGCAACAAACATTGTGCTCTGCTTTAAACTGCACTATTGAAAACAAAAACACAAAAACATAATCATTCTTGAATAATATGCTAATGTTGGGGAACTCTGAAACATATGTTAATGCACCTTTCAGTTACAATTACTTTTAAAATGGACAAATTAAGGTTTTCTGGATTTATTGTTTGTAAATGTTTCGAAGATTGTAATAAATAATACCATACTTTCATTTTAATGCATTTATCGCAGCCACGCCCACTGCCCTAACGACTTTACACAGTTAGTGACTTCTGCTAGATTTCCCCCCTCATTACATTCAGTCCTATTTTATTTCTGTTCCTCTCCAGATTTAAATGTGCATGTTAACAGCTTATCCACATAAAGAAGGAACCTTGTGAACTCACAAACCTCAGTATCAGATGTTGCGTACTCTGTGGTGACACAGTGAGGGACAAAGTTAAAACAATGAACTATGTAAGTACTTACACAATAAGAAGTATAGACCCAGGGCTGAGTTTTGATTGGACAACAGGGCATAGTGCACTAGAGTCCAGCTCAAACAGGTAAAAACAATTAAGCTGCCGATCCCGTTCCTCCTGAATGACCGAGAGCTGTTCCTAAAAAGGTGGAAAGAAAAGGCATGTACAGTGAGCAAGAGGTGCACGGTGGGGGGTGGGGGTACTACGCTAAACCACAGACGCTGTTAGGAACAGTATTCAGTGCAGAAGTCCAGTTTTTCAGCTGACACTGACAGCTGTTCGTGCTACTTACAGTCATATGCAAACATTTGAACATCCCTGGTTAAATAACATGTTTGATTTTCTAAGTGAAATTAAGTTTACCCATACTCTACAGGGAATAATTGTAAATATGTCATTTTGGCACACAGTTTATTCTGGAAGTAAATAAATATATAAATATATGTATACACACATACAAAATGTGACATAACTTTGGACAGGCCACAATCATTTTAAATTGTTAAATTCAGAAAACAGTAAATGTGCATATAACATCAGATTTTTGTTCACTGTAAAAGATTTGTGCTAATTCTCACTATAAATCAACAAAACATGTTATTTGACCAATAAGGTGCCCAACTATTTCCATCATTGAAAAAAATATGATGTATCAAATAATATTAATGAAGCTTGCAAACAGAAAAGTGGCCAGAGGCCCAGCAATGTATCAAAAATCACATAATTCTCCCTGTGCCCTGTGTACATCACACCCAACTACTGTAGCTCTCTCAGCTCTACCACAAAATAGACCTGCAGTGGGGGAGGAGCAAAGTAATCAGTGGAATGTGCCTCAGAAATTCAGGAATTTGCTGGCCATGTACATTCTGGACTAATGTTATCTTTAGGCCTTTTTTCAATCTAACAATCACCACATAACTAACTTATGGTAACGTTACGGTAACTTAACTTTATTGGCTTTATTTATAATGCTTTTAGTCTTAAGACTGACATATGTAAATAAACCCTGTTCTGGCTGGGTACCCTCGTTTGAGTCTTCAAAAAGCAATCCAAAGTGAAACGGATAGAATAAACTGTTTTAGACCGAAAGCCACAGGGAAATCAGAACAAACAAATTTCAGGCATTCTTGTCAGAGGCCTGCAGAGGTATTTGCAAATATTGACAATAAACTGGACTGGGCTAAGAACACTGACGCCCTCTACAAGAAGGGCCAAAGTCGTCTCTATTTTCTGAGGCGTCTGAGGTCCTTCAACATCTGCAGGACTATGCTAAGGATCTTCTATGAGTCTGTGGTCAAGAGTGCCATCCTATACGCTGTTGCATGCTGGGGCAGCAGGCTGAGGGTGGCAGACGCCAACCGACTTAATAAACTGATCCGCAAAGCCAGTGATGTTGTAGGTGTGGAGCTGGACTCGCTGATGGCAGTGTCTGAGAGGAGGACGCTGTCTAAGCTGCAGACTATCATGGATAACGGCTCCCATCCTCTCTATCACACAGTGATGAGTCACAGGAGCACATTCAGTGCAAGACTCATACAGCCAAAATGCACTACAGAACGTCACAGGAGGTCATTCCTACCTGTGGCTATCAGACTTTATAACTCCTCCCTTAGAGCACGACACCATTCACATGTACAGTAATAACAGTAAAACAATAATTTAATTATGTGTGCGACAACTCAAACTGTGCAATAATTTTTCTGACTTCTGAAGATTTTATATATGTGTACATATTGCAAAATTTCTCTTTTGTTGTAAATTATTATTGTTTATTCTAAATGGTTGCTACTGTAAAAACGGCAATTTCCCCCTGGGACCAATAAAGTATTTCTGATCTGATCTGATCTGATCTGATCTATTTGCTAACATTCTCAAAATACAACAACAGCAGATGTGGGATCAGATTTTCTTAGACATCCATCACAGAGATGTAGTCAAAAAACATGTGATGCTTTAGACTTCAACTACAAGCTGGAGCTACGGAGTGTATTACGACTCTACAGACTCTTCATTAACATTCCTTTTCACATGAATAAGTGGCTAAACTGGTACAGCTTGAACAGGTGACCATATGTAAATGTGCTCATGGTTGTTTTTGACAGCCAAGTTACAATATGGACTGAGGCCAATAGTACTTTTTCAAACAGTAACAATAGTCACATAGTATAACAAACAAAGTTAAAAAATAATATTAGTAATTAAAAAAAATTCATAACTCCGTTCTCTGTTCTGACAAACATCCAATTTAAATAATACAAAAATCTCACCCCATTTAAAGATTTGTTACAGGAAACCATGATGATGGCTTTCCTTTCTTCTTTGGAGCAATGGGAATCGTATTTTTCTCCTCCCCTGTAGATCAGCATCACCCAGTCACCTGTAGAGAAAGCAAGAAGTTGTCCATGTGGAGTGTCTTGTATAAATGTCCAGTATTTAAGCACGGATAAACTTTAAAGCCACACTATGTAATAATTAGGGACCTGGAGATCTGTCTTGTGGAAGAGTGTAATTTCACACAAAACAAGTTTGTGCTTTGATTTCAGTCAGAACATGCCGAGCAGTATGTGTTCTGAGTTTCTAATTCCATTATCTACTACTGTCATTATATCTTCATCAGTATAATGTTTTTGCATTTGAGACCTAAACACTGAGCCAGACTAGCTGTCCAGAAAACTCCCTGGGAATCCAACTCTTAAATTTGTATTTCAAGCTTTACATGGTCATTTGCAGCACTGCACAGTCACCACATTTCAGCATGCTGTTGGGGTTACTTCAGGAAATGGTGCAATTTTTTTTCTTTTAACTGGAAAAACTTTATACTGTAAAGTCAAAGTGACTGCCCAAAAAGAACATGAGAGTTTTGGAATACACTGTTCAAAATAAAAGCCACTTGTTTTGCCATTTTTCAAACACTTTGAAATTCAGACATTTTTATGAATGTCAAATTACCTTTCAGGTCCTCTGTATAGTTACAGGTTTAGATATGGCTCATGTTACGCAAATGGAAATTTAAATTCTTCGTGGTCCTAGCATCATGACTCATAGCATGACTTTTTGTGGTTAAAGAAATGCTTCTAGCTGAGCTTTCATATTGTGGAGAGTGCAGACATTTTGGTTAAGGTAGTAGACAACACCTAAAATCCTCAGGTTTGGAATGTGGTCACACTCATACTCATACTCACTTCCTGCGATGGCTTCTGTGTCATTGTAGTTCCCAATGCGTACTGTTTTTCCATCCTTGTCCCTCTGTACGACTGCTGCACCTTGTACCCCATCTGCATCATCACACACCCGGACCGTGTATTTGTAGATGTTGCCTTCAGTAGTTATATTCACAGTAAAACTGTTGGAATCAGGAAAAGAGAAGTCAATTCTTAAAGATCAACTAGTCAACCTTTACGAATGTTAAAAAAATTATATATTTTTAAAAACTTTACTTTTTATTGGTAAGGGGCTCCAGAAGACTAATGGCTTTTTTCTCACGTTCGTTATCAGTAGACAGTTTGCACTTCTTGGTGTTCTCACTTGCTTGCATCCCACCAGCCAATAAGAGCAGAAAAATGGCTGCTCTCGAAGATAACATGGTCATCAGTAAAACCCTGCACACAAAGACGGTGGTTAGACACACACTGTGGACATACAGTCTACTGTAAAGGCAGCAGTGAAGGGCTCAGCCAGCCAGTCACGGGATTTTGCCATCTCTGATAAGGAAGTCCACTAAAAGTAGCTGCAAACCATTCATCTCAACGAGTAAAGCAGCATTTATAATGGCAGGATTGGCTACCAACACTTAAACCACAGAAGTCACGGAGTATGATGTTAATGCTGTTTTTACAGTCACTTAGCTTTAGAGCTGTCAAAACTACAAGTACTAGCTACGTTAGCACACGTATTAGGTGCAGAGTCGATAAAAGACCATAATCAAACCTTTCAGAGTCTTGTGCTGAGCAGTGCAGCTACCTGAGGGAGTCCTGCACAAACAGTGTGAAGAAAGTAAGAGCCACTCAGTCAGTCAGCTGAGCTAAAGTGCAGTAAACTAGCTGACTCGCTAACTCAGCTATCAGACACACGCCCGAACATACATGAGTGAAAACTGAAGGTTAAATTACAACCGATCATTTACACCCAGCATTAAGCGCGTCAGGCGGAAGAAAAGAGTTGTCTCATGATCCCGCACATCACACCATAAAGACGGAAGCGAAACTAAACGAGTAACGTTAGAGCACGTGACGTCCGGTACAGCGCGGAACTCAGAGAGCTCATGGGAAATGGAGTTTCATCACGGTTACAGCTGTTTTCACACTCTCTGTCTTTGTAGTTTGGAGAGCGACTCAGGTGTTTACAAGTGAGTGTTTTCAGTGGGATCCTGACGAATGAAAATGGTTTACAGATGTTATTGTAACGTAAGAAGTTTATCTATATACACATATCTCAGGTGTCTTAGCACCTTGCTAAAAAGCTAAATGAAGATCGGCCGTTTGAGTTAAGGTTCTCATTGTTAGCTTTTCTCTCAGAACCTCGCTGATCTCGCTGTGTCAATAAGAAGTGTGAAAAAGAGGTTAAATTGCTTTAAGTATATATGAACCTCAATACATAATCTAAAAGGTAAAATGATTCTGATCTGAAAACAGAACAAAAATCCCAGCTTTAAATATTGGGTAACTTGAAATAGCCCCAGGCTTCACTAATGTAGAGTACTATTCACAATGATGTTGTTGTCAATAATAATAGTAATAATAATAACAATAAGAAGAAGAAGAAGAAGAAGAAGAAGAAGAAGAAGAAGAAGAAGAAGAAGAAATAGCAACAACAATAATGATACTAATAACACCACAATATTGATTCATATATTAATTATAATTAAGATCATCTGGAGCAGCTCCAGCAGTGGAAATATAATTTGTACAACAAGACGGGCCGGGGCTAGCTGGTTAGCATGCTAACAGTTGATATCTCTTGTACACAATGCATAGACATCTTTGCCATTAAAACTGTGATTTTTTTTAAAATATATTTTTTGATAATAATTTTATTTTGGGATGTTCTAATGTTTAATAATAATGGTATTATCTTGTATATTGCTCCTTTAATTATTTGACATTTTATACTCCAATTTGTCTTTTGTCATAGTTGATATGAGTCATGACAACACAAATTGATTAGGGTCTTAAATTTAAAGTATAATAAAGGTGTTGTAATTTAACTAATAACACGGTTTTCTAAAAAAATAATCTAAAAATGATCCAGATGAATTATACATGACATTATATTTAGATACCATTTTGATGAAATATTTATTAGGGGTGTTCCTCAGATAGTCGGGTCAAGAGTCCCCTTTTAAAGATCTCCTTTTTTTGTGCAGTAAAAACAAACTTGACTGCTCCAGTTTATTCCCTCCTAACCATGTGCAGTTTTACACATTCTGTACAAGCCTAACTCATGTGCAGACATGTTTTAGATTACAGTAAATAGGCATTCTGCCATTTTCCCCCGCAAGGTTGGGTTAGATATCTACAATACCGATTCGAACAGTGTAGATTATTATAAAATGAATCTCCTTTGGGTAGCAAGCATTTGGTGACAACACTAAGAGCATTCATAGGAACTTCCTTGTGGATTGTGTGCACAGATCAATCTTTGGCATTGATTTATATATGCGTAATAAATCTGCTAGATTCTGATGAGCATGCTGAGACTACATATTGAATTGGAAAATAATAAGCACCAAATTGCTAATCCTAATCTCAGACATGCTCAAAATAATAACAGTAGTCATCTAGTTTTGAGATTAATTTCACCATAGCTGTAGTGGGCCTGCATGTTGGGAAATTACCACAACTGAAAAAGGGTCAAAGCCTCATGAGACTGATAACTGGAGAGGCAAAAGGGCCTCTGAAACCTACTTATCTACCTTTGCTTTGACATTGACCAGGTCCAGCGTCCAACAGCCTATAAAAACACAGAGTTTCAGAGGTGGCAAATGTGTCCCATCAACACCCACTTAATCAATTCAAATCCAGTTACTGATGAGTCACACCCATGCCTGTAAACTGCCTGTCATCTTGATGTGTCATTAGAGCTTATGTATATGAAAGGAAGGCATTTCGGCAGACCAAGCTGAGTATTTCTATTCGTTTTTGCACACAGAGGTACTTTTTTAATTTTGAAAGATTTGCTTATGGTTATGTAAGCTTTGCGCAAGAAGCAGTGTAGACCTGAGGTTAATGAGAGGTCTGATGACAAAGTTGGTAGAAATGTAAAAAGTAGAAATGGAGAAATGCCTTGCAAGAACATGTTTTATTCCGTCTCATACTTTCTTAGTTCATTCTTGTTTATAGTTGCGAATTTGTTCTGTGGTTTAATCTCTGCAATCTCCTGGCAAATGCCTGTGCCTATGTATAGGCACAGCAGTATTTACTGTTTTGCAGCCTATTTTTTCCCTGTTATCTTAGACATGCTTCACCTTTTCTGGATCCACTTACTCTCACGCTCCCCTCCCCCTCTCCTTCTCTCTTCGACTCCTGCCACCTTGTACCTGCATGAGCATGCGGACACACCCAACACCTTAGACCTCTCCAATCACAGTGCAGCAGAGAAACACTCAGAAAGTACACTTCCTATTTCTGTGTGGGAGAGGAGCCTGTAGCCGGCGGAGAGCTGAAGAAGGCCTGGGCTACTAGAACAATAACTGGGCAGCTGGTCTACTCGCTTTGGGACTTACTTGAGAGTGGAGAGGAAGGCAAAAGTGTTCCTAAAACTCGTCTTGTGTTCCTTTCTTCATTATGCCAGAGTGGGAGTGAAAGTGTGAAGCAGAAAGAGGGAGGATCTGTATGACTCTGTTCAGACTTGTTTGGGAATTTGAGAAGAGAGGGAGGAGGGGAGGAATCTTTGTGAGAGTGGAACGCAGTGGAGAACCTCAACCTGGCAGTTGTTGTAAACTTTTGGACTTTATGTCTTAGGCGAACGGACTGAGTTAGAAAGACGATTGAATCAACACTATCTAAGCATTAATCTCACTGCCAACACTGATTTACTCAGTGAGCACGCGCAGGTATGTGGAGCGTCAGTTTGTTGTGTAATCTGTGATAGCTTCTCCACAAGACAGGAGGAGTGGAACAGGGAGAACATCGTCTTTCCAAGACCATTCTCAGGTGAGTCCTCTACAGAATATCCTTAACAGTCTTGTGTTTGTATACTGTGATCTGCTACCATTGTGGCTGACTCACACAGTCAACAGTTCGTGTTAGTAATACTAAAGGCATCTCTTCATTCCATCTTTGGTTCACTCGTTGCTGTTGTTTAATCAGCCATGTTAAAGTTCCGACTTTCATGTCTGTTTCTGATTCATGCAGTTTGTCATGTTTTCAAACCAGTCAGGTATGAAAGCTTCATATACGTATGTATATAGATACATTCATTAGTTTTAAGGTTAAACTGTTCTAGTTGTAAGTGCAGTTGTCACTGCATTCTTTGCTATGAGATAGCATCACAATGCTAAAGGGAAGCTTGTTCTTGTGGCTTGAACTGAATGCTGTAGCCTTGATTGTATAATTTGCATGCTGGTATAAAAAGCTAAACCTGATCAGAGGGTATGCTACATAGTCTGCAGTCTGCAAGGGTCCATATAATACATTTATTCTTGTATGTAATTTCCAGACGAAGATAATAATGATTATAGTTTTGCAGTTTTATGCACCAACCAACTTTATATAACCGTTTAACAGGCAGTTGTAGGTGCTGTGCCTTTAAGACTAATTTCTGTAAACAGGTTCTGTTCTGATGGGCTGCCCTGTACTGGGCCTCTTTCAAAAAGCCGTCAAGCACTAAAACATCCCTAAAGCTTCAGAATGAACTGTCAGGAGAGAACTTCTGTTTACAGAATTGAGAGATATATTAGGTTGGGTTTTGTGACATGACAAAAACAGGGAATTGAATACAGTCTGTTTTGCAACGTAGTGTCCATATGTGGACTCTATGGATTACTATATGGACTGGGCGGTGAGTGGTACATTCACTGGTTCTGTGTTATTATTTTGATTCACTGTGCTTCACTGCAATATTCTTCGAGTTCTTACAATGTCCACAGTATGGATAGTTTGGCATAATTGTGTAAATGCCATAATATTTCACACCTCTATTATTGTTTTGTGATAGCAATAAGCATACATATTTTTAAAGGTATTGATCATAGAACACATCAACCACATACTCATCTTTGACAGGTTGTCAAAATTATGTTGCCATGGGAACCAAACGTGCAAATTGGACCATCGAAGACCCTTCACAACTACCACCCAGTCCAGCTACTCCTGACAGGGGCTATCAGTCAAATGAGTGGATAAGCCCGGAGGCAAGACCTCAAGCTGGTACGAAAATCCGAGCTGAACGTGAGAGGGAAGGGGAAGCACGGAGAACTAGAGAAATGGACAGAAGAAGAGGAGGAAGGAGAGAGGGGGAGCATGACTCAAGAGAAGGGGAGAGACTAACTACATATAAAGCTAGGGCAGAAGAAGCAGAATGGAGTGACAGGGACAGAAGCAGAGGTGCAGGCAGACACCCAAATGGAAGGATAGCCTCAGTGCAGGAGTACAGTGAGCACATAGAAAGAGAGAGAGAGAAAGGAGACACTTTCCCCAGGACTAGGAGACGAAGCAACGAAAGGGAAAGAAGAACCCGAATCTCAATCGACCAGGGTAATGAACGATTGCCGGAGAGAGGTATGGCAAGGCCAAGGGAATTAGATAAAACTGAAAGTGAAAGAGAGAGGGAGAGAGAAAGAGCCAAGAAGCGAGACAGAGACCTACAGAGGTACAGGGAGATAGAGAGGCAAAGAGAAAATGAGAGAGCAAGAATGAGGGAAGAAATGAAAAGGGATGGTGGAAGAAGACTGGGGCAGGAGGACTTGGACAGAATGCGAGATAGAGGGTGGGACCTTGAAAGGAGGGAGAGAAGGGGGGAGAGAGACATAGAGGTCAATGACCAACAGATCATGAGGGCAAGAGAGGTACACAGAGACCAAGAACGAGACAGAGACAGACCAAGATATAAAGACAGAGACGGGTGGCTGTATTCCTTGCAAAGAGGCGCAATCATGGAGGGAGACAAGGGGAACTTTTCAGACCGAGAGGAAAGAAATGAAAGGAACAGGAGGAGAGAGAGACACAGACACACAAAGAGTGAGGGAGACAGTGATGGAGAGATAGAAAGAGAAGTAAGAAGAAAAGATGGCTCGGAATCTCCCAGATATGTACAAAGTAAGAACAAGAGAGATGGGGAAAGAGAAAAGGCTGAGGAA
The DNA here is from genome assembly GCA_024036415.1 of Prochilodus magdalenae. NCBI lineage: Eukaryota > Metazoa > Chordata > Actinopteri > Characiformes > Prochilodontidae > Prochilodus > Prochilodus magdalenae. Next base: position 224,232 of record JAMWET010006624.1, on the reverse strand, counting down.
AGATGGAGAGACAGAGAGAGGCGCGGAGAGGTGGAGTGGCAGAGGGAAAGAGCCAGGAAAGGAGGTAAGGAGAGAGAAACAGAAATGATGGGATACAGAAGGAGAGAAAGGGATAAAGATCGGGTGGTGGAGCAATACAGAGAGAGAGACCTGGATTGGGCAAGAGAACAGAGAGGAAGTGACAGACCGAGGGATGGAGTGAGAGACACTCAGGACAGGAGAAGAGAGAAAGAACCAAATGAAAGAGTTAGGAGAGACTGTGAAAGATACACACGTGGATATCCTCAAGCTGCAAGAGAAGAGATGGATGTGTATCCAGAAAGAAGGGAGAAGGAGAGACGGAGGAGTTGGGGGGATGGAGAGGTAGAAAGAAGTAGCCGAACACAGAGTGAAGCACAGAAGAGTGTAAAGTTGGAAGCCCAAAGCAGTGGAGACCGGATGTCAGGAAGTGATATAGAACCTGAGCAACGCACAAGAGAAATAAAAGACAGCTTTGAGGACATGGAGAGAGAGAGCGAGTCTGAGAGTGACAGAGAGAAAAAGAAGAAAAAGAGAAATGAGGAAGGGCAGGACGTAACAAGGGGGCAAAGGGAAGGGGAGGCAAGAGAGGGCTCTGAAAAAGAGGAAACAGAGACTGAGAAGGACAGAGATAGAGAGAAACCTGAGAGCAAACAGAGACCACAGAGGAAAATGTGGCTGGAGCCTCGATCAGGAAGCGCTAGAACAGAATCACTAGAGGAAGAATACATAGAAAGAGAGAGAGCCAGAGAGAAATATGCCCGGAGATACAAAGAAAGACGGACGTCAAGAGAGGAAGGCGAGATGTTCTCAAACTCAAGGTATGAAAGAGAAACAATAACACAAGATGACAGATACAGGCAACTAGAGAGAGCTGGAGAGTTTGTGAGGGATGTTGATCGAGAGAACATAGAGAGAAGAAGTAAACCTGAAGGGAGGTCCGATGCACCCTGGCAAGTGGAGGCAGAACATGTGGGGGATAGCATGGCGGGGATTGACAGAAAGAAAGGAAGGGGGAGTGGTAGATATGGTGACTCTGAAGGGGAAGAGGGAAGCGAGAGGGAGTTGGGAGAACAGGGGAGGGAGAAAAGAACATCAGGAGATGATGGTTTTGTGACCGTATCCAGTGGAGGAGATGAGGACGAGGCAGAGGAGGACATGTTTGAGGACTGTAAAGAATTCTGGGATGGTGGAGTTAGAGAGGATCTCACTAGAGAGTCACCCACAAGAACCCACCAGAGTGAGGGAGAGATTGAAGCCGAAATGACTGACGAGAGAAGTGACCGCACTGTCACTGTCTTTTGTGTGGTTGGGCAAACTCTTCCCAGGTCTGGATCCAACCAATTCCCGCACATGAATGCAGTGGAGCAGGAGGACGCCAGTCAGCACTCAACTCAGGATCTTGGTGGTGGGGATGTAGCCTTGTTCAAAGACCCTGAAACTGCTGGTGAGTCTGTAAACGAGAGCCTCACATTGTGTGAGGAGGATATTACAGGCAAACATACTACTAAAGGAGAAAAACGAGAATATGAGATGACGAAGGAAGTTACATCAGCACAAGACCGGGAGCTTACTGGCAGTGTGTGTACAGACAAAGACACTGAATCACACCCACCAGATTCCTCTGGAACATCCACCAACACTGAGGATCATGAGTATGCTCAGAAACAAATGACACATGAAGAAAACAGAGAAAAGGAGGAGGCGCATAATACAGGGCAGGAGAGAAAACGCTTCTCTGCTGCCCCACATGTCAAATGGGCAAGGAATGTCCTGAAAGAGATCCTGGGTACTTCTGAAGATGGTACCCTTAGCACGCCCGAGCCAGGCATCCAAACTGAGCAGGCGGGTGATGGATCTGCTACTGAGGCTGAATCTCAGGGAGAGGCTTCAGCTTCAGCAGTCTACGGGATAGTCCAGAAACCCCACAAGCATGGCATTAAGGAAAAATGCATAGAGCCTGATTTAGTGGAGCCTAAACCAGAGGATACTGAAGGTGACAGATATCTGGACACACAAACTCAGGAGAACAGAATTCTCATACAGGTAGAGAGGGACTCGGATACAGAAGAAGAGCTGGAGAAAAAATTCCTGGAGGGATATACAGATGAAGAAGACGATTATGACAGGCTCCTGCCGAGTCCTGACATACACAGTCTCTCTTCAGAGGGAGAAGCGGAGAAGGAGGGAAGTGGTAAAAAAGGTGAGAAACAGAAGAAGAAAAAATCAGTATGGGGCGTTCTGAGCTCTAGCAGTTTAAGAGATTTGGGCAATGAGGCATGGACAAGGAGGAAAGGTTTCCGAAAGTCAGTGGACAAACAAGGTGAAGATGAGGAGGGAGAAGGGACTGCAAGAGATCGCAGGCCCCGAGTCTTTACAACAGGTGAGTGTGAGAATGACTATTCTGAAAAATAAATAATGAAACCATTGTTGAAACGAATAATCAGTTATATGGATTATGAATAGCTCAATTGCCAAATAACCCTTTTGTAGCTAGCTGCTTTTTAAATTTAGCTTTAGGCTGTTTTCTGTATTTGCTAACCCACAATGGAGGCAATAAAGAGGAACACCTTATTCAAAAATGCACTATTTTACTAAACTTTCCTGCTATAACAGAAAATAAATAAAACTCCAGTATCTTTTTACTGCTACATTTAAATCCAATCAGGGTACTAGCAATACCATGTTAAAAAAAAACTAAAGAAATGTTATGTAAATAATTTTTTAAATTTTAACAGTGCATTTAAACATGTATATTGTGCATTCACTGTCTGTCTACACTTACAAGTCTTTATTGAAATGAAAGGAATTATATCACCACCTGATCGACTATTAAACTAGTTACAAACTAATTTGGTCATGGGTTTTAGTCGGCTATGTGGATTAATGATTGCACTTATTGTAGTTTAAGGATTAAACCACAGATCAATCCTTGTGAGTTTCTGTACCATGTATTATATTATGTGTCAGTTTAGATTTCTTTTGGTTCATTTTTGTTAAAGCATTGCTGTCTGTTAGCATGCATAGCAGTATAGCTTAGAAACAAATTGCCAGAATATGCAGTGAGTCATACAGGCCTGTTACAGAACATAAAAAAACAGCTCTCAGAACTAATTATAGGGTTTTATTTATATAGGCTTTACATTTCCGCAGTACTGCGACACCAGGTTGGGTAGACAGTGGACTGCTTGGGAAAACCTTGTCTCTATTAAGTTACATTAAGTTACAATCTTCTTCCTTCTTCGGTAAAGTTTCTGTTTGGTTTGTAGTAACAGATTTTAGTTCTGACAACAACATATTAGGAAAAAAATGTTTCCATGTTGAAACAGCTTACTTCCTAACTGCCAAAATATTCCCTCTTTTAAATGAGGGTAATAGAAAATCATATTTTTCCAGCAATGCTCTCTCTACCTTGTTATGAACTTATATGGATGATATTATAACAAAATCTCCAAAAGAACACAGTTTTACAGGTTAAGGATTTAAATCCATGCTAAAAAAGCAAGATTTTTTACAGGATGGTTTTGGTCCGTTTCAGTTGGTCCATCTGTCATGTAATATTCACACGCTGTAAAAAGCACCCAAGCAACTTTTCATATCCTAAAAAATAAAAATAAATAAAAATGAGGATAAAGCTGTATTTTCCGATTCTTCACCAGAAATAGACACCATCCTTTTCTCCTTCAGTGTGCATTGCTGAGTGTGAATTATAACTGGTTTGTTAATTTATTACTTATAGACTGACAGAAATACTTTTATGAGATTGTTATTGTTCTTGTGTTGTTATTTTTTTTCGCATTCTGTTTAAACTGCTTCTATATATTTTATAGTGCAGTATCTAAACATCCTGTATCCTATAGTAAAGCATTTTAGTATTCTGTAGTATTCTGTTTATTTATCAGAGCAGATTTCAGATGACTAAATCTAGAAAATCAGGCCATTTTTAGCTTTTATTGCTTTTCCCTCTGGCCTTATACACTGGATCAAATTAGCATGTAAACAGTCCTATGACTTTTTTTAAACAGGGATTTGAACTTACGTGTCATAATCTGGTCTCATTTCCCAGAGTTCCGCTGCATTGTTTTATTAACCAGTTTGGATAGAGGATAGTGAAAATATTAATTTTGGTTTCCAGAGCTCTGCATCTCTCACAGTTTAAGGAATCATTAAAGAACCAGAATCGTTTATGTAAAGCACATTCATTTTTTGTTTAATTTTTTTCAGATAAGTGTAAAACAAATTAGGAAAACATTTGATGCCAATCATCAATGAAATAAAATACACCATTTTTTAAAATATACCAGTTTTGACACTACCATTGCAGTTATTATGATAAGTATGAGTACCAGGTTGCTATTGACCCAACAAATGTAGAAACACTGGTTGAAAGGGTTCTTGCAATTGTGTGTTGAGTCAAGCGTGGAGACTAGCGTTTGAGTCAAGATTGGTAAGTTTTGTTTTGACAGCAACACTGACAGTTACTGGAAATTAATTCACAACTTAGTTTAAAGTCTGAAACCGAATGTACAGCATTTAGTGCTGAGCCGTATAGCACCGTATAGATCCTGCTCTGGATTATTCTGTGTGAATGTCTCGAATGTACCTGCGGTATCTTTGCGTTCTGTATCCACCTCTACTGAGGCAGACAGACAATAGAGTGGTTTAGGGGTGTGTATTAAGCTAGTGATACAGAGAACAGGGATACAGGGAATAACATGCAGTACTGTTTGTATATTGTTTTGAATTGTGCTGTACTGAAGTGAACTGCATGCATGTGTTTTCCTGTTTAGAAGAGGATGAATATGACGAACTGCGGCACAGCTTTAACGAATCAGAGCTAAGGCAAGTGAACTTCCTGCAGCATATAGGTTATTATTGGTATCTGCTATGCAATAGCCAGCGAACGAAACAGTACTTCTTAATAATACCTCATTGTCTAATGTTGGGAACTTATTATATAATGCTGTAATTAACTCACAAGTCATGACTTTTATCTCTCTTTGTTTTCATTCCAGGAATTTTAAGGCAAGAATCAGCAGAACAAGGATGAGAAACTCAAAATTTTACAGTAAGTTTCTTTAAATGAGGTTGTGTGTGTTGTTGTCTCTTTATTTGCACAGTGATAGAGCAAGTATTATTTTACCCGTTTAAATCCAAGCTTCATCATACTAGGACATGTTATTTAGTAGCAACAAGGACTTCAATGTGTATAATTCATAGGTTATAGAAGTGTGTATTAATACTTTGGGCCTGTCTGGGGACCCCGGTCTTTTAAGGGGTTAATATAAGATGTAGGTTCAGCCATAAATGATGCATTAATGTCTAAATACAAGCTAAGAGAATAAAGAACTGTCCTGTTTGTCCGTCAAGGATGTGCATGTTGAATATCACACGTTTCATATTTCATGAATGTCTGCGTAGATAACCTGAGGCTGTTCACTCAGTCATCATGCATTAATCTTGCTTAGTATAGGTGCTGGCGCTATGTGTTCCCTGCTAATGAGTCTCACTGATATTTGTGGAAAAAGCTTAGATTTCTGAAATGATGACTTCTCATGGACAAAGGACAACATGCTCTCAAGTTTAATCAGATTATGTTCAAATCAGTTTTGACCATTTCTATTGGTTTTGTCTTTATGAATTGCCCACAGAATGCATAGAACATCGTCATTTTTTGAGCAATATAAAAGAGGACCATTATGAAAAAGCGTCCACAACAAGGTTGCCTTGTTGATGTGGATTTTGTTGTTAATGTTTGTTGAATTTAGGGAGAGTCCTGTTGCTCTGTACTGTTTTTCCATACTCCTTATGAGTTGAGGGCAAGTTTGCGCATGTAAACCTATCTGAACCTGCAGAGCAGCTGTTGAGTGTCTCTGGCATTCTAACTAGTGTGTGCGGAGCTCGTATGTTTCCAGGCAATACTGTTGCCTGAACATGTTGCACCACTGGACTGGAATCAGCTCTGCATGTGCTCATGATGAGATGACTGTTTGCTCACTTTATGACTTTTATTTAGTTGCAGCTTTATATCGCTGTCTCTCTCTCCCTGTTTTTTCAGATTCCCAGTTGTATCAGCAATACAGCGAAGTGGTCCAGAACAGAGAGATCCTGCATCAGTCACATTCTGATAGCACCTCTGTATTTGGAGAAATTGGGGGCATTCCAGCATCCTCCTCTCCTTGCCCCTCACCGCCAGTGGCTCGCCGGCCCCTCCCACCTCTTCCATCATTGCTCCATCCCCACTCTCTGCCTCATAATAACTCCATGGGGCCTCTAGCTATTCAACAGTGTCCGCTTCCAAGGCCGTCATCCCCTCGGCTGTCCAAATCTTTCGCCTCCTCACCTATGCTATGGCAGGAGCTTCCCGGAGTGAGAAACAGCCTTGAGCTGAAGGACCTCAGCGAAGACGAGAGACGGTTGCAGGAGGTAACACATTGCTCCATTCTAACAGAGTAGGCGGTGCTCCAAGATGAAAGAACAAACTGATTGGCTGTTTGTGTTGCAGGTGAGATTTGAGGTGGTGACATCAGAGGCATCATACTGTAGCAGTCTGGACATCGTTGTGGAGCACTTTGTCAAATGTAAACAGCTGAATACCCTCTTGGCTACTCAGGACAAGAACTGGCTTTTTTCCAGACTTGGGGATGTAAGAGCCATCAGTCACAGGTAAGAATTAACATTGGATCATAGGAATAGTCATGAATCAGAAGTGAGGGTATGAATACTGAACTCTGTTAACTCATAATCAGATTTTCTACATTTAGATTAGCTACATTTGGTAGATGGTCTTTTCTAGAGTGATGTATAGTTTACTTATGTTATAGAGGTTTGGAAATCTCACGTTAGACATACATACATGATACGGAATGGTGTGCTTGCCCAAGAAGAAGGTCACACCTCAAGTTCCTGTATGCACTATACTAACCATTTGTGAATTGCTAATTACATTTAATATATCGCCACCTCAAAATGTATCTCCAAAATGGCAACTCTACAAGAGAGAGCAAAAGCCTAATTTAACTTTAATGTAAGTCACTACGGCCAGACCTCTGTTATTACCAGCAATAACGGAAATGTAGTCAGTGGGCTTTGGGTTCAGACTGTTCTTGGCTTTAGGTGAAGTGTGTTCTGTGAAAATGCATCTCTCTCAATTTTTTTTTTGAGTTTCGCTGCTCATCACTATACAGATGGCTTAATCCTGTTTTTGTGCTAGAAAAATGCAGTAGAAATTCTGCGGCTCTAATCACACGTTTAGTGCTGTTCTGAATTCAGTTTTAATTTATAATTTTGTTCTATTCTATAGTTTTTACGCTGAACTGGAGGAAAGAGTTGAAAGCGATGTTATGCACTTTACTGTCTGTGACATCATCATCAAACACTGTCCACGATTTCGAGCGGTCTATGTGCCCTACCTCACCAACCAATCATACCAAGACAAGACCTATCAAAGATTAATGTGAGTATCATTCATAAACACAAAAATCTTTTGAGCTGATCTGTTTTATCAGAAAACATCGGTGCTGCTATCCTGCAGCATTTGTAGTTTACCTTAGTAGTTGTAGTTTACCTTAGCGTTTCCATTTGTCTACCTTATATTCTTTCTATGATGCCTTTTCAAAGGAATGACAATGCTGGGTTTCGAAACATAGTGGAAAAGTTGGAGCACAGCCCCAAGTGCCAGAGGCTTCCTCTCCGTTCCTTCCTGATCCTCCCATTCCAGAGAATCACACGACTAAAACTGCTAGTACAGGTAATGTATCTTAAGCCGCTAGTTTAAACATGTCGTTCTTACTCTCCTTTAAAAAGAGAAAACACATGCAAACGCACAAAGTAGGGCTGTAATATAATAGTATCTCAATTTACTAAATTACTACATGAGTAAATATATAGTTAGTTAACTAATACATCTCTACATGCACCAGAATGCTGCAAACACAGCTCAAATTAAATTATTTAATTTAAATTTAAACACCAGTAAAACACATGTATGGTGATTTGTCACAGCACAGTCACCTCAGCTGTAAGTAGTACAACCCACTATTTTATATAGATCTGTAAAGTGTTAAAGAATGATTTGCTTTGTGGTTTTATTTGGCTTTGTAGTTGGTTATTTAATATTAATCTACATATATTAGCAAAATTTCAATCAAACAGAAAACATTACAAACCAAGTCATATATCTTTCCCGAATAAACTTCATAGTAAAATGCTGAAAATATCAAAAACATCACACACGGTCACAGATACAGTAAATGCCTTGTTTACTTTGTCTGCATCCTGTCCACATGTTCACACACACATCTCACCTAATGTCCTGTCCTGTCCTGTTTATACAAACAGCCCAAAATGAGCCTTCAGTTGTCAACAAAATAACTCCAGCAGTGACCTCTTTTTAGAGGTGGGAATGGTGTGTGGGAGTTCAGCTCAGATAGGAATCAGTTATGATAAGGCTTTTTACCTGCCTTCAATCAGCAGCTTGAATTGTTTTCTATTGTTTATCAAATTGGTGAAATCATATAATAACATTCTTGTTTATGACTTTACCAGTGGGAGCTAATAGTAATTTTAAAAAGTATAAAGCTTAAAAAGAGTGATAATAAAAGTGATAAAGCTTAACCTTAATAAAAGAAACCATGACTGTTTAACCTTTGAGAGACACAAATTCATGGTTTTGTTGAAAGCTGAGACGGAGTGAGCAGAGAATGAGAGACTTTGAGACAGTGTGTTCCCTGAATGCTTACTGTATTCAGGCATGGAAACACTGTTCATAATTTGGTCAGAATGGAAAAGCCTGGTGTATTCTAAAAAACCTGTGAAGTTACAAATCTTCTCACAGAAACACCTGTTTTGACGTACAGCCTATGCGCAAAACATTATTCAGTTCTCAGCACTGCAGTGTCACTGAAAAGGAGGTGGTGTGTTAGTGTGTGTTGCACTGGTGGATCAGATACCGCAGTGCTGCTGGAGGTTTTAAACACTGTGTCCACTCACTGTCCTCCCCAGTGTCTCTATTAGACACTACTCCCATTCTGATCCACCTTGTAGATGTACAGTCAGAGATGATAGCTCATCTGCTGCTCCAGAGTTTGAGTTGGTCGTCCTCTAGTCCTTAATCACTGGGCACAGGGTAGTTGGCTGGATGTTGCTGGTTAGTGAACTACTACTACAGAAGTGACAATGAGGTGTCTAAAAACTCCAGCTGCACTGCTGAGTCTGCTCCACTTACACCAGCACAACACATACATACATACATACACACATACATGCTTAGAATGGTCCTCCACATGGTGGGTGTCCTGATCATTGATGAACAGGGTGAAAGGGAACTAAGTATGCAGAGAAACAGATGGACTGCAGTCTGTATTTGTAGAGCTACAAACTGCTCCTATATGGTAAATGGAGCTGATCAAATGCACAATGAGTGTAGATGGAAGGAGGCGTACCTAATGAAGTGGCCGGTCTGTTGTGGACAATGCTGTTATAAACAGCGATTGAAGTCTGGTGCACTTTTCAGAGTTAGGCTGTTGTTTGTTGTTGGTTCCATCTCAGCTCTGACAGAAGCGATATCTGTCCTTCCTGATGTAAGCTGATCCCCGTGTGTAATGTCACGCTCGTCTCTGGCACGAAATGCTTTGTAGATGACACAGTAGCCCAGGCTATGATCGTGTCATGTGCACTTTAATGTGGGTAATAAGTCAATGTTCTGCAGTCTGGTTATAAGGCTACAGGGAGAGATGAGGTGAAGTTTTGTGTTTACAGTCTTAATAATACTTTGCTGTGAAGTGTTCATTATTTACTGTGTTTAGCTTGTTTTTATAATTCAGTCACTTAATGAAATCAAAATCATTCTGAGTGGTTTGGGCATTGCAGTGAAACTTACCGGCTGTTTACTGAGCCCTTTCATCTAATAGTTGCAATCTAATAGATGTGTCTTTTAGAGGCATTAAGTGCTTTAGATATTTGGTTCCTATCACCACCATATTAAACAATTGTGACCGAACTGTGCGTTGTTTTAGTTACTCTGAGCTACTCTGAATGATTTGTAACTAATAATTAATGTAATGTGAGAGGTAATTCATTTAAAAATTACAGATATAAGTCTGTTTAACCCTCTAGCCAAACCCTCAGAACAACAGATTAATCCCCCACTCAGATTCATTTCCCACTCTTCCTCTGTGTCTTGTAGAACATTGTAAAGAGAACAGCCCCGAAGACAAAGGACGAGGCACAAGCCATCAAAGCCATGAAATTACTGGAGAAAGTATGAAAAAGACGCAAAGACACAATTTCTCTCTCTCTCTGTCATCCACACACACACACACACACACACAAATGCACATCCTGTGGTTCATCCTTCTGTTGTGATTTTCAGATGATTCAGGAGAGTAATGAGAGTATAACGCAGATGAAGAGCATTGAGTCACTCGTGTCTCTCAATGCAAAAGTGGACTTTGAGTGTAAGGTGAGTATGACATGGTGTTTAGTAACATACACTCATCATCAAAAGATTAGTTGCACTGTGAGGGAAGTGTCAGATTGCAATGCTATTCAGAACGAAGATAAAGGTTACCAGTGATCAATATTTATTGAGCTATATATACAGAAGTACTGTCTCTCAGTACTGCGTCAGGCCACCATGTTTGCTAATGCAAAATGCCAGGCGTCTCGGCATGGAGCTGTAGAGGTAGACCCTCTAAAGAGTGACATTCGTACAATGCCTCACAATGTCAAACCTACCCACCAAGTTTTTTGGGGTGGCTGCTCATAATCAAGGCATATTGATCAAAAAGTTTACATAACATAAATTCGGACCAATTTTATTTGGTGACAGAAACCATCGTTGGTCTACAGATTAAATATAGCTACCTCTATGTACCTCTATAACCTATCACCAGTTCACTTACACGTCAGCTCAAGAGTTATTGAGAATTTTGATAAAGGCAGATTATTACTAAATCTGAAAAAAAGACACTTCTGAAGAATTAAACACCGGGTCCTATCACCACCTGAATGGTTCGGAGTGAAAAGTCTCTTTACTGTGTGAGTGACTTTGTTGTTAAATTTTAAAACAATACATTCCTCTTTAATGCCCGAGAGAGGTAAAGGGCAAGCAGATGTTTAAGAACCATAAATTATGCAGATGAAGGTTTGTGTAACATGGTTTAAACAGAGGAAATTATACAAAAGTGAAATACATACCTGTGTCAGGTTTACTGACACTACTCACCTCATTAGCTGAAAGATGACCTGCCACAGGAAGTCGATGGAACTCAGAAATAATCATAGGGGTGTGTGTGTGTGTGTGTGTGTGTGTGTGTGTCAGACTCTGCCGTTAATCAGTCAGTCCCGCAGGCTGGTGAAAGAGGGCCTGGTCACAGAGCTGCAGGATTTCTCTCTAAAGGACACTGAGAGGAGTGTCTATATGCACCTCTTCAATGACTACCTGCTTCTCTCACTACCAAAAGAGTGAGCTTATGCATCTTATCCTTTCTGTTTCAGCATATCTCTGTCTTTACAACTTCATATCACAACATTTTATTGCCATAGCCTATCAGCTAGCCCGAGGTTCATAATGCAGTAGTCTCTTCCCTCTGTTGCATGTAGAGGTGGCCGGTTTACAGTGGTAGACCACGCTCCAGTGTCAGAGCTACGAGCTGAAAACTGTAGAGTGAAGCTCTTCTCTCTACAGAAGAACCTGTTCCGCCTGTACATGGGCCACAAGCCGGCCTTGCTGCTGCGCACAGAGACACAGTGAGTACAGAAGAACCTGCAGAGTGTCTGCAAAGCATGTTTGCTATGTTTTTCAACAATGGTCTTTTTAGAACCTTACACACTGAGTAGTACAAGATCTTACACACTGAGCAGTACAAGATCTTACACACTGAGCAGTACAAGATCTTACACACTGAGCAGTACAAGATCTTACACACTGAGTAGTACAAGACCTTACACATTGAGTAGTACAGGACCTTACACACTGAGAAGTACAAGACCTTACACACTGAGGAGTACTAGACTATACACACTGAGTAGTACAAGACCTTACCCACTGAGTAGTACAAGATCTTACACACTGAGTAGTACAGGGCCTTACACACTTAGTAGTACAAGACCTTACACACTGAGTAGTACAAGATCTTACACACTGAGTAGTACAGGGCCTTACACACTTAGTAGTACAAGACCTTACACACTGAGTAGTACAAGATCTTACACACTGAGTAGTACAGGGCCTTACACACTTAGTAGTACAAGACCTTACACACTGAGTAGTACAAGATCTTACACACTGAGTAGTACAGGACCTTACACACTGAGTAGTACAAGACCTTACACACTGAGTAGTACAAGACCTTACACACTGAGTAGTACAGGACCTTACACACTGAGTAGTACAAGACCTTACACATTCAGTAGTACAAGACCTTACACACTGAGTAGTACAGGACCTTACACACTGGGTAGTACTAGACTATACACACTGAGTAGTACAAGACCTTACACACTGAGTAGTACAAGACCTTACACACTGAGTAGTACAAGACCTTACACATTCAGTAGTACAAGACCTTACACACTGAGTAGTACAGGACCTTACACACTGAGTAGTACAAGACCTTACACACTGAGTAGTACAGGACCTTACACACTGAGTAGTACAAGATCTTACACACTGAGTAGTACAGGACCTTACACACTGGGTAGTACTAGACTATACACACTGAGTAGTACAAGACCTTACACACTGAGTAGTACAGGACCTTACACACTGATGAGTAGAGGACCTTACACACTGAGTAGTACAGGGCCTTACACACTGGGTAGTACTAGACTATACACACTGAGTAGTACAAGATCTTACACACTGAGTAGTACAGGACCTTACACACTGGGTAGTACTAGACTATACACACTGAGTAGTACAAGATCTTACACACTGAGTAGTACAAGATCTTACACACTGATGAGTAGAGGACCTTACACACTGAGTAGTACAAGACCTTACACATTCAGTAGTACAAGACCTTACACACTGAGGAGTACTAGACTATACACACTGAGTAGTACAGGACCTTACACACTGAGTAGTACAGGGCCTTACACACTGAGTAGTACAGGGCCTTACACACTGAGGAGTACTAGACTATACACACTGAGTAGTACAAGATCTTACACACTGAGTAGTACAAGACCTTACACACTGAGGAGTACTAGACTATACACACTGAGTAGTACAGGGCCTTACACACTGCGTAGTATAGGACCTTACACACTGGGTAGTACTAGACTATACACACTGAGTAGTACAAGATCTTACACACTGAGTAGTATAGGACCTTACACACTGGGTAGTACTAGACTATACACACTGAGTAGTACAAGATCTTACACACTGAGTAGTACAAGACCTTACACACTGAGTAGTACAAGACCTTACACACTGAGTAGTACAAGACCTTACACACTCAGTAGTACAAGACCTTACACACTGAGGAGTACTAGACTATACGCACTGCGTAGTACAAGACCTTACACACTGAGTAGTACAAGACCTTACACACTGAGTAGTACAGGGCCTTACACACTGAGTAGTACAGGACCTTACACACTGAGGAGTACTAGACTATACACACTAAGTAGTACAGGACCTTACACACTGAGGAGTACTAGACTATACACACTGAGTAGTACAAGATCTTACACACTGAGTAGTACAAGACCTTACACACTGAGTAGTACAGGACCTTACACACTGAGGAGTACTAGACTATACACACTGAGGAGTACAAGATCTTACACACTGAGTAGTACAGGACCTTACACACTGAGTAGTACAGGACCTTACACACTGAGTAGTACAGGACCTTACACACTGAGGAGTACTAGACTATACACACTGAGTAGTACAGGACCTTACACACTGAGGAGTACTAGACTATACACACTGAGTAGTACAAGATCTTACACACTGAGTAGTACAAGACCTTACACACTGAGTAGTACAAGACCTTACACACTGAGTAGTACAGGACCTTACACACTGAGGAGTACTAGACTATACACACTGAGGAGTACAAGATCTTACACACTGAGTAGTACAAGACCTTACACACTGAGGAGTACTAGACTATACACACTGAGTAGTACAAGACCTTACACACTGAGTAGTACAAGACCTTACACACTGAGTAGTACAAGACCTTACACACTGAGTAGTACAGGACCTTACACACTGAGTAGTACAGGACCTTACACACTGAGTAGTACAGGACCTTACACACTGAGGAGTACTAGACTATACACACTGAGGAGTACAAGATCTTACACACTGAGTAGTACAGGACCTTACACACTGAGGAGTACTAGACTATACACACTGAGTAGTACAAGACCTTACACACTGAGTAGTACAGGACCTTACACACTGAGTAGTACAGGGCCTTACACACTGAGTAGTACAGGACCTTACACACTGAGTAGTACAGTAAGCCGCTGGTTTACTTTCAGAAGTTACTTAAATGTATTTAAATGCATCTCACTGCCATTAGAACAAAACCATGTATTTTATTTTGTTGTGCTTTATATCGTATAAAATTCCTTGGTGAATTAACAAATTTGAATGGGTCAAAATGACCTGGAATGTTAGATTTACTGTACATTAACTTATATTAAAGGTTCTTTCTTCTGTCACGTTACTCTTAAGATATAGTTTTCTATCAGATGGTTATAAAATGGACAGTTTTTGGCTGAGACACATTTGAAGACATTCTAAAATGTCCAGTTCATACCTTATTGACCACATACTGTATATTATTTGATCCCTGGGGTGTGTATTAAGGGCTATTGTGTTATTCACAAAATAATCTTTGTCTCTTACGCTTGCTTGGCAATGACTGCCTACTATAAATGAACAGGTTTGCAGAATAAATATAATAGCAGTTATCATTTATTTTTAATATTTTATTAAAACAATAATAATGATGAATATTTACTGAATGTGTAAGGTCTAGTACTACTCAGTGTGTAAGATCTTATACTAAGATGTTTGTGTAATTAGTTAATACTTAATTTAAATATTTTTTAAATTGCATTGTTTTTATCAGCACCATTCTACACACCTTTCTTTAGCTGTGGTAAAGTCATAGTAAAGTGTCCTTTGTGGCCTATTGCTTATTATCACTTGTCATATTAACTTGTGTTTCCATTTTTTTCCAATTTAATTGTAAAAATATAATTTGAGAAAAGCAGCTGCTAGTTACGTTGCGTGAACAATTTATTGACTTACATTAAAAGCTGAGCATGTGGCCTCTCCTGTAAAGCTACCATTGAGGGGTACATGGCTTTGTTAACATCTAGGACTGATATATATAGTATCTGATTATATTGCATATATAATCAGCATCTGAAGGCTTTCCCTGACTCTGCTGTTCCCGCAGGGCTGATAAATTGCGCTGGATTTCTGCACTCTCTCGTCCTCATCCTGACATAGACCTAACCGCTGCACAGGGTAAGTGTCATTTCTAATCCAAAAGGAAGTTGCGTCATCAACAAATTATGCAACGACCCGTTTGTTTAAATATTTTTGCATTTACTCCCTCACAGACATTCAACAGATGCAATGCATCAGAGCCTTCGTCGCCCAGCAGCCTGATGAGCTCAGCTTAGAAAAGGCAGATGTTCTGTTGGTTCACCAGCAGAGCAGTGACGGTGAGGAAGTGGTTGTAGGACCTTAATTATAAAAGTGAACATATTATCACTGGACACTGGGAAGTGTATTCAACAACAGTGGATGTTACCATGTTATCATACCCATTTCACACACAAATGAAGGACAGCCACTTTACTAAAAGAGAGCTGGATAAATAGCAGAAGTAAGATTTTAGTCGTGGACGTGACAAAAGAAGAACACCTACTTACCCCAAAGCAGAATACTACTGCTATAGTATGTATGACAATCAAAGAAAATACTTTTGAAATGTGATGAAAATGTGGCATCACAACAAAAGATCATATTTTTGTTGAAGCAGTAGTTTGAATACAATGGCCCTGTAGATTTCCTACCATACCACATATCTATCTGTAGCTCAGTACATATTTTGATATCTTAAATCTCCTTATCAAAAATACTATCAGCCTTGAAACTACAGGACTGAAGTAAACTTCTTATCTGCCAATGTTCTCGCTCCTCATTAAAAGGAGCGAGAAGTACAGCAGTTATTGTAGTGGCTCAGGGGCCAGAATGTAGCTGCAGGAAGGACATAAAAATTCTAAGAAGCTGAAGAATGTCCTTATCTAAAAATCAGGACTGCTTATTAGCAGACCAGTCTGAACGGAATGAACCTTAAAAACACAGGTTCTGTGCTGCACACATGATCTGAGCATGCTAGGTAGGACTGCTTGATTGGTAGAATAAACTGCTAAAATAAATTTGGGTAGCACTGTCGCCTCACAGATTGGCCTGGGTTTAGTTTCCGGCCAGGGCATCTGGGGTCCCTTCTATGTGGAGTTTTCATGTTCTCCCCGTGTCCCTGTGGGTTTCCTCCAGGTGCTCCGGTTTCTTCCCACAGTCCAAAGATATGCAGCCAGGTTAAGTGGAGATACTAAATTGCCCCAAGGTGTGAATGTGTAGGTCTGCCCTGCAATGCACTAGCAGCCTGTTTAGGGTGTTTCCTGCCTTCTGCCCAATGAGCACTATGAAAGGCTACCGTGACCCAGAAGGATGAGTGGTTTAGAAGATGAATAAATGTATAAGTAAACATTGGTGCTGGCTAACTGTTTAAGTTTTAAGATTTTGATGATCATATAGCAAAAGAAAAAGGAAACGAGGGCCGAATCTTAATAAAGCAAAGTAAGCTCGGGACAGGGGCTGAGGCAGAAAACCTGACAGCCACTCTTAAGTTCTAGGGAAGGTAGCGGGGAGTGGGGAGCTTTAGTGGGTTGCAGTATGCAACCTCACTGCTAAAGGCTACACAGTGCTCCTTTAAGAGAGTGTTTCCCTCTCCTGAAAATGCTCTTTTGTTTTTCCGTCTGACAGCGATTTGTGTGTTGTCTGGTGAGATTGGGGATTCTCGTTTTCTTATTGTGATTATTTAATACTTTGCAGCACCTGTTTATCAAAGTGTTGTTCTTCATAAAAGATTCAGAATTCTCTAAATAATTGTTTAATAGTATTTTGGCTCAAAAGTAGCTACATAGCTGAAAGGCTTGATTGCTGATGAACCCTTAGATCACAATACGGAGATATAATGCATGGAATTTAGCTTTGTTGCCGAGATGCTGTCACAGTTATATGCTGGTACAAGTATGTACATGTAATAGTGTCCTCCTTTAATTAACCCATGCTATCTGCAGTCTACAAGCACTGCTGGTTTACTAATGGGTGTGTCTATGCTGGTTTGTGCAGGCTGGGTTGAGGGAACTCGACTATCAGACAGACAACGTGGTTGGGCCCCTGAGTCTCATCTGGAAACAATACACAGTGAAAAAGCTCGACAGCGGAACCTGGCGGACACTCTGAAGATTACAGCTGCAACAGCTACAGTGTGAGGTGTCTCCTGACTGCTCACATGAAAGTACTGTACTTATGCCTGTCTCTGCTCAAAAGAGACAAGAGTCTACAGAAGAGCTATAATAGCCCCATCTAAAGGCATGCCAGCAGCTTTTGGTGCATAATGTACTAGTGCATAATGTTTCTGCTTTCCTTGGGATCCTTGACACAATTCAGAAATCACTGGAATATAAAGCCTTGGACTATTTTATGGATTCAGAGTATTATCCTCGGGAACTGCTATAAATACATACAAGAACCACAAAAGGTTCATGGTAAATGCTTAGCTGCCTCTTTTTCAAGAGGGTTATATAGGTTTTATGCATCACATATGCTTGTTTGTGCCTCTGTAGTAGAGCAGGACAGTAATTAAAATGGTCATCATATGAATGTGTCAGTGGTGACTGATATAGAAAAGACACGGATTGTAGTTTTATCTGTTTTGCCTGTACATAGTTTTTATATTGATGAGGTATTCAGGGAAACGCATGGTGCCTTGTGTTCACGTGTTTATCTGAAGTAAAAATGATAGCACAACATTCTCCTTATGCTGACACAGACAGCGTTAATATGCCATCAAAATAAAACAGCTGCTGTATCTAAAAAAAGAGGCCTGGGATGTTTTCTGAGCAGTGTTGGAGGATGGGTAGGACATATGTTTATATCAAGGTGAGTGATGGGACAGTCATTTATGAGGAAGCAGCTTTTATCTCAGACTGCAGTAACTGTACTGCAGTGCCATGAAATGCAATTATGTATAGTTAGAGATGGTTGAGAGTCCCAATATCCAAGTATTCACTTTCACTGTCTTTTAGGAGCAGAGTAAACCGCAGTGGTGGTTTCTTAGTGATACACAGTAACTATAGTAGATGCAAGTTATTGATTATGACAACATGATACCATTCGCAAAATTAAAAAATGGATATCGGAATACTTCAAGACTGGGGTTCGATTTCCTGCCTGGCCAAGCCCCCTACTCTGCCTGCTACCTGTGAAAATGTATATGGAGCAGAGCGCCTGACAAATGGTGTAAATGTAAATGAGGTGTAATTTGTAATGTTAAATAGGCCTCTTATCATATTGTTAAAACACATATCTGTGGCAACACTAGAAAAAGGTAAGCTAAAAGTTACCTGGGTTACTCTATTGCTGAAATCATTTAGATATGATGTCTATGGGTGAATAAAAAGTAACAGCTCATCTGTACAGTGCTCATATTTATGAAAAAAACTATTTTGTGTAAAGATCAATATTAATTGACTCATACAGATACCACTCTTTGTATAATTCCATTAAAAAGCTTCCAAAAAGATGATGAGGCCTCCTCGGCATCTAACTTTTATCTACTACCTCTGGTGTTAGCTCATCTAAAAGAGTGTTAGAAATGAAACATGCTGCTCTAGTATTGAGTGGATAAACAATTTTGTCAGTTCTCTAATATGTATATATGAACTCAACATTTTATAAATCCAGTTTATTTTTGAAAGTAAATGTTTCAGATATACTCTGTACACTGTGTATTTCTACAGTTTCCATTGAACTAGCAACAGTAAATAAAGGAGGTGGACTTGTGCAACTTTGCAAATGGTCAGGTGCAACTCCATCCATAAGGAATGGTTTTGAATTTGGAACAGAGGAGTCTGCATTCACAGGATTCAGTAAGAAATCAGTCGCTTTAGTGTCATTTATAATAAGACAATCAACAGGACATTTCTTTCTCTTTCAGCATGACAAAAACAGCATTGAATGAATGATTTCTTGGCTATTCTCAACTTGTAGTGAGATAAAACATGGAGATAAAAAACAAAGTTGCAGAAAAAACACTACAGCCATCAACCTTCACAGAGTTACAAGATAAAACCTAGACTGTACTAGGAACGTCTACAGAAAATGATTGGTTCCTGAGGCAAAACGGAAATCTACAACAGCCCCAACCCGTAATCAATGGTAGTGGACATCGAGATGACATCAGAGGTACAAGCAAAATATACTGTCTGGTGTACAGAGTGACTGTGAGGTGACAAGTGCTGTCAATCTGCTAACTTCTGACTTTACCCTGAACTACGGAGTCAGAGTTAACATGAGTAGTACGCTCTACAACCACACACACACACACACACATTCTTTCAGCGATTCATTCCCAGTTACACACACACACACATGCACACACACTGAGCCATAAGTCATATGATCTGCACACACACAAACACATCTGAACTATGCTATACTATAGTTGTACCATTACTGGCTGCTCACGCATGAAGCCTGTTACCAGTTGCATTTCCACTAAAGACTTTTCACATGCTCAACAGTCAGTGGTGTCTAACAAGAGACGGATCAGGACTCAGGATTTAACATGCACTAACAACCATAATTCAGCCTGGAGAAAGTCAGGCCAAACAGGCTTACAGAAATGAGTGCCCATGTTGGTTTACATTAGCACAGTGTCGAACAGCGTACGTACTGGTCCTCAGCACACCTCAAACAACACTTTTCAGGCTACAAGAGAACAGTCAGTCAGTCAGGTAAGTGTTGAAAGAAACGCACGACCAACACATACTCACAGACAACAACACACACTGGCCTGGAATGGAGTTAAGAACCCCTGATACAGTACTTCAGTACTTCAAAACAACACGTGACACCATAGAGCTTGCTATACACATGTCAAAGACTGAAATATTATACAACAGAGACAGTCTCTACTGAAATGGCCATCTGGTGAGCATTCTTGAGGAATCCCAGCCTTTTCAGCTCTATGTGAGTGCGCACTGCAGTGAAGAACAGAGGTAATACAGTATGCTGCAACAGCAGGCTTGTTTCAAAGTACACCTGATCTGAACAGTAGAACGGAGAGGTTGAGAGTGTGGAAATGTGGTCTATGGTACATTAAAATACAGCGAGGGATTCTATGATATAACAGAACAGAAGTCGCTCCCTCTCGTCAAATTACCGCCCATCTGCTCCTTTCAACCTGTGGGGACAAGAGACAAAAGGACATTTATTAGGGGAGGGGAACACGTAGTACCTACAGGACCACCACAAAGTATGTATTGGTGGATCATTCTCTGCAATGACATGGATGTGCTGGCGGCGTGTGTTGCACTGTTACGAGGGATCAGAGACAAGCAGTCAACCTTGTAGATGTACAGTAAGAGACAGCAGTTTCGCTGTTGCTGCACAATTTGTGTTAGTCATCTTCTAGCCATTTACGGTATTTAGCTGATGCTCTTATCCAGAGCGACTTACAAGGTTAATCATATTACAGGTAGGCCAATGTAGTGTTAGGAGTCTTGCCCACGGACTCTTATTGGTGTAGCACAGCATAGTCACCCAGCCTGGGATTCAAACCCCAGTCTCCCACATGTGGTGGTGGCTACTTGGCGGGTAGTGGTGTTATCCGCTGAGCTACACCAACCACTACAACAGTAGGACACTGCCCACAGGATGAAGGTGTTTAAAAACTCTAGCATGGACTGCTGTGTCTGATTAACTCATAGCAGCACAACATACAGTATTATGCCACCACTACAACCATGGTACTCTGCTCTGTGATGGTCCTGTTGTGGTCCTGACCATTGATGAACGGGGTAAAAGTGGCATAACAAATTGTGCAAAGTAACAGTTGGACTACAGGACTTCAAAATGGACCTATATAAGGCGGATCTAATAAAATGGACAATGAGAGAGTGCATCAAGCTGTTTTGCTTGGAAAACTTGTCATAAAGGTCTAAAATTGCAACAAACTGCCTCGTGGCTCAAGTATGACGAGAATATGGAATCACTATTCCCACCTCTAAAGACAAACATTCTTCCTAAAAAGTTCAGTTCTGCCTTAAAGACTCAAATTACCTTTCCACTCATCTACTGTATGCAAATTTGAAAAGGCACACAAAATCCCATGTGTATGGTGTGCACTGTACCTATAAGAGATTGGCAGCAGCAGGTTGTTCTTTTTCAGTGCTTGCACTTTGCTGAGGGTCTGGGGATCCAGGGCGATATAGCAGCGCCGGGCGTAGTCCAAAAGCTTCTCTTTGGACGGATCAAACTCGCCCACCTCTGCCAGCTTCTCTGGCGCCACCAGCAGCAACTCTGCAATGGGGGTAGTGGATGCCACTGTGTTGCGGTCCACACCATGGATCTGGAAGGCCTTGGACATATTCTTCAGCCTCTGGTATGTCACCAGGATCTTCTTATAGCGGAACAACACACCAGCAGCATCTTTCACTGTGAACAGAAGGGACACACCAGGAAGTTTGGTTTAGGAGAGGCATTTTACTATTCGCAGAGTCCTCATAATAAAGCTGTAGAATCTAGTAGTTCAAAACAGGTTAGTGGTCCTGCTCCTGGAAACCGTCATCAAAGTGTAGTTACAATGATTTACACGCCTGTTATCAATTTATTAGTAGAGATTGACCAGGTATGTTGAGGCAGGGATTATCTTAAACTGTGTAGGGTAGTGAGTACCAAGGAGCATGATAAGAAAACAATTGTATATAGTTATATAACTTCCTATATGTTGATCCATCCTCGTAAAACAAAACCGCTTTTAATAAAAAACCTTTAAATTAGCAGAGGAGACCTTGTCTGCCGATTGTGAAATGCTCTGACCTCTCTGTCTTTCTCTTCCTCTGGCTATCCTGAAGACCCTCCTCCTCTTCAGGGCAGGGTGGCCAGCACCGGGTCTCACTGTTGCTCCAATATTCCGCAAAGTCATGTTTTCTGTCATCACATCCCCTCCCATCATTTCCTCCTCTTCCAAGTAGCTGTCCTCCAAAAAGTCTTCCTCCTCTCCCAAAAGTGACAGGGACTCTGAGGGAGGGAACACTTAAGATCAGATTCACATTCTAAACATGACAAGAACCAGAAGGCCAGATAACTGTATTCATACAACACAGCTTCATTTCCATGAACATTTTGAACTTAAACGACGTGCACACAAAATAATCATTAAAAGTCTGTTTTAAAAATCTCCAGCAATAGCAGAAGATACTGATTTGAAATTAAATACTGACTCATTGAAACAAGTAGAAACTTGATAGGAATTTAAGATAGAACTTTGTGTAAAGTTTTGAGGAAACAAAAATATCTGTCACATTAAAATAAAATGTTGGTAAAATGTTTTGAATGCATCGATTGAGAATGTAAAATAAACATAAATGTAAATAGTTAAGTACACTCATACACATACATACACACCCACACACCTGACAAGTCACTTATGGGTCTACTGTTATTACTGCTGCTGCTACTTCCACCACCATGGCCCTGCAGGAGGGACTGAGAGTGGGAGGGGCCAAAGAGGGAACTCAACTGAGCACTAACTGGTCCAGAAGCAGTGCTCATGACCTTGGCATTGGTTTGAGGCTGCTGGGTAGGCCTGTGTGGGAATGACTGGCGATTGGCTGACAGCTGAACATCCGTTTGATGATCTGAAAAGTTAATAATTAAAAACTGTTAATAATGGCGATGGTTACAATATTGTCCCTACTCAGAACAACAAGCCATGGACTATGACCAGTTAATCTACAGTGTCATCTACTTATAACCTCAGTTCATCAGATCAGCTGAATCCTTCACAGGATACAGTCTATTTATGTTCTTTCTCGCAAGCATGTACTTTATTTCATTAATTAGGTTTATTACATTATTATATAATAATTATTACAATATCACATAAATACATGAAAATTTAATAGGCTCAATTGTCATTTTGGATAGTTAAAGAAAATGGCTATATTTGTATTGTCAAAACCCCTGGTTCCCATCAATCCCACTGTTAAATATTTCTGTTTACTGATTAAATTCTAAATTGTGTGCCAGTAGTGATTGTAAAACAAGGCTATGGAATTCTTTACCACGTTCATGGTCTCGTCGCCTCCTCCACGAAAAACTGCGGGAATCATTACCTAAAGAAACATATAAGCAAACAAATAAACAAACAAATAAACAAAAATAAACAAACTTAAGTTAATAAATAACTTCTCATCCCCTCAATAATAATTAAGAACAAACCTATAAAACACTACAAATACAAACTAAGATCATTCTTACACCACACATCATAGAGGTCATCACACCTCTAATATTCGGGAGCTCCAGAAGGCCTTCAATAACTAGTATTAGATTTGAGTTGACCAAACAGAGCAGGTTCATTTCCACCCGCCATTTGCCATTGTCTAGAAAATACTCTGTTCTTCTCACTAATGTTTTATTTCTCAGTTTTCTTCTGCCCTGCTCTCTCCCTCTGCTTCTCTTTCTCTTTATCCCCTCTCTCACCTTCATCTTGGTCTCACCATTGCTCTCGTGACTCTTGGTGGAGAATATAAAGCGGTCCAGTTGGCAGCGCAGGAAGTCTCTCTCCTCTTCCAGATCTTCTATGCGCTTCTGCAGCCATGAGTTCTTCTCCAGCGAAATCTGCAACTGTGTACGCAGATTTGTGATCAGCAAGTAGGAGCTTGCAGGAGCCGGAGGATCATTACCTGGGTCAGATATAAACCACAGATTTACATCCGTACATTCAGAAAAGGTCAATTTACATCCAGACAACAGAAGAGAATAATAAAAACCAGTACTTTATGCACTTATTCTCAAGATGACAAACCAGATCTTTCATTTCTCTTTAAAGATGGTTAAAAAAAGTCTAATTCTATGTTGCACATACAGCCTGATAGTAAGAAATATACGTAACACTTACTGTTGGAATGTAATAGTAATAGATGGCAATTTGCAGATCACAATGTAAAACACCTATAAACTCTGTTTATCACATCTGAGTATCTACAGGATGCAGCAGAGGACATCTAGACTTGGAGGCTGTTTTCTTCCTGGTCACCATGTAACATACCAGTCTGTCAGGTGTATACTTGGTCTTGTGCGCTTAGCAGTATGTTCTTAACTTACTGTGGCAGACATAAATGGTAAAACTATTTATCTGGATAAAACGATTCATACTGGTATAAAACCCTCTGGCTTTGGAGCTTCTGACTGAATGTATAGAACTGCAGAGCTACAGTGTTGTAAAGCATGACATGCATAGACTGACCTTCGAAGCTCTGTTCATTCTGGTTGTAAAAGCCGCCCTGCTGCTCGTAGTTGTTCTCCTCAAAGGGAATAGAGATTTCATATGCGTCCTCATTTTTTGGTGCTTTGGAGGGGAAAGCACATGAAGGTGGCACTGAAAGCATGGCACATTTTCATCTCACACACACAAAAAAAAATCATAAACTTTTAGCCTGTGCATTAAACATGGACTAGTACATACAGAGTGACTTCCACATAAAAGTTGTGATTCTGTAAATTAGGTAGCATTTTACTGTAGAGTAAGCTTGTTGTGTCAAGTTGTTGAATGCTTATTCAAATAGGCGACATGCGCTATAAAGGTTATCTTTGGCATTTCTGATAAGAACTAAATGAGGTGCCCTTTTATGTAGTGTTATGTCAGTTGTTATTACAAGCTTATGCTGGTGTCATACTGCCTTAGTAATAGCACCCAACTAAGTGCCACTGTAAATGAAGTGACATATCATAAAACACCTATAGTGTGAAAAGTACCTTCAAATTATGGGGGAAGGGTGGTCTTGCTAATCCAGCATTAGCTATCTGGCCATAAAAGGCAACTGTAACTGTCAGAGTGACATGTATTTTGAAATGTTGTTGTGAATTAAAATTATTCTATTATATACATTTTTAAAATAACATTTGCTTAAAAAATATGTGCATGGTGTTATGCTATACTTTTACTGTGACGTGTAATGAGTCATGTGACGTTAGGTAATTGAGCGCGGAACAGTGGAATTGTGGGTTAGAGCCGGCTTGGCAGAAGAGAGAAGACATGCTATCCCAAAATTAACTATAGTTTACACATGTTCATAAATGTTCATAATTGCTTATATGTTTGTGTAATAATGTACCTTTTATATGTCTTTTTGTGGATGCAGAGTTTAATCCTGTGTATTTTGAGTTTTACGTGAAACTGTTGTGCTAGCTAATACGTTTAAGCCAAACTAGCAATGAGCTAAAGCTCTAGAGTGATTGAAAGGACTGAGAAATGGATGTCTTGAAGAAAAGTTTTATTTTCTTGTAGTTTTCACGGTGTCTGACGAAGAAAGATAGGGAAATAAATTCAGAAGGCATCAGTATGACTCTTGGCCATTATTACGTTGGACCAGTGTACAGTCTACAGCAACAAAAATTTCAGTAGTCTCAGCTACTTAGCTATTAGTCTTAGAATTTCAGATCTTACCGATCTCCTCTTCTGTCGTCGGTCTGAGAAATATATTTGGTTGGCTATGAAGGTCCAACTGTAAATCTATTTGCTACAGCAGTGCTGCATCTCTAGTTAGTGAAGAAGTCAGAAATCAGACAGTATAACTGTTTGAGGGTGAAGCAGCTAAGCAGTGACAGCTAATGCCATAATAAGTTGATTTTTTAAATAATTTTTATTTTGTGGTTTTCTAAGAGTCCAAGAGGTGATTTGGACTGTATTTCGCAGCTTATTAAATCCTATTGATTTTAAATATATAACCCCTCATAAACAATTATTACACATGTACAAACAGGGCAACTGCATGAGCTGAAACAGCTTCATCAAAATCGCATCGAAGCACAACACAACAACAACAAACTTACTCTGCAGCTCCTGCGAACTCGTGTGCTTCCTAGTGGCTGTTTCTGCCTCGTTCATGATGTCTGGATTTTTCAGGCTGATTATGAAGAAATAAAAAGACAGAATTGGAGACAAAACTGCTGGTGGAAAGAAATGCACAACGTTGTATTTAAACATAAACATGCAACGAAACTTTTTTACGCCACTGCAAATGGGACAAGGGTGAAGACTGAGCTGTGCTCTAACTGAGCTGAGCTGTCTGCTGCCTGTCAGGTCCAGGCTCAAGCCTGACTGTCACATTAGCTTAGCTCCAGTGACAGCAGCTATCATTAGCATATACTTAGCAAGTCGATAAAAACGAATCAAAACATGACACTAAAGGGCATAACTGCCGTTCACACTCAAAAACCACGACCACCAGCTATGTAACTGGTATTTGTACCTACTCCTCTGTGTGATGTTCAGCTAACCAGCCAGTCGGCACCTATGAAACCAGAGCCGTTAAGGAAGCTAGCAGAGAGATGCTGTGCTCCGTTTTCATAATTGAGGAGAAAATGGGTAACGTTAACGTTAGCTGGCCAAATCCAGCTGCAGAAGCAGCAGCAGCAGCAGGCAGGTTATCTCTGGTTAGTGCAGCCTTTAAAACACAGAGACATCGTGTACAAACCGCTCGGTGATCGTGAACTTCTCCGTCTGGCGCATATACAAAAGACTCTCAACGCTTTTCTGTACGCAAGTGCATCTGCTAATGAACTGCCTGCTAACAATAACAATTAAATGTCTTTCCTCAGTACAGTCGTCACCCACCATAAAAAAAAAAATGACGTACTTCCGGACGCGTGCGCGCGCCCGCACAAGCGCGAGCGTGTGTGTGTGTGCGTGTGTGTGTTTTCGTGATTAGGTAGTCGGGATGGGTTTGTCTATATCCATTCATGAGGATATATACTGTAGAATAAGCCTACAGAATATATGATACACCTTCGCCTTCAGTATAAACTACAGACACGCCTACTCGGAATACTTAAATCTTGCTTCTTAAGCAACTGTGCTGTGTCATTAAAACCAGTCTCACGAGTTACGAGAGAGAAAGAGAGAAAGAAACAGAGAGAGAAAGAGAGAGAGAGAGCTTTAGCAGGTGCGCAGGTAAAGGTGGATCCGGAAAGACGCTCATTTCTGGAGGAATAAAACTGCCAGGTGAGTGATCGGATGATGTGGTTGAACAGAGATTTAAACTGGTGATATATGGTATGTGTTCAAATGGTATTTGTAATAGGTGGCGTTTTTCCTTGTACTGGCTCGACTTGGTCTCTTTCTATACGATCCCCAGCAGATGCGTTTTGCTCCAAGTGTTGTCCCACTTGGATGACTTGCAGAGTCAAGGGGGCGTTTTGGGCGCTGTATACAGATCACCCCCTCCCCTCTCTCTCACACACACATGCAACTTTTGTTGCCGTGAGCTGTGGATCTGAGGTTGAGATGTGTTTCATGTGTTGGGCTTGGTGTTAGAGATGGGTGTGTTCAGGAAGCATTAGGAGAAAGAGTAGGGAGTGCCCTGCCCTGTACTCAGGATGGTTTTATATGGCTTTTTCTGCTTTTATGAATAAAGGAAGCAGAAAATACGTCTTCTTGCCCTCTCCTGACTCCTATTCTGCCTGACTCCACAGTGGGCTATGAAATCTGAGTGGTGTGTTCACTTATAACCATGTCCTCATGTCATGTGCAGTAATATGTTAAAGATCACTCAAGTCAGTCTCTTTTAGCTCTGTTTGGTCCTGACACTGAGCTCTGCCCTTTGTCCACCTGCTTTTTAAATCAGGTCACTATGCCAGCTAAGAATGAAGGCCTGGCCCACTGCAAGTTCGTCCTGGTCTTCGCCGTCCTGACGGACCTGCTTGGGATCACCTCTGTCCTGATTGGGGTCTTTGCTCCGTTGGAGGTCAAAGGGCGTGATTTCGGTGACCTGCTGGTGTATTCTGGCGCCCTGCTGGTGCTGCTGTCCATGGTAGGCTGGGTCATGTGGTACAGCGGAAACATTGAAGGCATCAGCTCAGCAAAGGACCTGGGAGATTATAAAGCAGGCGCTGTGGACCGTCTGGCTCGCTCACTCAGTCAGCGCATCCGCACGAGTCGTCGCAGCCATGCCACGGTCTGACCTTTCCTCGTCTGGCCAAACAGCTCCTTAGACTCATCAGCACAAATTTACAAACAGTAAATAATAAATACCAAATAGTTCCTAAATAGTAAACATAAAGGAGAAGGCAAAAAAACACATCACCACGTACGTCTGCCCTACTTAAATAATGCAGAAAAATAAGGATATAAAAATGAAGATATTTTTTGGAGAGTAGACTATATGAAGTATTCTGATGCATAATCATTATATAATCAGTTATTATAGTATCACCTTTCTCTGACAGTTACCACAGTATGATGTAGATATGTAGAGATGAAGTATTATGACACTATACATAAAGAGCTGTGAACAATAGTCCTGCCCCCTCCTTCAATCTCAGAACAAGCACATCTACAGATCATGCAATGCAATTATATTATAATCATGCTCTTGGGCAAATAAAGAAACCGCTTCCATCTCTGTGTTGTAATGCACTGCTCTGTAAAGTACACTGCTATTGTTTCAACAAGGAAGTTATCATGTGGATCTCAGGTCAGATGAAGTGTTAAGACTAGCCCTGCTGCACCTAATATGTAAGAACAAGCACGAATAAAAGACTATTTATAAAAAGTGTGGTGTACATAGAAGCACATTCAGGACTCAAAAATGCCTTAACAAGTCCAATTCTGTTAACATGACTTTCATTCACTTTGCGCTTTGGTGTTAAAAAAAATCGATTTCAGTTGATTAAAACTTAAACAATTTGATACATTTTTAATAAAATATTGCATATTTTCAGAAACAATTTCTTTACACATTCCTTTCTGTTCATGTCAAAACATTCATTGTTCACTCATTTGTGCTCAAATACTGCAAAATCTCACATTGTGGGCACATCTCTGAGCAAAATCATTTAAGATTACAATGATATCACAGATGTACAGCATGTTTCCAGTTATGAAAATGAAACAAAAGAGAATGTCATTTGATCCATTTGAGATGCATTCCCTGCATACTCTAATGGGCTCGTCACCATTTAACAGATTGTCAGTTTGACAAGAATAGTATTAATTTAGTGTATCAGCACAGCCCTCTGTGTTGCACTTCCCTGGCAAGGCAAAATTACTTGAAGTCTAAATGACCTCTGTACAAGCTCATTACAAAGGCTGCTGTGCGGAGCTGAGCTCTTATTAGCAGCTTTACTGTGGAGAGCAATGTCCGACATCCCTACACTTGTATTTACATGGACTGAAATTGTCAGATTCTGTCTAGAAGTCTTCTAAAATGTCCCCTTTTTGAAAGGCATATCTACGAGATGACATGATATCAATAAATATAGCTTTCAAAGATGTAGTCTGGTGCAGTTCGACATAAAAAATAGACCTGCATGGCATTTCATAATGAACACAGTAGTGAGTCCGGTTTTCAGACACACACAAAACAACAAACAACAAAAAAACCAAAACAGAAAATAAAACAAGAAACAAAACGGCACTGCAACATTTACCAGCCAAAAATAAGACACACACTTAACGCTGAGAACATTATCAATGCCTAACTATTTGTGGCTCAGTAAAAAGTCTTGACCGGGTCTTGTCTGCATCTACTGCTGATTTATCAACAGTGAGTGCTAAAGATACCCAGTTACCCAGTTAGTATAAACAATGCATGTGTGCATTTGCATTACTTATTACTAACCCCTAAGGCTTAACTTACAGAAGGGGACAGGGCTACAGAGGAGGGCAGAAAGTATAAAAGGTGCTTTAAAGTACTCAAGCAGACACAGAAGGTGTCTGATGGCAAAGCTTTAAAGTGATCTATTCTCAAAGGGAGGAGCTTGGAACAGGCCAAGTCGGACTTTGCCAAATGATCATGTGACTCCGTTCTGACCGCTGTAGAACATCGCCAGCTCCATCACTACCATCATCTCCTGTAGAGGGAGGTAGAAAAAAAAAGTTTATGACTATGAAACATTTGCTGCCATCATCTCAGATCCAAACAACTTTTTGCTATAGTGTAACAAAATATATATTTTTGCTGAAAATAAAATAATCTACCTTCATTTTTTTTTTTTCATAACAAATAAAGAAAAAAACAGAATGTTATCCACTAAAAGTGGGTAAGACAGTTGACATCATTACGCATGGAAGACAAATTAGATTAATTGAATGTCAAACAACTAAAATCTGATTGTAAATACTGGATTTTGCCTTTTTGTTCATCTACTTGACAGGAAAAGAGTTACAGATCACAAAATTCTGTATTGATGCACCAAATCTACAATCCAGTGAAAACACTGATATATTGCTTGACAATTATAGCCTACTATACTATATAGTAATATGTACTAGGCAAAATTGACCCATTTTAATTCTTTTATATAAAAGAAAATGTGACATCTGAGAAAAGTCAAGATAACATTTATTTATATAGCGCTTTTCGTCACAAAGCAGCTTTACAAAGAATCTGGGGTCCGAGACGAGACGGATTTTTTCTCCTTCTACAAAACGTTAAATAATTATAATATTGAAACTGTGGGAAGCCAGTGATGATCTGGTATGAGAAAGATACCACTGTGTTTATAATGTTTGTCCCTGTCTGCAGCTGCGCTACTCTGCACTGGGTCACAGCCTGCAGTCATTTAATTGCTAAAAATATCTCACCCCCACTCGTCAGGACCACAATTTTATTTTGCCACCTGTGCTATGACCATGCCCAGCCCTAGTGTGTAGTGTCTGACTTTGAACTTCCCTTTGATTGTGTGTTGTTTATGGGGTGGCTGGTTTAAGTTAGGATTGGGTAATATACAGGATGTGAGTGCTTAAGTTAAGTTATTTTGTATATAAAGCAGACCAATTCATAAACAAACTGCACTGGATTAGGCTTACGGTTTAGGTGACTCACCAATGCGGAACTGGATGTAGCCTTCTCCTCCACTGAGAATGAGATGAGAGGTAGAAGCACCATCTGCTGTAGCAGACCAGCCACGGCAGCCTTAAAATGACAATGAGCCAATGAGCTAAAGGTACAAGCACTAGATGTTCAGCAAACTGGTAAAGCTGAAAAATCTTCCGCTCACTAACCTGGAGCAGAGATGATAAATTTAACTGCTTGACGATGCCCATGGAAAGATAACTGAGCAGACGCCAGAGAACAGTACGGGATGGAAGACTCTGAACCTGAGAGAACAAAACATACAAAAAAGAAAACAACAAGGGATAATTTTTAACATTATATATAAACCATATATGCATATACATATTCGTTTTTTGTTTTAGACTTCCCTTCTGTAACCTGCTTTTTCAAATGTGGCATACATACATGCATACATACATACATACATACATACATACATACATACATACATACATACATACCACAATTATTTAACAATACTAATTCATTAATTCATATTATTATTATTATTATTATTATTATTATTATTATTATTATTATTATTATTATTACTACTACACTTACTAAGAGACAGCGGAGTAGAGAAAATGGCCCCACTCCCTGTTCCCACCCATAAACGCCCACTGATCACAGACATGGCAGTGATCTGAAGAGGTGAAATAGACAGGAATGCAGGGCCTAAGAGAAAGACATGTAGAGAGACAATGTAAATCACCTCTGGGACACTGTGTCAAATGTATTCAGTGTAAGAAATGTTACTTTAGAGGATCTCCATGCTACTTTGAAGAGAAGAGGCAAATGAAGTGCGATAAGTTGAACTTGCCTAGTGCTTTAGTAATCATGGAGGACATATCGATCTCCTGTAGTGGGCGCCCAGTTGTCCAGTCAAAAAGCCTGAGGTTAGGATCAAGACGACAAGAAGCCCAAACTCCACTTCCTGCTCCACACAGAAAGCGAACCTGTTGCTCACTCCGCTGTGACACTGTAAAGGATTTCTACATCGATAGAGAGGAAGAGGAAGAAGCAGAAAAGAGTGACAGGAAGGAATAAAGCTTCTGAAGTAAGCACATAAATGCAGAAATGTCTCTATAGTAAGTCTTTCCATACCTCCAGTTTCCGATTCTGGACATCAACCATGTAAACTTTATTCCAGTATCCCACCCAGAGACGGTTGTGCTTTGCTAGGCAACAGCGAATGGGCTGCAAAGGGGCTGCGCCCACTGAAACTGTTTCATGTGACTGAAGATTCCATCTGCCTATAACATCAATGAATCTTTTAACCCACATTTAAAATATTGCACAAAAAACCAGGGGCGAAAACATTACGTCTAACAATAAATGCAGTTACACACACCTGACCGGTGACTGAAAAATACAAGCATCCCATTGCCTAATCCAGCAATCACATGACCTGATGAATATCTATCAGAGAAAAGAATTATAAATAAATCGCTTTATATTATATTTTATCATATAAAGTACACAAGAGCACTACAGTTTTGATGAATAAAAACTCACGTGAGGGAATGAACTCCCTCTGAGAGATTGGCAGACTGCAAACATGTCCTAGAGGCAGAGGCTGAATGGACAAGCACTCTGATGACAGAGAGAAAAACCATGATAAATAGTTTTTATTAAGACACGACATTTAATTAAAGACTATTTATTTGGTAAACATCATTCACAAAAATAAAACACATCGAAACGTTCATACCCTCCATCCTGTGTTCCGATCCATACAGTGCCAGAAGTTTCCCCTGAAGCATACAATGTTTATGAACCAAGTTATTTAGACAGAGACAAAGACCATACCTACATTTAGGTACAAGGATTTAACCCCAAAAATCCCCAAAATAAGAATTTTCTAATGATAACATAACACACCCAACATACGCAAAGCTGGGACAGAGTGTGAAATGTCTGACATGTAGTATACTGTGGAAAAAGTACTCGCCCCTCACCTGATTCCTTCTTTTCTACTTTTTTTTAGCTCATTTATCATGTTTTAATGTGTCAGATCACATCACTAGTTTTCTTCATTCGGCTGTACTGCAGGTTTTAGAGAATTCACTGGTTTTACTGTTTAAGATTTTGCCACAGCATCTCAATGGGATTCAAGTCAGGGATTGCTTGAGTGCCCTGCTGCAGAGTCTTGGGTGCCAAATTGACAAGTGGACATTCTCCTTCTAACAGAAGCTACCCCAACAGAATTTTGGGTTGCAAAATGCAAGACTAGCCTTTGTGTGACATTTTATGCCTAGTGTCTTATCTTGATGTGGGATCAGGTATACCGACCTTAACTGAGGCAAGTGAGGCCTGGAGTTCTTTAGATGTTTGTTTGGGTTCTTTCCAGACTACAGAATTCAATGACATGAAATCTGGTTTTGAATCCCTTTAGAACATTGCATCATGTGCTGCTTTTTGAGACCTTCTATGTGCTTCACACTACTAGACAGGTTCTATTTAAGAGACGTTGAATTAAACAAGTCAGTAATCATGTTTGGGTGTGGCTAGGGGAAGTACACCTAACAGCTGACTGAATTCGGTCAACCGCAGTTTTCTTTGTTTAAGTGAAATTGCTATTTAAACATGTTAAAAATATGCTTCCCTGGGTTTCTCTGTCTAATATTAACAGTAGTGTGATGATCTGAAACATTCAAGTACGACGAATATGGAAAAATAGAAGAAACTGTGAAGGGGAGAAATAACTTTTTCACAACACGGTCCAAAAACATCACCTTTCCATTAAACAATGCTTAAAAGTCTTCAGCTGTGCAGCCGTGAAGGGCTTATTGCATATTACACTTCATAATGCACCAGAATGGGTGGCCGGTCGGCACATCAGTCTAGCACTGGCATTCTCTGATTATGCAGCCATGCTTTTGTAATACATGCTGAAATAAGCATGAATGTCCCAACATTCACATACTGTCCCAACTTTTTTGGAATTTCACGCATTTTAAACAATGAGTCAAAGACTGAACTGACCAGTGGGAGGAACAGCACAAATGCACAAGGCCGGAGAGGTGGGTGGGAGGCTGAACTGGTTTAGGACAGTGTTGGATCGTGCTGGGTCAATCACTGTGACGTCACTGCTGGAGGCAGGTCCAGTGATGGTCCAGACAGAACACTGAGATTGGGTGGGGCATGGAATGTGAATGAGTATGACTGACGGGTCATGGCATGTAGAAAATGATGGTGTTAAAGGTGGTGATTAAATGAAGGTGTGTTTTAGAAAAACTGAACCAGGTCCACAATCATATGCAGTAAACAAAAAAACCCTGATTTATAATGACAGGGAGAAATTATACTTGTCCTGTATTCGACACATTGTTTATGTAGGGCATACTGTCTCAGACAGCAATGACAATTGTTTAAAACTATTTGTTTTGGCAGTATTAATACAGGTAAACATACAGTAAAATGTACCAAGATTTTTTATATTGTTTCTTTTAAATCATTTTTGGGTTGTACGGATTAGATGTATTGGATGGTAGACCTCCTCAAGGATATGTTTGGATGTGGTTTCTGTTCCTATACATCCATACACTCATACTGAGCTGATCCAATGTTCATTTTATAAATCTGAGACTCACGTTCTGTTCTCCCGAAACCTCTGGTGGCACAGCTACAGCACAGGTCAGCTACAGAAAAAAAGAAAAAGCACATCTAACTCACCTATTAAGTGCTTGGGCTATCAGCTATTTTCCCATCCATAGAAAAAAAAAAAACGTTGTGTATGTTTTCCCACTTTGCATTGTATTTTACACTTTACTTGATTGATCCTTGGCCAACTCTGACCAAGTCTTATCCGTGAAAATAGCATATGCAATTTGTTCCAGTCTGTTAAGCACACAATAAGTAAGAACACAACACCTTTTTGGAACGGATGTCAGTGGACCTTGTTATTACACATTTATTAACATGTAACCTATAAGAACAAACTGAAATTTAGTTCTAAAGGGTCAGACACTGTATGCTAAATACATTCGTCTAAATACACTGTTTGTTACAAACAGCATGTTCCATAAACCTATTAATTAAACAATGTGGTTAATTGCCAGAGAGGTAATAACAGATTTGACTAGTGTTCTTATTAGTATACACAAAGAAACTGTAAAGAAACTTTAAAAAAAATGTTGTAGTCTTCATTAACATGTTTTCATTAAGCTCTCAACCCTTCTCTCTACACTTACAGCTCAACACCTTTCATCAGTATTACATAACGTTTCCTGAAATTCCTCTTGATTTTAGAATTCTAGGAATGCAAGGTACAGCTGGTTTGAACACAGAAATCCCTGGTCTGTGTGGAACACATCTGATGACATCAAAGTAACAGATATCTACAAGGAGCAGTTGTGTAAATTAACCGGCAGGGAGTCTGACCTTAGCAGAAGGATCTCTTTGATCAAGCATTCTCAATTGGGTGAAGACAGGCACATCTTTAGGCTCCAAATGTGAATCTGAATTCTGGTACACACAGACACAGACAGGTGGTGGATTTAACTAAAACTTACTTACTCTAATAATGTAATTAAGGTATGAGAAACCAATGACAGTGAAGTTAACCGCAAGTGTGCAGGTAACAAGAGGTGTGAGTGCATACCTGTGAATTTGCAAGTGATAGCGGCATGCTCCAGCCGCTCACCTGACGTTTACCCAGATTACCCCACACATGAGAGCGGATCTCCCGGTACAGTTCCTTTCTTCTCAACCTGGGAGACAACGAAACCCTGAAGAGAACAGCACAGGATTCCGTTTACCTGGTGGGGTTATGCAATAATGCATGTTTGCACATTTGTGAAATCAGCCACGAGATACATTAATACAGAGCCGGAGAGACATCAAACAGAGTACCCACTCCGAGGGAAGGACCGATCTGGCAGATCTCAGTTGACCTTCTCCAGATATTGTTGCACAGGGGACCAGATTCTAGTGAATTTTGTTAAATTGTGGTGCAACTCATAAGTTAGCTTTTCCATAGGTAGCCGAATAGAAATCTGATTCACCCACATCTTTATGGAGGGAAAGTCTGGCCTTGACCTTAACATCAAAATACACCTTGTGATGTTTTTTTTTTTTAACACTGATTTGTGCAGAATACATTATCTGTGTAATTTCCCCAAATTACCACAGATAGCCCACACTTATAGGTCTGTAAGTCTGTAATATACATCAGCACCTTGCGACAGACGTTTAACAGTAATAATACACCACATAGCAGGTTCTGTTATTACTTTACCAATGGATTTAAACAGAACTACTATTACTAAGGAAAGCTGCAAACAGCAATTCCTCCTCGAACTTAATACTGCCAGACAAAAACTATAATTTGCAAACCGGTACCAGAGCATGCTCATACTGGTCCATACTGGATTCATTTTTATACCGTTTTTTAAAAAAAAATTGCTTCCATTGACTTGCATTAACATTAAATGAGGATTTTGCTCTCTCTTTTAAAGGTGGCATTTTGGAGATACTCGTTTTACATTGGACAGCAATGACGTTTAACACATGGACAAAAAACTGTTCTGGGTTAAAACTGTGGCCCTTGCCAGTAATTACTTGTAAAGGAACAGACCTTTTCACATATGGAACTAACCCAGCTAATGAGAGGGTTTAATTCAACATCCACTGGAGCGTTGTGTAATAACTTCAGAATTTAAAACCACTGCAAAAACAGACAGAAAATCTTACTCTGCGCGTGTTGGATCAACAGACAGACGAATTGGAGAGCCCACTGGTGAGCAAGTAGGGGATGGCACTGGTGGGACGGTAAGGGCCAAAGCTGCAGCTGGAGCAAGTTGATCCTTGGTTAAACCAAGGAAACGGTTAAACCTGCAAAAGACAACAAAAGACCATCATTAATCACCGAAAATCCAAAAAAAAGAAAAAGTGATTCAACGGTCTCAAACCTTTTCCACACACTGCTCCTTTTGTCTTCTGGGATCTTTTCTTCCTTAGCGACCCTGTAGGAAGAGAAGATAGAGAGGTCTGTATGAAAGGACCTAATGTAGGATTAATTTATATCACATAAACAAAAAACAGAACCTGGACTAAACGGGTACAACAGTGTTCAGCACGCACTGTATTGTTTTGAGTGAAACAGGAGATTGTGGGAGAAGTACTTAAACAAACCTAAGAGCCTGAGAGCGCCGCAGAGCTTCCTGTAGTTCAAACAGTCTTTCTTTGTACTGGTTCTTCTCCATGACCACACGAGCCATTTCCGAACGAGTGAAACGACGACGCGAGTTGGGCAGAGAAGACTGAAGAGAACAGGAACAAATGTGAGAAAGATAGTTTGAATTTAAAATTACAGAGACAATCAGACAAACCCTACAGGGTCCAAACTTAGGCCACACTTTTATTCCACTGCCGCTCGCACCACACCTGAACAAGTAATCACAGACTGCAAAACTAACTTTGCTAAAATGTACTGGGACAGAACAGATTTGGAACCGGATCTGTACAAAGGCAACTACAACTTTCTGAATATTAGGCCAACACACCTTCTCTGATGGTTTTCCATGTTTAAGTACACTGATATTTCCTTACTGTAGCACATATCACATTTTCCCACAAACAGGGCATCTCAGTGTGTCTGAAAAAGTCATTACGTGTGGGGCTACATAGAATGCTAGCCTTCTACGTCATGAATTAATCTGAAGTGACTGCAGTCTAATACACTCATCATCAAAAGGATAGTTGCATCCAAAATTCAAGGATTCAAGGATTCAAGGAGACTTTATTGTCATTCGCATCACATGTGGTGACACAAAATGAAGTGGCAGATTACAGTGCTGTTGAGAAGTAAGGTAAAGGTTACCAGGAACAATAAATAATGATGAATTTAGACTTAAATGGGAAATAAAAAATTAGCTACATATACAGAAGTAGTTTCTCTCAGATTGGCGGCAGGCCATGTCTGCCAACGCAACATGCGAGACATCTCAGGATGGAGTTGAAGCTGTTTTTAATGGTGTCCTGCGATAATCCATCCCATGCAGCTTGAATACTCTCAGCTGCATAATTGTGGTAAGGGTGGATGGTAGAGTGTGCATGTGACAACAAACCATTCAGCTTGGTACTGACCATAGTAAGCCCACACACTGATTTCAATGTCACTTAATGACAGTCTTGTACAACATTATTGCAGCCTTTGGTAACCCTGACGTGGTGTTCAAGGCAGTCGTAATGGTCTGCGTACGTGCAGTCCATTGTCATACATCCATCTGCCATCGGTTCTGGCACTAACCGGATGACACATGGAGGGTATCACTGCTCAATGAATATCCGCAATCGTGCCTGTAGTCAGGTACAGCGATAAGGCCGGTCTATGTTTACGTCATTTTGCATGGACTAGAGTGTGAAACTTGAAACATTTGCATGTCTCACAATGTCAAACCTACCCCCCAAATTTCATTCCTGTCCATCGATTCCTTTTGGGTGCAACTATTTGTGTGACTAATCATGCAGGTTCACTGCAGCTCACTGAAAGCCC
Organism: Prochilodus magdalenae; assembly: GCA_024036415.1. Taxonomy (NCBI): domain Eukaryota; kingdom Metazoa; phylum Chordata; class Actinopteri; order Characiformes; family Prochilodontidae; genus Prochilodus; species Prochilodus magdalenae. The sequence continues at coordinate 185,528 of JAMWET010006624.1, read as the reverse complement.
ACTAACGTGATGTATATAGAGAATAAAGACTGAATAAAAATTTAGGCATATACCTAGGAGATTTTAAGAAATATGGCTGGCACAGATAACAATACGTACTTTAAGAGAAAAATTAACAAGCACTTACATCAGCATCTTCAGCCTGTAACGTCTCCAGCTCATTACGCAGCCTTTCAAAATAAGAAACAATACATAAATAAACAGACCAGGATCCCATAACAGAACTGCTCTAAAGAGGATGGGACCCAGGTGATCGGCCTCTTAATTTATAGACTGGTCTCAGGTGACTTATGTTAAAAGTCTCCCAGGTAAATCTGTTAAAAGGTTCACTTCAAAATAAGACATGTTCTCTACAACTCTCATCTTTATCCCACAGACATCCTCACTCACACAATATTTTAAACCCATGTAAGCAAATACCAAGTGTCACTAATACTTAATGTAGGTTTACCTGACATTCGTGAGTTCCACTGTAAGAGATTCTAACGTAACCATTGTTAGTAATGCATATAGAGTAACTGTTAATATTTATTGGCCACTTTATTAGACATCTACGTCCGAACACCTTGTACTGTAATTTTTTCCAACTTCTGTAAGCAATCATGTAGCCCTTTTGGTCAGTATTTGACTACAGAGCCACTGATGGCAGGATATTTGACTGGCTAACTTTTCTTTGCACAGCAGTGACACTGAGGTGCCTAAGAACAAGCAACAATGCTTTGGACTGCTTCAGTGCCAAACACAGTAAAGGAGACCATTTCTGTTCAAGCATATCATCATGTAAACCTGTTTTTAACTTTAAAACGACTCCCACCAACATGCCATGTTAAAAGCACTGCTGTGAAAATGGTCCACCACAAATGAACAATCTGTAGTCAGCAGAGGTCTTGTGGTGGCTCAATTTCATTGTTAGACAGGGTCGTGGTTGGCTGAAAAATTGTGTGACCAAAGATGGACTAATCACATCTATATGGCAGGTGTGTGCAAATGTACGTAGATATAATACAGATGTGAGTGAAATTCTGTAAGCCATCCTGCAGGGCATGTTTAATGAGTAATAGTGACGAATAATTGCTACCGTTTGGTCTCTTCTTCCATCTCCTTGGTTTTTCCCTCTAGTCGGGCAATGGTTTCCTGAGAGGACGTCAGCTCAAGATTCAGAGCAGATCTTTCACTGGTCAGTTCCTCTACACGCGAAATGAGAGCCTTTCGAGCAGCGTCCACTATCTCACTGAGAAAGAGAAGCAGAAGACTGACTGATACCGTCATTTATGAGCACAGACTGTTGCACAACAAAAGTACAGAAGACATTAGAGACCATCATCGTACAGTAAGCGTAGTTTTAATGCATTCATCACACTAGGAGTTGCTTTATTAAAAGATTTATTTTTAAAATTAAAAAATATTTATTTATTCCATTTTATTTATTCACACACACACACACACACACACACACACACACACACACACACACACAAACACACACAAACACACACAAACACCCGCTGTGCGTTTGAGGATAAGAGAACCCTGTGGGGTAGGTTGGTATATACACAAGAGAAAGTAAATAAGCTCTTACTGGGTGTGTTTCAGTTCCTCATACTGTGAAAGAATCTCTTCAAACTGGTCTGTGCTGCCTGCATAAGAACCATAGAAGACGAGAGTTCACAGAACCTCACCCAGTCATGACAGACGTGGTTCAACATGGTTCAACATGACTTGAGTATAAACCAAGACAGTTGTTAACATTTACAAACAACAGTTTCAAATCTGCTTATGTGGCCAGCATATGCTTGAGTGGCCAGCATGTGATGCATGTGCACAGACACTGATTAGATCGCAGTAAATAACAGAAACGCACATGTGCGCAGACACACCCACCTCTCACACTGACTCCCTGGTCCACGCTCTCTGCGTATTCCCGGCTGAGTTCTGAGAGCTCAGAGAAGACAGAATCTGTGTTCCTCATCATTTCCCACTCCAGACTATCCAGGTTTTTTTCATCCTCCTTGTTCTCGTCACCTTCCTCTTCCTCATGCTCCCTCTCTTCTTCATCATTTTCCCCCACGTTCTCGTTGCTCTGTTTCATCTCGTCGTCAAGACTGTGGTTAAGTCCAGCATCTCCTGCTCGAACAGGGGTGCTAAACAGAAAAAGTGGAACTGTAATACAACTTTGTGAAAACCAGAAGTTTTAGGCCAAGGCTCTTTAAACAGACTCATCCCATGACAAGTAATGAAACAACTCAAACGCTTTCATGTTAAAATATGCGTAGTTATAAAATGCTTTCAGCAACATTTAATGATTTCAGCATTTTTATGGACTGAAATGTCACTCTGGTGTTTGATCCTGTACCTTAGTGAAAACCTGCTATTTTGTAACACAGTGATGAGTAGGTCTGCAAAAAATCTGCCATTGCAGTTTCTTCCCCTGCGATATATATTGCATATGAAAAAATACTCAGGATTTTTTACCTGATGGCAAACAGCATTATTTAAAAATGTGCTTGTAAAATAATTAAGGTAAATCTTTAAACAATTAAATCAAAATAATGCAATTAATGCACCAAACACGGCGCACAAAGACTACTCTTCTCTGTGTATCTGAGAAGCCTTAAATTAGAGTCAGGAAACCGTGCAAGTTCTTCTTTTGTAGGAAAGAGCAAAAAAGTTGTTGCATGACATGTTTCATTTAATTTGTCTTACGTTCTGCAGTGCACAGAGTCCTGTGCATGTGCACAGTGCAGTGATGATGTAGTGTGCAGCCCTATTGATGAGCACACCTGTACATTCAATTATACTGTACAACAAAATCTAAAATAAACAGTTCCCTTACACAACAACAACAACAACAACAACAACAACAACAACATGTCCTCTAGTGACTGTTTTAGGACAAACATGTTGAAATGTTTTGAAAGCTTGAAAGTATAAAAATATAAATTGTCTGTACTACTTTATGACTGTAGACAAAACCTAGAGAAGTCAGGTTGTCACATTTCAGTACCTAGAGTGACCTCTAGAAAGGCTATTTCTACATGGAAAGTGTTTAAGCAGCTCTATATAATAGAGAAGCACAATCTTTTGTTTAACAGTTCAGATGGGAAACGGTAACAAAGAAGTATAATAAAGAACAAGTCAAATTACATTCCTCATCAGTAAGTTATGGGGAAGTTCGGGGAGCCAGAGATTTATGACATTCATTCATTTATACATTTTAAATCGACAAACCAAGGCTTTCTCAGTTTAAAGTATTTTAAGTATAAAGCATAAGTTAACCGTAAGCAAATTCAGTAGACACAAAGTACATATGCCCATGCACAGCACACAGACACATAACCAGAAAAATTAGTCAGGTTGTTAGTTAACCAACAAAACCATCATAAATGATCGCAGGGTTGTACCTTGCTTCAACAAGCCCTTGAAACTGAGCCAGCTCAGGTGTAGAGCTTATGATGTCATTGATGAAGGACGGGTCATTGCAAGGCTCAGCTATGATGTCCTTGGTAGTTGCCATTTCTGATGGAGTGCTACCAGAGGCAACATCAGGTGTCAGCTCATGCTACATTATTGGGATGACCAGAGAAAAGGGAGCAGTGAGGAAAAACATGCGTTTGAACATCATAACTACTAAATCACGTAAGATTCACAATTATGGTACTGGACACTCAGTGCCTTTCCTGCTCTAAACCCACCTGAACCAACTAAGCAGCTAATTCACAAACCCTTACTTGGTCCAGTGATTTAAAAGATAGTTAAGCAAGTAACACATACGTACCTGTTGAGTTACTGTATTTTCTGGTTGACCAAGAGTGGATGGAGACTCTGTGCTTTTGGAGCGAATGCGATTCCTACAGCAAAAACATTGTTTTCATTAACAAATCACTAATTTTTAAAGGACAGTTAGCATATGCTATAATAAATATCACAGACATGATATACTGGGAGCATGTTTCAGTAATTCACCACAGTGGATATGACATTAAAGGGTCGTTTCCTGCTTGTATGTATGCAGTCATACAGTGAGACACCAGTATATCGGCATGAATTTTGGCCAGTAAATCAAAAGTATAAACTGCAAAAGCACTTCTACGACTCAACCAGGGACTTTTTATTCAAAGTGCCAAAAACCCATGCGATGAACCTAAAATAAAAAGAGGAATTTAACTTTGTCCACTCATCTCAAGTAGGAGGGAACAAATAGTGAGTTTGCACTATATACAGTCTGGAGCAGAGGAAGGCAAAGCATGTTAACCTTAGAGGGGACCCTTCTCTCTCTAGCTCCTTTTTCTTCTCTAGCAGATCCCGATATGTCAGCACTAACTGTGTACAGAGAGACAGACAGAGGGAGAGACAATGAGAACTAAAACATGAGACTGTAAATGTGTACAAGGAATGACAAAGAGACCAGACCTTGTTATGGGTATGTTTCAGTGTGTTTAATTCTCTGGCCAGACCCGCTTTCTGCTCTTCCAAAGCCACCACTGAAAAAGGAATAAGAGTAAGACATCAACCAGTAAGTTATGAATGTATACCTTAACCAATAAGAAATCAACCACTATCGTACCAAAAATACAGGAAGCAAAATGAGCATAGCTATGACAGTAACTGCTCGCACACATCTAAAATCATTTTTAAATAAATTAACTTTCTTCATTTCAGTGCCATTCAGATCACAACCACACAGACCAAAAACTTTTTACAGTGTTAAGATGTGCTTGATTTGGCTTACGATAATTATTCAATTAGGTGAGTCACCTTGCATAGCAGAAAAACACAAATTGTGCACTGTACACTACATATAATTCCTCTTGTGGTATGAGTTTATATTGGTATGTCACATGGAAACATGCAGAAAATGAGTATAGAAACAGTAAACAACATATGAAAAGAACAAAAAGAAAAGTGTCTATTGGTAGCGTAGTATGAAAGACAGTGTTCTTGCAGTGGCTCTGTTTCCTCTGCATGGTCTGCATCACTGCCTCACTCAATCAGCTGTATCGGATGGCGCTGTGGCCTCAGGCCCAGTTCTCACATTGCTGAAGCAAGCTAAAGATCAGCTGGTAATGAGAATGTGGTTGACTGTATCTATTTTTGAGGGGTTTTACAGCAAAATGCATTATTTTTAATTAAAAAAAAATCAGTATATGTTGTTGGGAGAGAACTTTATGCATACAAAAACATAAAATGCTACATTATGATTAATACCTTCATTTGTTACATAAAAATATCCTAACTATTAAAATCAGCTGTATAAAAAAAACCCCTATCTTTACAGAATTGCTATAAACAGTATGTTGAAATTAAACCCTTCATTTACTAATTAAGTCTAATGGTCACAGATGTAAGCACGAGTGTATGGAATGCATGTGTCAGACAAATGGCAAACATAAACAAACAACATTCAGTTAGTTCAGATAAGATGTTGCATGCTAATGTATCCACCTACCTATATATTTTTAATATAATTTACTTTAGATTAAGTGTAAAAGTGGTTCTTATTAAAAGCGTATGTCATATGTATGAGACGTGTACAATTCAATAAAGTTCTTTAAAATTCCAAAATGCTAAGCATCAGGTAAAGTAAAAATAGGTAAACTTGAGCATGGATCTCTTTGAAAAAAATGTATACATTAAAATAGATACCATAATCTAATATAATCTCTAATATAAACTTTATATAAACTGCTAGAAATGCTATTATACCATAACAGAGATTTTTCATCATATCAGCCCCTAGTACGCAATGCCGTGGCTCTCCAGGGCTGAATGTGACTGAATACCCCCTATTTCTGAAACTCTCTACTTGGAAGGGAAGGAACTGTGTCAGAGACCAGGTCTCACATTGGTCAGCTTGCTCTCTGGCTTTCTTCTCCAGCTGTCTCTCTCTCATCTCCTTTTCCTTCTCTCTTCCACGCATTGTCCGCCTCTCCTGCTCAAACTGGTCATCTAGCTCCAGATATCGCTGCAGAGGTCAGGGATAAATAATGAATAATGATCAATAACTAAAATACACATACAATAAAAATTAGGCAAAGAAGAATCAATATAATAATAACAATAATAATAATAATAAAGAAATCAGCACATTCTAACAAAATAAATCATTTTCATAAAATTGTACCTTAATGTTTTAAATTCAGCACAAACTCTGGACTTACCTCCTGACTCTCTCTCCTCAGTGTCCTTTCCCTCTCATACCTCTCCAGTAGCTCCTCTCTCTCCCCTTTCTCCTTCTCTGCCAACTCTTCCTTCTCTCTCAGCTGTGCCCGGGAGCTGGCCAGCCCTTCCAGAACCCACACCAGGATGGGCAGCAGTGACTCCACCACATCTGCCCCATGAGTCTCCACAACTGACTACAGAGAGATAAAGAGCAAGTGAATAAAGACGGTCATAATAAAACCTAATATCACTTTTATTATTACGTTTTTTAGCAGCTGAATTTTCTAAACGGTGTGACCAAACATATACTAGTAATAAGGTTTTGATTTTCCAGCAGCAATATTCTGAGACACCCCTCCCCCCAACAGGCAAAAAGCACATGAGGTGTATGAGGTGAGAAAAGACAATGTGCTTATGTACTGCACATGGTACTATACATCATTTTGGTTTTATTTGAGTCTCTTATCTCCACAGACAGCTGCGATGTCAGGAAGAGTGATTCTCTACTAATGGCACAACGCCAAAGTTCACTTCCTTTACAAAAAGTCAGCAAAGCAGCATTCTCTTCATAACACTGGATGTGTAACATGAGTAATTCAGTACCATGAACAGTCAAGCATTCATCTGCCTAACACAGTCACAGGCATGTGGTGGCTGCACATCGCTGGGGTGGCAATATACAGATGCAAAATTGGATGGTGGACCAAAGGTATACATTCCAATGTGTTACCTGGAGTTCTGCGTACAGTTTCCCCGCCTCCTCGCTTACGATATCTGGATCCAGTTCCAGTTCCCCGGTTCCACTCAGAAAACTTTCACCACACTCCATTCCTGCTTCTTCTTTCCGGTTTCCTTTTCAATTGCTTCTGTTTCACTTCTGATTCAAAGCGTCTCTATACCTCACTCATCTCACATCACCAAAGCCTATCGTCTTAAGATTCCTCCTTCACTTTCTCACTCGAGCTTGCATGTCTTGGTCTATCTCTTGCCACTCTCACTTCTCTAGAGTGCTAATTCATATCTTCCTGACTCTGAAACTACAAACAGCTACTCAACTAGGAAAACTAGTTTATAAAGCTGAAGCACACGTCCATCTGCCTCAGCCTCATCCATTCCATACTTCTCCTTCACACACTCAAAACTTTTAAAAAATTCAATAGGCTGCTTCCAATCAGAGGCAAGTCCATCTAATATCCGGTGGAGTTTTGGTGTCCATTCTGAAAAAGAGGAACAAAGGAATTCCCTTTTAAATCATACCACGACACTTCTTTCTTCTGAATCTCAGTATTCTGAGAACTGAACATAGCACATGCACTATCTGTCCAAAAGCATGTACATTCTTGTGGATTCAATGCTGAGATCAATGTCTTCATTGGGCAGTTTGTCTCCACTTTGGTGCAAATAACAGCTTATAGTCTTCTGGGAACATTTCACACTAACTGTCCAAACATAGAAAATGCAGAGAAGTGAAGCCGCAGTGATCCACCTCAACTCAACAGGGGAATTTCCTGCAAACAGCCTCTAAACTTTTTGAACAAGGTCATCATCAAGGAATTCATCCTGGGCCATGCTGGTGCATGCTGGTTAGTGCTGGCTGACCAGAAAAAAACGTACTCAATTTTCAAAAGATTAATTTACACGAACGTACATTATCCAAGTGTTAACCTTGTTATCTCTACCCTGAAAAAGACTTGTATTGTTTGAAACAGCTGGCACGGCGGGGTAGCCGGCTCGTTTCCATATGATGTTGGCATCAATGTGGGTTTCTAGATGACTTTCACCAACAGCTCTCGGGAAGAAAAAAAAAAGTTCTTAAAACTCACTTTCGCAGGTTTCACAAAGGGACGCTTCACAATCAAACATTTCACAAAAGATTAGAGAAAGAGTTTTACTGCAAGGAAAATCTCACTCCTTGACTACTGTACATCACACAGGCAGCCAGCTCGGGACATTTCAAACCCTGGCTGGCCACCTGTGTGATGCACTGTAACTTTGTGCAGCTGAACACCACCAGTCCATGCTCTTGGGATGTTAGGACCATTTAGGAAGATAGTGGTGAACAGGGCCCGATGTTGGGTTCAGAAGCCTTGTTAGGTAGTGAGTGATATAGTAAGTATTGATATAGCACAGTATCATGAGCCCTTCCTGTACGATAGCAGGTGACTGCAGTAGTAAGGTTAATAAAGTCATACTGCCTGAGCACTGATACTCTGCCAGGGGTGCTCAAGTCCAGTTCAGATCTGAGTAATTGCACTTCCAACACACAGAAAACAACAACACAGGTCTACAAAGTAAGCTTACTTTTCACATGTATTTAACTTTTTAGCATGTTAATTAAACTAAAGTCAACTCACTGTTATCTACCAACACCGCTAAAGCTGAAAATCCTTACTGTCGTGTGACAGGAACATGGAGATACCGGTATAGACGACACACCACCCAATACTACATCAACACTACAACCTGGCTGTAGCTACTACACTCTGATCCCAAACAGCCGCGGGCTTTGTTTACTTAGCATACGGCTCTATGAAGGTGTTATACCGGGTGAAAACAGCTACTAACGAGTGAATATGACAGTCTACACAAACTGGCACTAAAACTCAGTGGTGGGTAACTGTACCAAGACGAGGCCTAAATCCGCGAACCCAAACAGAAGTGCACGGCTGAACGGCTGAAAGCGAAGACACCTTGAACTCTCACCGTTCGTCGATCTCACTCGGTCGTGTCGACTACAGTTGGGACGAAGTGAACATACCGACAACATAACACAAATGTCACCTCACCTATGCGCAGGTAAAGAGTCCTGTCTCTCTGCTGTGGTAAATTTCCAGACCTTGACTCGGTTAGAGATATCAATTACTCTAAACCAGGTTAGACAAGAGAAGGGGCGGAGACATGGCAGTAAAGAAGCGTGACCGAAGTCAAGTTTGGACCAATCAGAGTAGAGGACTGCGCGTGATTACCAATAAGAACTCAGAAAGGGCAGGAGTGGGCGGGTTTTCGTCGCGGCCAAAAGGGGAAAAAAAGACTTTGCTGAAACTTGAATATCGACACGTGATGAGAAAGAAGCTAAGACATGTCATGTGACCAAGGAAACGAAAAACTCAATACTTCGTTAAATTGTCCGCATTCCTGCCTGTCTGGCGGAGTTTAATAGACGACCAAAGGTCAGATGTGCGTCCTCCTCGGCTGTGTTGGCGGCTGCTGAAGTGACTTTTAAGATTATTCGATTTAAGCACAATCGGTCACTTACCGGAGTTCACCTGCGGCGGAGAGGAGCAGCACTGGTGAGAAGACGTAGCCGGTGGTCGCATGAACGTGCAGCATTGACTCCATATAGCAGATGATGTTGAACTGAATCTTGAAAATGTATTATGAGTAGGTAACAGAGCATAATACCCCACCCCACCGCATACAAACTGCCCACAGGCACAGCACAGGGTAAGTGCCACTGAGAATAAGAGTGTAGGTGCATCTGCCAAGCCTGCTGTAGTAGTCCATTGTCCTTAGAAAGCCCTTGCTTAGAGGAGCACAGCAGAAACAGTAGTAGCTTTTAAAAAGCCAGCTCCAGGCAGTTCCATGGACAGAGATACACACTCATTGATCAGTTTATTAGGTACACAATCTTGGTACATTTGTTATCTTGTATCTACAGTAAGTTTTATCAGCTTCACTTACCATATAGGTGCACTTTGAAGTTATTACCCATTTTTTTTTTGTAGTTATCACCCATTTCTTCAATGCTCAGGACACCCACAGAGAAGATATATTTGGGTGGTGGATCATTCTCCGCACTGCAGTGTGAAGGTGTGGGTTGTGCTGGTACAAGTGGATCAGACACAGCATTGCTGCGGGACATTTTTAACACCTCACTGTCACTGCAGGACTGTGTCCGAAAAGGTCCGGTAGTGGACACTCCAGCAGCACACACATAACGCGTCTTACCACAGCAGTGTCACTGAAAATGATCCACCACCCACATAATACCTGCTCTATCAGGGTCCTGTCAATTGAAGAACAGGGGCTAACAGAAGAACTGTGCAGAGAACTGCAGTCTGAGGAACTATAAAGTGCACCTATAAGCAGTGAATGAAGAAGTGTACCTAATAAAGTGGTCAGTTAGTGTACATAAAATGTACAACTTACAAGTTATTAGTTTACTTGGATCATGTTTGCCCCTACTCGTGGCCCCATACTTCAGAGCACACTTTATTAGTATTCAATACAGAAATCCAGATCATTCCAAAGGGCTCACATACATTCCCTCTGTGAGTGTATTTAATGTACTGGCTTCAGTCAGATAAATCAAAGTAATAAATAAACAAACAACACATGTAAATATGGATGACATTTAATAACAGATACTCCAATGCAGAACAAGAAAAAACAAACTGAAATAAATATAAATATAGATAACTTAATTCCCTTTATATCTGAATAAAGAACTAAGCACCAAACAGACATCAAGTTTGCCATTCACTATTTAAATATTGTTTATTAATACAATTAAATGGTTCGAGTATTATTGGTGAGAGATGATTAGCAGCCTTCTGTTTTAAGAAACTTGCTACAGATATAGATTTTACATAAATTAGCTGGAAAAATGGAAAAGTGTTAGAATAATTAGAATATTGGATCATTGTCAGATTTCCACGTTTCTGGCCGCAGTCTCCCCCACTTTCCGTACAGGCAGGGAAGCTTGTGATTGGCCTTCATCACGGCCACACTGATACAGGAATCTGGCTTCCGTATGATCTCGCACCATTCTGGGTAGTCTACTGGTTGTGGGTTGCTGTTGGGATGGTAGTTAAAGTATAATCAGACAACAGATATAACATCAGTGTTTTAATAGCTAAATGGCTTATATGTTTCTTTGAACTATCACAATATGTAAAAAAAAAAATCAAATAATGTTAAAATTGTCTTGTACAAATTGAAAACGTGTAGTTGGATCCCAAAGAACCTAACATCCATTTGCTTGTGCACATAAGAATTCTCCAGCAAGCAGAACACAGAGAACAGAATTACACTTTACAAATGTACACAAGCCACATAAATGTTTCATATGAAGAAGAACAAGTATATATTTAAAATGGCAACTTCACAGGAAAAGACAGAAACGTTCTTAACTTTAAATGTCGGTGCATTTAAAACTGTTCTATTCCAAGCCTTTTCTATTGATCTGTTTAGTAGGAAAGCTTCACACAGTGTAAAGGAGAGCTGGTAAGTTCAAACTGTGTAAAATGATAACGAGTTTGTCTTTTGGACAGCAATGCTATTCTATTATTGGTTTACCCTAATTTAGCCTTGATCAGTGGTGTATTAAAACTGGACTGATGAATATGCAGGATTAGAAAAGATCATTTACAGTTCACATAAAGTGATGCTCAGAAGGAAGCACAGAATCACTTACTGATCGCAGCAGCCTACTCCAAAGGGTTCCATACACACACAGTGGTAGCAGTCTTTAGTGATCCAGCTGTCACCAATTTCATACATCTGACCCTGATACTCACAAGTACCTGTGTAAGCAAATCATTCGGTTATAAACAAATATTACACATATTCACTACATCCAAGAGCAGCTAATCAGAGAATACTCCTACAGTCTTTAACAAAATCTCACATGTGGTATATGGCTGATTACTACAGACAGTAATATTCTCTGTAGTGAAACAATAGAAAATCTATTGGCTCAAAACATGCCTACAATAGAAGCCAAAGCTGCTGAAACAGCTAGCTGCCAATGGGTATCGATTACAAGTAGACGAATACAGTAAAAGTAAAGCGAAACAGGAATTATTTTCAGTGGCTGTTAATGATACAATGCAGGTGCTGCATTTAGAGATCATATACTACATGTTGGAAACCAGCTAAATGAGTGGCTGATATTACAATATTTACTAGCATTAAAACACAGTTTACACTTCAGACAGAGTCAGAAAACACAGGCAAACTCACAAACACACACACAGGCAATGAGTTAACAGAGAGGGTAACCCTACATCAATCTTCCTAATCCTCATTCACACACGGACATACCTTTAGTATTGAAGGTACATTCTCCACTGCTGTAGACTGCCAAAGAGGGAGCCACTGCACTCAGTAGAAACACCACCACCAGCAGTGCATTCTGGGCCATAAAGTGGACAGCACCCATCTGGAAAACAGAGCCCATGTTCGTTTTTAAATGTTGATTCACACGTTTCAGATTTAAAGCAATTCCCTATTAAAATGTTTGAAAATTGATGAAGCCAGCTGACATCTGGAGCGAGGTATTTAACTGGTGAAACTCTTAAACTGAATGCTAACCTTAAATTATTTTTGCTTCTCCTCCTCTGCAGTGTTCTCACAGGTTTTCCTTTTTGTTGTCCTCCTCTGGTCTGTCTCTTCTCCCCAGGAGCATCTGGCTGAGCTGAGGCTCAGTGATTTCCAGTATTTATACATTGGTCACTGACCCTCCTTCTTTATGCGCAGTCACACAAAGGGCTTGTTCCTCAGGCACACGCACAAAAGATTTCTCCTTACAGTCTTTTTGTATTGTACAATCACACCATCACAGTGTTTACACACATCAGTTTTGTTCCTTCCACCAGTGTGTGTGTGTGTGTGTTCTTTGTCTATATAAAGCATTGGGCTCACAGTGCAGTTTTAAAGGGTAATTGTGCACTGGACATACACCTGTTTATACTGAGTGAGTGATAATAGAACCATTACTACAGCTAACGCTACTGAACAGATTTAGAAATGATGCATTCAAAAGTTTGAACACTCCTGGTCATATAACATGTAACTGTTAATTTTCACACGTCCACCAGTATGATAAATTCACCAAATGGATAATAACTGTGAATTAAAGTGTGTTCTCTACAGAGGAGGTATCGATTTATTTATGTTTAATTAGCCGAATGGCATCTCTTATCAAATGGATCAAAAGCTGTTTATACACTCACAAGCTTTCCTCTTTGTGGTCCCCACAATGTAAATCAGTATATTTTAATCTGAGGGTAAGGTTAAGGATGAGGTAGGGCTAGGGTTAAGGTACAAGTAGTTCTGGTTAAGGTTTGGGTAAGACTTCAGGAAATGAATGGAAACCTATGTAATGGTCAGTTCACAGAAACAGTGTGTACCTGTGGGCCAGGTTTTGTAAGCATTTGCTTAGAGCCCTTAAGCCACCAGGAGGCCCCAGTAGTCACCAGCCCTCCTGTAGATCCCGCTTCCTGACGAGTTCATATCCAACCCTGAGCTCCAGATCACCAGCCCACTTTATTAGATGGATCAGGCATGTTAGATTTGGGCTAAAGCTAAATTATGCTGGAAGGTAGACTGCCAGGAACAGGGTTGTGGACCACTGTGTATTTATTTAATTTCATTTTATATATTATTGGTTTATTTTATTTGCAGTACTGTGATTAATCAAGACATAAGTGTTATGTCTGAGATTAGATAAAATAATCTTCTTGCATAGAGAGACAAGAGAAGATGGGATGCCAAATCACGTTTACATGTAAGATCTGTTAGACCACCAAGACTGACTGAGATAATCAATTAATATATTGATAGCTGTTCCTCAATGGTCTGAACCATCGCAGAGCAGGTACTGTATGGTTGATGAATGATTCTCAGCGCTGCACTGATTGTCATATTTAAACTTGAAATAAAATAGTCAAATTCATGTCTGTCTGAGACAAAGTAGCACCTTTATAGAGTCCCTAGCACCAAATTATGTGTGTGATGTATTAATTAATTCAATATTGTCAGGTAGCTGTAGTGAAAATGAGAAGTCCTCAGAATTTGCATGATCACTTCTAGACATGTTATTTTAATGTATAATCCTCCCAATAAGAAGGGCCCAAATAAGCAGCTTCAGAGAAAATCCAAGTGTGCACATTTGAACTAATGCATTTACTGCTTATCTGACTGTCTCCAGTTTGTTTACACATCCATTTTGTCTGCTGCCCCCCACCATTGTGTGTGTGTGTGTGTGTGCGTGTGTCTGTGTGTTTGTTTGTTTTCTGCTACACTGTGCTCCAAAGTAGTTTGTTTTTTGTCAATAACAACAATAAAAAACATTTAAAAAACCCCGCAGATACAGCTAATTCACTGATTCATTGTAGCAGATCCAAATGATGGTATAGCCAGTGATTATCTGGGATACCCAAATTATACTTGGTTTTCAGTTACTCAGGTCTTTGAACTGGGCCAGACATGGACTGAACCATAAAATGCAGTTGATGATATTAAAATATTGTGACAGGAAAGCATGATATTGCGTTAATGCACTCGTGCTTTCATCTTTGCATAAATTCACTTATGAAAGCCTGAGTGCATTAATGCAATGATACTAATGATCTGTGTTAGTCTGCCTGAAAAAAATAGCCTGCTGTCGTCAGCGAGTCATTCCTGTCAGAGCAGGGGTAATGTAGCTTTGGGTTTTCTAAGTGCTTGAGTCATAGGCTGAAGACCCTCCCTTCCACACACATTTAGAAACTAAAATAAAAAACGAAGATCAGATAGAGTGAGCTGCTAAAATAGCTGAACATCTGTGGAAACATCTTTAGACATCTGGTTGCTCACACTGTGAACAGCGTGACTCTGGAAAGAAGCATGTCACATTAAACTTCTGCATTTATGTCCCAACAGTTTAATTGTACAGGCATATTAAAATCTCTTTAGTTTGACTTCAACTGTGTGGAATCAGTGCACACAATACGTTCAGTGGTGTTGGGGTTCTGAACTGGTCTGTAAACAGGTCTCTCATGTATTATGGAGTAAGGGGCTTGTAATGCCTCTGTAAAGCAGAGCAGGAGCATGGGCTTGTGTAGTGCAGTGTGAATATGGTTGGGTTTTGATGATGTCTTATTCTTAATCCAAGGATAGGGTTAGACTTAATCACAGTTTTCTTGGTGGACTGAAAGTCAAGTGTGAGTGTACTGTAGAAGTGCAGTACTGCAATTAAGAAGACTTAATTTACTATTAAGTATTTAAAATATATATTTTTTTTCAGTTTTAAAAAGGTTCAGTAGTTAAAAGGTTTCTCAGGCAAACAATATGTTCTAGTTTTCTTCTTAAATTGTTTAATTTTTAAAAGCCTTGTCATACAAAATTTGATTTTTGTAAATTAAAGAGTTTGATGTAGACTGCAAATACAGTCCACTCTGAATATGCTGTTTTTGTGATGTCACAAAAGCCAACTCATTCGATTACAAAACTGCCTGTTCAGCCTGCTGCGGTATAGCCCTATTAGGCCATGCCAGTAGTGTTTCAGCCCAGACTGGTTTTTGGATGAGGCACAGTACTTGGTGGGCAGTCAAAACCGGTCAGGTCTTTCTTTGTACAGCAGAACACTGATGCAAACATGAAGCGGATCCAAGTGGAACAGGCAGCAAGATGTGCTACTGCCCTAGTCTGGGTTTGAGTCCCCAGTCAGGCTTTCATGTTCTCCCTGTGTCTGTGTAGATTTCTTCCAGGTGCTCCAGTTTCCTCCCACAGTCCAAAGACGTGTGTGTGTGTGTGTGTGTGTTTCATTTCTTATCCTCCACCGTTCTAGGATAGGCTCCTGAGGATATGTGCCTTAGACAATAATATAAAATCACTTGTTGCATTTATAACATTGTCTTATTGTATGTGTAAGTGTAGCTTGTGCAGTGGTGAAGTAAAACTTATAAACTAGACACCAAACAGTATTTTTAGATATTTTATTCAGTGTATTTAAGGATTTTGATTCAGGTATATACTGAATATTCCATACTGTGATTGCCTATTTACAATGATGGCTTGTTTAAATTTAACCTTCCATCTTTACTAAGCTGTTTTAGAATGATCTATAGTTCTGTTCATCATATCACAATATTATTACGATATTGTATTAATAATAAACACTACTTGTACAAGACATGTACAGACTGGTTGGTAGACCATTGATAAAGTAGCACATATAGCCTGAAAGGATAGCACTGCAGCCTTTACTGAGAGCCGTAAAGACATCAAACTGATAACACTAAAACTAAAACAACAGTACAACATAAAAAAACATGAGGTCATTAACGGCCAGCTTACTGGAATCTCGAGGAACCAAAGCTAATCTGCTGACCTAGAAGAATCCCTGGCTAAACCTGCTTCCTGCTAGCCTTAAATGCAGGGACTCATGTGCATGATAACAATACTGTCTACTCTGGATCTAACTCTTCCCTCATTGTCTTTTAGCTTCCTACTCATGAAATAACACAGGACTGGCATACTGGGTTAATTTTATGTAGTTATCAAAAACCAAATTATACAACAGAAACTTGGATATGGGAATAAATGACACGTACATTATATAGAACGTTTACTAAACAGTATTACATCCTCAGTAATTTTGCTTTAAAGAATTGCCTTACTAACAACAGATAAGCTCCGTTCCACCTCCTTTAATCCTTTAAAGACGTCAATAAAAAGAAAAGTCTCCGTGGGGTGGAAGCTCTTAAAAGTGCAGATGAGTAGAGTTGTGCCAGGCTCTGTAGGAATATGTCTGATATTTAGTTGATGTGATATGAGGAAAACAACCGAATATCAAACATATCATACAGCCCCTGACCAGCTGATGGCAAACGCAATACCTGTAAAGAAAGACTGGACATTAAATGACTGTAATGGGGATAAAGAGAGAAAGAGATGTGGTCAGAAAAGCAACAGGAGGAGATGGAATAGCAGGTAATGGGTCTGAACAGAGAGAAAGAAGAACAATGGAGCAGCTGCCGACAGGCCTTATCATATACAACCAGCAAAGTCCTTTAAGAACAGTACACTGAGCAAACACACACCGCACACAGGCAATGCAGAATCTGAAACAAGGAACCACGAGGGAAACAAAATAAATCACAAACTCACCATGTGGAGATGAGGCCTCGTCTAGCACTGCAGCAACTGCATGTCTGCGCTGGAGAAGTCCATTAACGGTGTATGGTGACATGAATGCGTGCACCAGAGTGTCAGTGTGAGCAGTGTAGTGAGTTTTCCTATGTGAATGTGTGAAAGTATCAGCGGTAGGGCCGTTTATATATACACAACCCTGGCAGAAGTTTTGCAGCCCATGCACAGAGGGGTTAATTAGAAGTGTATTGATCATTGTGCCTGCGGCTCTTCCTCCTGCATTAGGCTGATCAATAGCTGTGATTTCACACTCAAACACACACAGAGGGCGACAACAGGGTCACCACTCCAGGCCCAAAATCTCCTTATCAATATCATAATCATCAAATCCATTCCATACATCTGCCCTGGTACAGGCCGCAGTCCACTACTGTTAGCAGAACTCCTGCTGATGACGGATTCTTTTACACGATCACTGTTTGTCTTATGTATTTATTTACTTACTACATCACCAGTCACACATTTAGGTACAGAGACACACTTTTAAGGTTCTTATTTTCTACCTTAATGCATTACTTTAGAATAAAATCAAACACACTATCAAACTATAAAACAGCACTTGTGAAATTATACAGTCCACCTTAAAAATCTCCAAAATAGAACTTGTCAGGAGGATACAACAGCTTTCTTAAACTTGCAGTGAAGACTGATAGCACTACATTCTTTCTAATTCTATTGGCCTGTAAGTCATGAATTTTTAAAAATCAAAAAGCATGTTTTCTTCAAAATCTCTGTTCCTCATAAACGTTTGGACTAGCAGGAGCTGGAAAATTAAGTTATTAGGTATTAAGAAATGTTTGGTGAAGTTAGAACATAATAGATCCTCTCTTCATATTGTATTACGAGCATGGACCTTTAACCACCTAAATACTAAATCTGTCCACCTACACAGATCAAACACAGGTATTAATAAAGGCAGTGAAATCTCTCCTCTCTCTTAGATGTGCTTCACTGATTATAGAATGATACACTCTCAGCTCATATAACCAAGCATGTTTAATAGTCTTGGTGACACAGTTAGAGTGACATCTCACAGCACCAAAACTATATTTTCTCAATTATTTAAACTTCAGTCTCACAAATCATTTACATCATCACTGTCCAAATAATAAGACATTTCTTCAGATTTTTTGTTTTCTGCCTCATTTGAAAGCCTGAACACTTACTTTCTTCTTTATCTGCCTCCTCATCCACTTCACTGTGTCCCTTTTCTTGCTTGTGTTTAGAAACATTACTTTAAACTGGCAAAAATGTCACCCGACTGGATTCTGCAGAGCTACCCAGATGGGGTCACTTCACCTCCACCACAAAATCTGCAGAAACTGTGAGAATATTTAAGTTGCATGGGATGAATTATCACAGTACACCATTAGGAACCTCTACAGCTCCATGTCCGACGTCATACTGAGAGACACTACTTCTGAATATGGACCTTAATAAATATTGGCCATATCAGTCTGAATGCATGTACATGTTTGCAGGTTATGTGAGCTGTGGAGGAGGTTTGGTGTGCACTGGGTTGTCCCAGATGGAATTCTATGACCAAGCAATTACATATGTTTCACATCCATTTCCTTTCCTGTGAAAAGTGTGATTTCTCATATGGATGTTAACATGACTGGTCCGTATAATATTCTGAAAGTGAACGTGGATTGTAAAATTGAATCCACACCAATTAAAAATTGAATAGGACACTAACACCTTAATTCTTTTGGCTTTCTATGGCTGAGCATTTAAATAGTGTATTAAATATGATTTATCTCTAGGAAATAAAAGCCTACCAAGCTGTGTTATGTGCATGAACTTCGTGTTGTCTGAGTTTCTCCCAATATTTAAATCAAACACCTGCATCAGACCACTGGAAAACAATTACACTGACTCAGTTTAGTCTGTTTGACATTCCAGATTTTTGAGGAAACTTTTTGAAATCCTCTGCATTGCATTTCCGAACAATCCAGGCAGAACTCTGTGATTATTGAGACGAGCATACAGATTTCTAAATTACTCTCGATGGCATCTACTAAGCTCTAGTTGCTCTTATTGTAATGGTAAAGTCGTAGTGGGCATGGGGGTTGTAGGAAATAACAACTACAGATACTTGTATCTTTTCTTTTATTACAGCGTTTGCATTTCTGTCCTTGTGGAGGAAATTAAACTGACTGTTCTAGAATAAAATTACTGTATCTAAACACTGTTGTGCTGCATAACAAAAAACTTAGCACGAAAAATCTTATATTTCATATGTATCTTCTAGTTCAGGCTCTGCTTCAGAAATAAAAAGATAAAACAAACCAATTGAATGACTTCTGTACACTGAGGACTGCGTGAGGTCATCAGAGACTATCAGGGAAAGATACAGGTGTTGGGTAGAGGTCTGCCTTTTCCCTGCCTCCATCCTTTCCTCTCTCTGCTTTGTCGGCTATGCAGAGTCCTGGACGCAGTGACCTTCTGAGTGAGCTGGGGCGGAAGAGAGAGAGTCACTAATTGCATCCCCTAATTGTGGGCCTGCGGGCAGCAGTGTCATTGGTAGAGTGGGACAGGGGACAGAGCAGGAGAGAGAGGGAGCGGAACAGAAAACAAGTGCAAACTCTACACTGATTTTGCATGGAAGTTTAAGAAGGAATTGAGTGTTTTATTTTGAACTGTAAGCCATTAAACACTCAGTAGATATAAGGAATACATCTGTAGAACTTTAAAGAACACGGTGGAGATTATTTAGTGAAAATAATTTGCTTGGTTTTCGGTCTACAGTGTCCAGATCTGGGCTAAAAATGGTTACAAGCATTAGAAGCCAAAGTCACCCAAATTACTTCCATAAGTATATTCTCAAAAAGGCCACTTCACCTTTTCAGACCACATCCACGTCTTCATTAAGGTTGCACAGACTGAACAATACTTCACCATATGAATTGGAAAATTGTGCAAATAGGATTTTTTACCAAACTGTTCCTTTAAAATGAATTCACAGTTAATGTGCTAATCTTGGAAGACCACAGGTTACAATGAATAAGTTGAGAACTTGACTGACGTTTTTTTTTTTTTTTTTGACATATTTCACATATGGATAATAACATGTTTATTCCAGATAATATTCTGATAGACTGAAAAACTAAATCCACCACAATATAAATCTGAACAAGGAAATAACACCTTACTGGATCAGCCTTTGAAAAAATGCAACATAAAACACACCCCAGTGAGATCATTCAACCCAACAATTTCATTTTAATTGCCTCAGCATATTATCATATTATTATAACCACAGTTGACTCCTCTTTTGGCAGTTTAATTGTGAAACTGTGCCTTTCACACATACACAATATAGGCAGAAAACATACAGTCTCATGTACACAAAAGGATTTAAACCTTTATTAAACTTGCACCAATGTGATATTAACATTTCAAGTTACATGTTACATGAGAGGAGTTTACACTGTTCACAACAAACTGTTAAGTCTTATCAGGCCTCTGATTGGCTTGGAGCAGTACGGTCACGACTCCACTGAGCTAACGGGCTGAGGATGATGAGGAGTGACAGCGAGAGGGTCAGAGCATTTCGATTGGTCGATACAAACTAGCATATTCGCATGAGAGTGTACCACAGAGCAACAGAGCCTGAGGGAGGGTCATAACACACACCCACACTGAGAAAAGGTAACTATGGGAGAACATGATTAGGACACACAGAGACACAGATCTCACACACAAACTACACACAACTAAATGTGCACTCACATACGCACACGCGCACACAGTTACACAATACAAAACCACTACAGTGCAGAAGTAGTCACTTCACAGCTGCCCACATGAACCCAAACTCACTGATCATAATCACACAGAAACAGAGAAAGATACCCAGCAGTCATATAGTATTACTATTAGAGAGAGAGAGAGAGAGCGAGAGAGAGAGAGAGAGAGAGAAGAATGTTTGTTCCTTCTTTTTCCTCCCATTTGTTCTTCGTTCTGTCTCTCTCAAATGAAGCATGAATACATTAATTACTCAAACAAACATGAACAAAGAGAAGATGGAAGATGAGACAATTTAGCCATGCAAACATCTTGCAAACATGCTTACATCTTTTTTTTCCTGTTTATAAATTATTGCTTCCACAAAACCTTTATTAAAAACATAAAGCTTTTTGTTTTGCTCATAATGTTCAAAACATTTTGCACACACCTCCTGGAACACCTGCATACAAAAAACATACCTGTATTTCATAAAACGGAGCACAGTTGGTAAGGCATGCTTTCCTAATGGTGTTAGTTGAGAGGGCAAAAAAAGCTCCACGCGCCGAGCCATGTGTGGCCTAAAGTCCTACACCCACGAAGAAGAGTCTGAGACAAAGTTCTTTGTGTTCTACAATGCTTATTAAAGCCACAGGAGACAAGGCCAAGCATTCGTGTTATTGCTGCTGCTCCGTGTACTACAATGGTTAATTTGACTTCATTCTAGCTGTTCTAAAACACCTGCCAGCACTATTGGTAGTTGGTGGGTACATGCACACTGGGCTTTAGAGTGAATCAGGGTATATCAGTAAAATGAAGAAGTGCACAGAGCAGTGTGGTACAGTGCGGTATGATTACTAATCCAAACACAGAACTGTCCTTATGTCCTTGTCTTTACAGTAAGCATTCCTGTCTGCTTTCCATTACACAACAGAGTTGTGAAGGTAGATTGGGTTGTTTGGCAGTCACATGTACTGTAAACTAATTACATATACATATATACATGGGCTGAGCAATATGACCTATATATAGTGATATGTTATGAATGCAGTATGCTTTTCAAAGGATATCATGGATAGAATTAGTACTAGTACACTGACTAACTACACGTTTCATTATAAAGAGCTGCATTTTCTCATTTAACTGGATTTAGTGCAACACAGTCTGTCAGTAAAATATAAATAATCATTGTTTTTCCAGTAATTCATTATAATGTAGCACTACTGGTTCTTTTTTCTTATTTCCAACTCTGATATCCGGGGAAACAAAAATATTGTGACAAAATCATATACTGTATCACAATATTAGAGTTTTGCCATGTTGCATATACATCCAAATTATGTTTTACATATATATCAAATTTGTTCAAATTATATTGTGTTTGAGATGAAATTGAACATGACTGTAATCGTGACTGGCTCTACATCTATCTATACACCACTGTGCAAAGGTTTCAGCACTTGAGCAAGTCAGATTTAGAAAGCTGTATATATATTTTTATATGCTGATGTGTTGGTTTAACCACTGCCAGACCTCTTCTCATGGCAGCTCAGTATTACTTGTAGAAATTACCCAACACTTGGTTTGGCCAATCAGTACATTATGTTAAATCGAGTGTGCAGGTGATGGAATAGCACGAATCAATGCAATATCTGGAGGTAAAAAAACAAAACAAAACAAAAGACTTTGTTCTTCAAACTATCTGAGGAGGTATTAAATAATGCTGAAGTTCCTGAAAACTTTGCACAGTACTTTAATTCATTGGTTACTTTACATTGGTTAAATCTAAAGGATGATTCTTTAATGACTGTGTTTGACCAAACAATACCACACTACTGTGCTACTTCTAGCTGTACCCACAGCCTACATTCATTTAAGCACCCTTAATACCCCAGCACAGGCAGTGTAGTGTAGTATGGTTTACTTGGCAGTTGAAATAATGACAAAATGCATGATCTAAGGTTTGGAATGGCACCATGCTGTAAAAACAAAACAAAAAAATAAAAACACTTTCATAGTGAAAAATGAAATTAATATTATTACCAAGTGTGCAATCTGTTGGTATGTATGCATGTTTTAGATACATTGTAGTGCACAGTGATCAGCAAAATGGTGGTGGAAACTGGCAACAATTAACTTACCATAGCACCTAACTAAACAGGCAAATAGGACAAACTGCCCAGGTAGGCAAGTAAATGCCTCACCAAACCTGAAAAGCTGGACTGAGGCAAGTGGCAATTGCAGGAGGCGGTCGGGTCCCAAAAAATAAAAATAAAAAATAAAAAATAAAAAAAACACACCACACAATAAGTAGCACTTCAGAAAACAGCATGCTGTGTATTATCATCAACAGAAACTAGATCAGACTCTAGTAAACAACAAAGCATATTGTTTTGGCGCATTAAGTAAATGACCAGGAACAAGGAAGGTGCACCTGACTAGGTGTGTGTGTGTGTAATGCAAATTGTAAAGCCCCATTTTTTTTCCTTCTGTTGATTTGGTTAGTGCATTTACTCCTCTGTTTTCACAGCTTTAGCCTCATTTCATCTCCAGCTACAGCCTCTTTATTTGGGTTTCAGGATGATTTAGGCTCCTCTTTTTTCTTCTCCCCTTCAGCAGGCTCCACTGGCTTTCCCTCCACTTTAGCAGGTTCGGTGGAAAGCCCAGTGCCGCACAGCTTCCTGTTAGTTAAGCAGAACATTCACAGGCTTAAACACTGTTTCAAATTTATTTGATTTGATTTTTCACATAAACATCACATCCGCATTCATATCTTTATGATTTAAAAGGTGCCATAAAATGAACTGTATTTAAACCGGCATAGTTGAACAAGGAGAGTTCAGCACATAGAACTGACCTACCATGAACCTCAAACACTGTGCTCTCCGCCTTCAAAAAAATTCCTGCATTCGCAAAAGAGGTCAGTAAAATAGTCTGATTCCAAAATCCTAAACTGTTCCATAACAACCCTGAAATTTCCATACGACAGCTGAAAAACTGAACCATCACTGTTCATCCTTAAACATAAATTAAGTCGGCTTCCTATTCGTTCACATCTTAACTGAATGTTCCGTTCTGCTACAGCATATACAGGTGCCACAGTGTAACAGGACATCATTTAAAGTGGAACTGAAGAGTAGTAAAACAAGCTGGCAAATACAAGGCCAACTACATCTCCCACTTTTTCACCAAGGTCCTAGACAGCCTTAATTCAAAGTCATTAGGTTATTTTTCTTACTGTAAATGAGTTCATCAAATTATTCATGTGCCCACCAGAAAAAGGAAAAATGAATTGTTTCATTCAAAGGCTTGTAAATGGGAGGAGTAAACCACATTTCTGCATCAGAGTTTAAAATGTTGAATAAATGCATTTTATGGCACCTATAGGGAAATAAGCAAAACACAGACACAGGAACACAGTGTCCCGGAGGCATCAAAACCATAAAATGCTATAAGAGGCCCCAGACAATCTTCAGCCTACTAAACATGACAGAGTTACATCCAGGACTATGAGGTCCTTCACACCACTGGTCTAAAACCAGTTTGCCTGTGTAGTATTACTACCACTTTATTGGTCACATAAAGTAGATTACGTCTACGAGATTCACCCTAGCCCCTATGATAGCTCACCAACACCTCTTCTCCCCGGCCCTGTATCTGCACCATGCCATAAATCCAAGATTCCAACCTTCAGAAAAAGGTCTTTGAGGAAAGTAGTTTATAATAAACAGCTGCACTGACGCATCTCCTTAACTACACAATCTCAGACAAACTGAACTGGTTAAATCTCAAAACATCCCTCCAGCATTCTACTCACTTCCCCTCTGCGGAGTCCTTTTTGATGTAGTCACACACTTTGCTGGGTTGCTCGATTTCCTTTTTAAGGTTGGCTATCTGTTCCTGCAAGCTCCCCTTCTTCTTCTGAAACTCACCTGGGCATGGATACCAAGAAGAGGTCCAAGAAATGTTAGAAGTTACAAATTACTGCACAAATCTGGTTCATCAGTCATACATACATGCATACATACGTCCTCCTTTACCCTCCTTTAAAAAAAAAGAAAGGGCCAAACCCAAAATGGTAAACGTTACTGGTCTTGATGACAAACCATTACACAAACAGATAAAGGGACTCTATATGTGAAGCTTTTCTCTTTATACACTAAATAGCTTTGTGGGTAAGTTTACTATCTTCCACAGTAGGTAGAGTTGTTCCACTCAGCACTGATGGCTTCAAACTGCTGAAGAATGCTGCCATGTTAGTTTCTGTTTAATGTGGGAAATTTTCTCTATAGGGTTTAAATCTTTAATAAAAGTCACTGTGCTCTGAGCCTAGGCCTTTTTTCTGCACAGAAATGGAATCCACAGATTGATAACACACATTAAATGAACTTCTTGAAGACATTATTTATTCTGGACAGTGACCTTTTACTGATATCACTTGATTGAAAAATCAAGTTTATTATTATTATTATTATTATTATTATTGTTGTTGTTGTTGTTATTATTATTATTATTATTATAAAACTGTAACATTCTAACAGTCAATGCAAGTCCATGTTAACAGACATCGTAAAACCTATGGCAGCGTTAACCTAGCACAGCCACAGGGAGTCAGTAATAACCCATTTGCATAGGTCTTGGATGAGGATAAGCTTAAAACAGTGATCAACTGCAGACCTACACAAAATGTAAATCAGAAAGTTATAACACTACAAGACTTTCTGCAGGGCCCTGTGTATCCTAAAGGCCACAGCTTTACCACATCACGTACAAGTGTATTCCTGAGTACTGACAGATATAGCTCCAGAGATGACAACCTGCACGCTGATCTTGGATCAGCTTGTTCTTCATGGTTTCTGGTCTTTGGAAAGAAACAGCACTCCTACAGTGACACTGACTGCGTGCTCTGACTGACACTCACCGTCAGCGTTGGCCTTCTCAGTGTCTATGGAAGCCACTTCATCAGTCATCCGTTTCTGACAGGGAAATTACAACACAGAGTTAGACAGCGTAGAGCCTGCAGACACAAGGCTAGAATATTTAGGAGTCTACAACTCACACAGATCTAAAACATTGTCCCCAAGCTTCTCTTCTAAAGGCCAGACAGATTAAATGTACACTGTCCCTGTTTAGCTCTATCGAGGGTTGTTAACTGGCTGAAGGGAAAGGAACTAAAGCATACATTTCACAAAAGAAGATTTCTAATTTCATTATTTAAAGCCAAAGGCCAGCCTGTCTAATAGCCAAAGAGCTAAGGGATGTTGATCAGGACAGTCATCACTGCTTTGTGACACACTCCCCAGGACCCACACTGAAACCCACTCAACTAGATCAACTCCCCCTCACCAGCTCGCCGGTGCAGGTCTCCGCTTCAGCTCTCTTTCCATCTGCGCCCTCCTGAGCTCCTGTCACCTCTACCTTTAGGTCCTCAATCTGTTTCTTGGTCTTGTCCAAGAGGGAGCTTGATTCCACCACATGGGTCATGTACTCTTTCAGCACGTCCCCGGTGACCCGGTGCTTGACGTTCTGGAAAGAGGCGTGTTTGGCCAGCTTGAACTCCTCGTCTTTCTTGTTGTGGATGTAGCCTGCGAGACCCAGGCTGCACACCAGCAGTGTAGCCACCAGGAACACCTGGAACTTCATGATCCCTGCTAGGTTCAGTCGTCCGGTCAGTCGGTCGGTCTGTCGGTCGGCTAGCAAGGCGTGAGTTTCTATGTAAAGCGCTGTTTGTCAGCAGTTACAGCCTCAGCCTCGACCAGCGGACAAGCAACGCTGCATTCTGTCCCTGGAGTTTTCTAGATTCGTCTGTTCACCCGTGCTATCAGTTCATCCTCAGACTATCTCTCTCTCCTTTTCTCTGTCGATCGAGACTATGCTAATTATGAACTGTCGCTAATAACAGTCTAACCACACGTTAGTCTTCTTCCGCGCTAAACGTCCTTCCTCCCCGGATGGCTAGTTCCAGCACATGAGAGCTGCCTGCGACCGAGGTGGAAAAAAACAGGTGAATACAGGAAGGAAGAGAGAGAAGTAGAAGAAATAAGGCGGAGGTGAGCGTTTTGTTTGAACTATCCTCACCTGTTGCTGTCTCCGCCTCTAGGGGCTATTTCTTTCCCCACCTCTATTCCGACTCACTCGCGGAGCGATTGGTTAATGCTGTCCCGCAGCCGTGCTAGGATTGACTGTTAGGGTAAACTACTAGCCAATCCCAACGCAGGAGGGCGGGACATACGGGAATACGGGCGGGAAAAGAAAAACCGCGTTGGACGCATCCTGTTTTAGGCTCAGGAAGGCGGACGAAATGTTTCAGGAAATTAACCTTTTTTGTCGTTTTCTCCCGCGTTAGACGCGTAACCACGACCAGTTAATATCTTTATTCGTGGACGTTTAAAATAAAAATAAAAAACAGCGACATTCGTGTTGGCAGGACAGCTGGATGGACAAAATAGGTTTCACTTCTGCTTATAAACTGATAAAGTGCCACGCGGCAGGTAAGTGACCTGCGTTTCGGTAATCCTGGTCAAGATCCTGGTTTATTCTCACAGGACTTCCTTGTACGAAGCCGTTCACCTTCCTGAGCTCATAACCTGCTTTTCGTGTTCACCTGTAGTGGCTAAAGCGGAATAGAGGTAGAGAAAGGGCAGAAAGAGGGTGAGTCCTGAAACGAGCCTAGTAAAAAGGCCAGTTAAAGGCGTTTGGCATTGTTCTCGCTGCTCTCTCGCTGTCGCCACCAACTCAGGATCGAGTTTGACAGGTAAGGCTGGATCCTCCGTAGAGAGGGAGGAGGAGGAGAGGGAGGGGAGTGCAGTTCAGTCGCTAACACTGAGCTGCTGTAATGAGAGACACTTCCCAGTGTCTGTCCCTTCGACGGAGAGAACCTGAGAGACGCAGAGGACGAGGGAAAGGGACTCTACTCACCTGTACTTTCTCCTCCCCTCCAGCCTTCTCTTTGTGGACCTCTCGTCAGTCTCCCCCACCCCTGTCTTTCTCTCTTTCTCTGGTGCAGGATGAAGGCGGTCTTGGCGGTGGGCTTCTTGGGGGTGTGTGTGCTGGTTGCTGTGGTCTACCAGGCCTTTCAGCAGGAGTTCAATATCCGGACTCTGAAGTCACAAATAGCCTCAACCACTGAACAGGTGAAGTCCAAGGAGGATGAAATAGTGAAAGCCAAGCTGAAGATTCAGCAGGTGAACGATGAGCTGATGCCTTTGAACAAACAGAGGGATGAGCTGGTGAAGAAGAAGAATGAGTTACAGAAGGCCAAAGGTGACTCTGAGAAAGCCTTGGGTACCTGCCAGACCCAAAAGGTACTAAATCCTCACATTGTTAATTACATGGTTCTAGATGATCCTAGTCACAGACAGTTTGAGGTCAGAGGTTGTTGCTGTTATTGGTGCATTTGGCTCACCCTGCCCATGTCTAAACATGAGAAATTTGTTATTTCTCAGCTTTAAAAGCAAAATGTGCTGAATTAGAGATGGGAAATATGAGGATAAGTTAGGATAGGATAGATTTTTAATATAGTTTTTTACACTATTAAATATGTCAGAATATGCTTTTCTGATCGTCAGTACTTAAATAACACTGACCAGCTCACGAAGCGAGGTTTGGATAGTCAGATCAGTGGCACTGTAAGGAAATCTAAATCAGTGAGTTAACCATTAACCATTTCACATCAAAGCACTCTGAATGTCTATGTTTACGTTTTAGTTATTGATGCAGTAATTAAGGCAATCTGTGGGATTTCCCTTTAAAATACTTAAAAGATATTTGCTCCACACTTCATCTTTCAGTCATTTAGATGAAACAATGTATGTAAATGATGAATTGAAGAGAAACACTGTTGAGAAGAAGGTCAGAGGCAGTGCATTCATCACCTTTTCATGTAATAACTTCCTGGAAAGGAGTTTTAGGTGCATTAAACACTAAACACACTTTAAGCAGGCACTCTCTCTCTCTCTCTGTAGAATGATTTCAGTACATCCTAACTATTCATTTCATTTCTGGAGATTTTTTGTATAATCAGTGGAATGTTCTTTGAGGAAGTCAGCAAGTGGTGCAGTTGCTGTTATTTTCTTTACTGCACTTATTTTATTATCTTAAACTAATTACTAATTAATAAATAAACTCATTTTCAAACTGGACATTTGTGAGCCTAAAGCAATGCCCATCAAGGATGTGTATTAGACATCTAAAATAAATGATCATAACACAACATGCCAGACTACTAAGCATGGAGTTGTAGAGATTCCTAATGGTATCCTGGAATAATCCATCCCATGCAGCTTGAATACTTTCACAGTTCCTGCAGATTTTGTGGTTGGGGTGGAGGTGGAGTGACACCAGGCTTGTCATCTTGACTCTGACCACGGTGCCACCACACACGGTTTCGTTTTTCCCCAAGACAAAAGCAGGACTCGCCAATGAAGATGACATGCTGCCATTCTGAGTTACTCCATGACAGTCTGGCTCGACACCATCACAGTCTTTAGCCACGTTGACGTGGTGTTAAGGGCAGTTGTCTTAACACTCTGTGTGCATGTAGTCCTGCAACCATCTGACAATGCTGCTAGCACTAACAGGATGACTGATGGAGGGCATCCCTGCTCACTGAATGTTTGCAAGCGTTGCTTGTGGGGTCTGTCAGGTCCTTGCTTATGTCACATGCGGGGCTGAAACTTGTATCATTCGTAAATCTCACAGTGTCAAATCTAACCAACAAGTTTCAGGCCTGTTGTTTGATTCCTGTAGTGATGAGTGTAATCCTGTTAAAGTAATTATCTAAAGAATAGCTAACGTGTTCAGATCACACACAGTATACTGTAATGTGCAAGGCAGTGCAGCACACGTGTCACGAGTGCTGTAGTGTCATGCTGCAGTGTTGTGATGTCAGCACCGTCATTATGGGGGTACCATCATATGTGCTGCAAAATCAGCCCATTCTGACCAACATCCTTTTTTTATAAGGTCATTCTTTAATGAAGATCAAATATGTGCAATTTATGTTGTGATGTGGCACAAATATCATTCTCAATATTAATATTGTGCTGCTGAACAGCCCATTTTGACTAACATTATTTGTTGTTTATGATTTCACAAGAAATTACTCATATATTAGAAATTTACATATATCCACCTATTTTGCCTAAAGCAGTTTAGCCCCGCCCGTTAACACTGACGTCCTAAGGAGTGGTCAGAGTGTTTTTTGAATGAGGTGCCCTACAGGGCAGCCAATCAGAATAGAGCTTATTTATACACATCAGTCTTAAATTCTAAAGAATAAAGAGATAAGTGGGAACATGGGTTATGTAAATGATGGTACATGAAAGCACATTCAAGCCTTTCACTTTCTTCTGTTTTGACACCTTGGTTATGCATTAGACACCTAATCTACGGTTCTGATTTCCCATGTGCATTATTCCCAAGAGACTGAAAGTTAGATACTGATAAGTGTCTTTTCCGTCTACAGGTTGGGCGTGTTGATAGTGTTCATTTTTAACTCGACCTGTAAATCTAGTCAATTATTGACAACTCAACACAGCTATAAAACATCTTTATAGTGTCAGTTGAAGGCATTAAACGCATAAAGACATGCACTACTATGTGCTCTCAGTGCTGCATGCGCTTTGCATATAGGTAGTTCTTCATTTGCATGTCTTCTGAAATTTGACACTGACAGGAATACGAAGGCATTCTGTTCCTCTTCAGAGTTTACCTTAGCATTTATGTACACTTCCAGAATCTGCGTCACACTGTCTGTACAGAAGAAACCGCACCTAATCGGCACTCGGGGTCAGGATGCATGGTAGCCTCATGCCCTGCAGGAGATAACATTGTACCAATGTGAAATAAATACTGTGGATGAAACAGGACTCCATAGCAGTCATCCTCTGCTGCACAGAGTGCTTGTTTTTATCTGTCCTTCGGGATATTGGGAAGGTTTAGGTATGTGGACTTGGGAATAGATCTGGGAAATGACAGCTTTATTCTTATTGTTCTAGGTTATGCTACAGCCACAGTTTTTGACTATACTGGGTATAGTCAATGCTTCTACTGCAGTAACTGTAGTAACTGTCTAGTAACTGCAGCTGATCAGATGTCCAGTTCCTATGCCGGGATCAGCTAAATGCACTTTTTCTTCTACTAATGTATGCATAGTTTTTGTAGTCTTTATAAAACATGCCAGGAATGCTTGGTTGCTGCATTTGATCTATTTTGTAAGGTGTTTACTCTTAAAAAAAAAACATCATTATACATATTGTACATCATGAAAATGTGTTCAAGTATTACAATATACATATACACTGGATTTGTGCCATTTTACCCAACTTTAGTTAGAAAGTGAAGTCAAGGAGAGTAATGTAATTGCCCTTTTCTACTGGGCTGTACTGTACAGAACAGTGTGGATACAAATCCAAACTCATAACAGCCGAGTACCTGTGTCCATTTCACATCACATAGCTGACAGTTGAAAGCAAGTTGTCTTATATACCCTTTTACGATAAACTGGGTTAGTCATCTGACCTGTCTTGGTTATGGGTGTTTATTGGTTTGCTAAGATTAGCTTGGATCTAAGGGATGATCATTTTTAAAACTGCCATATACTGTATCATGAAAAGACAATGTAATGCTGTTAAGATGGGCCTCTCTCTTTCTGTCTCTCTCTGGGATCAAATGGCAGCTATAATAAGGTGACGATTGTATAGAAACCAGTACATAGTATCTTTTGATTAGTATCTTTGACGTCTTTCCAGTTTATCTAGTTTATGCACTTGACAGGTTTTAAAACCACTTCAAGGTGACCCGCTGCCATTCTGAGTTACTCCATGACAGTCTGGCTCGACACCATCACAGTCTTTAGCCACGTTGACGTGGTGTTAAGGGCAGTTGTCTTAATAGTCTGTGTGCATGTAGTCCTGCAACCATCTGACAATGCTGCAAGCACTAACAGGATGACTGATGGAGGGCATCACTGCTCACTGAATGTTTGCAATCGTGGCTGTTGGGTCAGTCAGGCCGTCCTTGCTTACGTCACATGCGGGGCCGAAACTTGTATCATTTGTAAATCTCACAGTGTCAAATCTAACCAACAAGTTTCAGGCTTGTCGTTGATTCCTTTAGTGACGAGTGTAATCCTGTTAAAGTAATTATCTAAAGAATAGCTAACGTGTTCAGATCACACACAGTATACTGTAATGTGCAAGGCAGTGCAGCACACGTGTCACGAGTGCTGTAGTGTCATGCTGCAGTGTTGTGATGTCAGCACCGTCATTATGGGGGTACCATCATATGTGCTGCAAAATCAGCCCATTCTGACCAACATCCCTTTTTTATAACATCATTCTTTAATGAAGATCAAATATGTGCAATTTATGTTGCGATGTGGCACAAATATCATTCTCAATATTAATATTGTGCTGCAGAACAGCCCATTTTGACTAACATTATTTCTGTGATTTCACAAGAAATTACTCATATATTAGAAATTTACATATATCCACCTATTTTGCCTAAAGCAGTTTAGCCCCGCCCGTTAACACTGGCGTTCTAAGGAATGGTCAGAGTGTTTTTTGAATGAGGTGCCCTACAGGGCAGCCAATCAGAATAGAGCTTATTTATACACATCAATCTTAAATTCTAAAGAATAAAGAGATGTGGGAACATGGGTTATGTAAATGACAGTGAAAGCATTAAAGGAGAGTTGTCTTGTTTTAATATTGATTATGCTACTCATCTTAAAACTTGCCATATACTGTATTATGAAAAGAATATGTAATGCTGTTAGAATATCTAATTCTCTCTCTCGCTCTCTCTCTGTGTCTCTCTCTGTCTGTCTCTCTGTCTCTCTGTCTGTCTGTCTGTCTGTCTGTCTGTCTCTCTCTCTCTCTCTCTCTTGCTTTCTCGCTCTCTGGGATCAAATGGCAGCTATGGGCATAATAATAGGTGACGGTTGTACAGAAAAAACAGTGCATAGTATCTTTGACGTCTTTCCAGTTTATCTAGTTTATGCACTGGACAGGTTTTAAAACCACATCAAGGTGACTGGGCAAGAAACGATCAAACTAAGTGCAGGCTTAATGGGTTAATCGGAGCTGTAAGGTAATCCAGACAGGCCAGTCAGCTTGTAGAGTGCAGCTGGATATGCTGAAGGTCAACAGCAGCAGGTCGCTATCTGTGTTTGGGGAACAGAGAGAGAGAGCGAGCCTTGGGCCATATTTAATCAGTCAGAATATGAGCCAGGATGTATGTAAAGTTTCTTAAAACCCCTGCTGTTTCAACTCTTCGAAAAGAGAGCTGGCTGTGCTTCCGCTTCTTACATTTGGTCATATAGTTTCTCAGACAAAACCAGTCTGAACAGTAAAGACAAACAACAGCGCAGAAGCTCAAGCCCTAGTTTACCTATTTCTCTTTATGCAAAGTCTCACAGACAGCAGTTTTAGCTGATTAGTCTAGAAGAAGATTCGTCTCACTCAAAGACTTGAACATTACCACCCTTGGGTTTCTCAGTAAAGGCCAGGGTCTGGGTGTGAAGCTGAGTGTTAGTGGTCTCACATCATTTCCTGAGAAATAACTGAAAGACTTGGTGGTGCATTCATTTAGTCAACCTGAAAACATGTGCTCTTAAAAACCTTCGCCATGCTTTCAGTATTTTCACCTCATCTTTGTCTCTTTTGGTCCTACGTAGACTGATTCTGGGAAGAAAAAAACAGATGCTACTGCAGCTCTCGAGAAGATAAAAGGTAAGATGTTCACTTAATCTCTGTGTGATAAACCTATCTGCAAGGTCTGTACCATGGACAATGATTTCAGCTTGTTTCCCTGTACTTGGAAAAGAACAGATAACCAGACATTCTTTCAGGCAAATTCATGTATGTTCTATTTTGCGTTAAAATGCATACAGGCCAGAGGAAAAGGTATCCAGGTTATTCCATCCTGACTTTTATGCCTAAAGCTACTTAGACATATAAACCAAATTAGTTTATTGTAAAATAATAAATAGGCACATTTCCTCTGCATATAGACCATTATTGTATAGTATTGTATTATTTCAGGTACTGTGAAAGTATTTTGTCTAGTTTTAATAATAAATATATATTTTAATAATAAAGTATTCTGACAATGAATAATGAATGTATTTGAACGACATCTGACTCATTCACCATACCCTGTAAGTTATGATCATATATCAGGGTTCCTTCTAATAGATTGAAGGACTCGTCTTGCTGTCCTTTGTGACAGTTGCAGAGTGATTGTTCCTTGAGAAGGATGCTGTGACATAAGATAAGGACTTGTTTGTGTACCCTAACAGACATGGCGACAGCCTAAGCACAAGACGACTAAGATAAAATATAAGGAATGTATGAAAAGTGGGGCGAGGGAGGGAAGGAGGGAATGAGTGACTCGAATGTAGTGTTTTTCAGTTTGTGGTCTTCTCTTGGTGGTTTTCATAAAGGGTTGTATCAGGGGTTTTTCACACCTTCCTGGATTGTATATGTGTGCTGTGGTAAATTACCTGACAGCGGTTGGCTTTCTTGAATAGAAATGACTTTCTGTTCAAGTAAATAACTGAAATAATGTCAACGAATGATGAGCATTGCTATCCCCTCTGCACAGTAAACTTTCTGCATTGTGTGCAAACATTTCTCAGGAACATGGAGCGAATTTACAGGGAAATGTTTAGTGTTGAGCTCACTGTGCCTGTTTTTATGGTTGTATTTTACACTATACACTAAGTGTAATGGTTTTGGAAAAGTGCATAACAGTTTATTATCAAATATATCATTCTTTATCAAAATACCACCAAAATATGTGTACTGAACTCTCTTACGGTCTGAGTCAACAGATATTCTGCCCCTTTAAGTACAGAGGGCTGTAATCGGCTATATGCTATGTATGCTGTAGATTAGGTCAAAGTTCACATTAGAACGGGCTATTACCTTATGTATCCGTTTCTTAGACATTGATTACCCCTACCCGACTGAATCAGGGTACCTGGGTGATATGTCTCTTCAGTATACAACTAAACTGTGACTGAAAATAACCCCATACTGCTTTAAACTTAGTTTTAACCTGCTCCCCCGCCATCCAAACACTTTATTGATCTCCTTTACTCTGTCTGTCTTTAGCCGATCAAGTAGCTGAGGAGCAGAAAATTCAGGAAGAGCTACAGAACCTGCAGAAACAGATTCTGGAAAGAGATGTCAAGATCTGTGAGTTTGTGGATGAAGGAAAAGAGGAGGGAAGGTAAGGACTGTACTCTCACTGGTGCCTGAGTTCTGTGCTGCAGTAGTTCAGAAGACAGGCTTAACAGATTTATGATCAGCATTGTAATTAATTGGCAGACAGTAGACTGGTAACTATGTCCTGAACTATTTAAGAACATTTGAGAGGATTTTGGTGAGTTTTGGTTTCTTGAGGAAGCATTTAAACATTTTCTTGTGGTTTATGATGATGTGAGTATAGTAGACGTATTCATAAACAGTTGTCTGTCATGCATATTATTGGTATGGCTTATACTTATGATTGGTAGTGTGTAGCTAATGAGGTGATCACTCTTGTGATGTGTCTGTGCAGGAAATTGTGCGAGAGCAAAAAGGCTGCTCAGTAACCCCGATGAAGACAACGTGGAAACTCAGGAGAAACCCGTTCTTTAAATAGTGTATTAATGTACAGCTTTTCTTCTTTCTCAGTGTGCTGTTCTGATGCTGTTCACAAAAAATAAATAAATAACAACATTCATTTTGTAATGCAAAACTGTAGTTTAAATATGAAGACTTTCTCTGTGGCCTTTTGATGTTGTTTTTGTAGGATTATGAGCTCCAGTAAAACTCTCATGAATGTACAATGCACAAAGGGAACTTAAACGTTACCAGAGGCTGCAAACAAAAGTAATAATGTCCAACACTGTGGTAAAACACAAAACATGACAAACGGATCAACAGGAACAGTCCAAAATAACACGGACTAGAATCCTGTTACATTTAAGAATGTTTTTCTTTTTCCTGTAGAGTTACTGTTTTGCAGCTTCTGTTCAGGTAATGCTATGCCATATTACAGAATGAGTAACTACACTATGTCTGTACACGCTGGGCGTGTTAAATAACAGAACACTTTGGATGTGTTGAGTTCTTAACTGCACTTGTGCAAAAACTGTGTAAATCACAAAACCTGTTTTTTTCACCTTTTAAAAGGCAAAACTCTTGTTTTGTTGTAATCCTTCATCAAAATGGAACTTTAAAATGCCTTTAGGTTTTGGATTACATCACCGTGCACTGGTGGACAAGGCAGAATAATATGCACTAACTATAGTCATGATTCATCTCCTGCTCCACCCCTCCTCACCCCACCCGTGATTCTCCCTAATGGTGTATTTCCTTCATAAATACATCCCAATATGAAAGAAATTGGCATTACACTTTCCAGTTCATTCTGACTTTGATGCAACAGCTTAGAGAGTGTGGGATTTTTGCTGTAGTGATACTCAGCACAGCCCTGGAAAAAGAACAGCCTTGGTGTGGGTGGTGGGCCCTGGAGTTGAATCAACAAGCCAGGTGTACAGTTCCCATGTTATGTTCTTGTACAACACTGAATCTAGACTGTATGCAGTGGAATATCAATTGTTTACAGTAGTGGTGACTGAAAAGGCTGGAAATGTTTATGAATAAAAACGAATGTTACTGCTTTTTGTACTTTATTCAGCATTGCATGTACAAACTCACTGTGTTAGTGTAGGTTTACTAGTCATTTTGGATATGAAAATGCCTATATGTACATGTTCCCATCACCATCATAGTAAAAGAAGACCACTGTGAAGACAGTGTTTGTTTTTCCATGTTTCAATTCTGTAAACATTTTGCATTTCTTGTTTAAAACTGAAGATTTTTTCTTTGTTTAGCCTAGACAAGCATCTAGTCTTTTCTTTAACTATAGAGCTGCCCACAGCAGGAATGGGTTAGGCTCTATCCTGGTGTCGATATGATCTGCAAACAAATCAGGCCTTCTCCCTTCAGCTGTAATGCGGTTAAGGGTTACAGTGGACTAAAAGAAAAGGCGTGGGTTTGTGAGTTTGGCTAGACAAGACTTTAAAACTAAGGAGTGTTTGTGAGTGTAGTTTCTTCCAGAGATGATTTATACCACTTGCCACTTCACCATGATTGGAAGGATTTTAAATTAACTGATAACTTCAAATTAATTGAAATATAAACCACAACTTAATCACTCATATTTACACTGTGACAACTCACACCTGATTTGCTTAGCATTTGTGTTTTTATGGTTCTCCTTTTTCCAGTTTTACACTTGAAAGCTACAGAAGCTTTGACACTTTTCTTTAGCCTATATTGAGCTTTGTAGCTCACATTTAATGGTAGACTGTGTGCCTTCATTACCTGAGTACAAGTTTAGAACCTGTAGAATAAATAACTTGTGAACATGCTACAAAGTCTTTTAACTTTTAGTAGGCATCAAAGAGTCTATAACAAGACTAAGAGTCTATAATTTGATTAGTCATACAAAACTAATACGAAACCCCCCAATATGCTTCCTCAGGGTGCATTTTTGAAGGCATTAATGAAGCTGTCCTCGGAAACTGAACAAACATTTACAACAATCCGACCCATTATCATCCTTATCTGCCAGTAGTCAGTGTCATTACAACCGGACTACAGTTTAACAAGTTAAAAAATGCAGCAGCACTTTGATCTTAACTCACTTGGTAACACAAGACCCTGCATCTCATATTACCCTCCTCATTTCAGAAATACAGTATATTGGACAATTTCCTCTTAGGTGTCGTTTTTGTATTGATGATTTAATAGCATGTTTTCTTTTTATGTTGTTACAAAAAAACTAACAAACATAGCAGCTGACATGCACCACCTCCAAGACCAGGTCTAACACTGTTTCTAAATTATCCTGTATTTATTTCTCTAATGTTTATCTGTCTTTCTATAAGATCCATCTTGCAAAATGTAAAAAAAATGACAATAGTATATTTCCATTTCCATTTTTATGCACATAAAGTTTGAAATGAAGTTTAATGTCCAGTAAAAATTATTTCATATTTAAGGAGCCTTGCATGCAGATGTCCAGCTAGTTTCAAAAGCTCTAAAAACATTTTTGCATTTGTACTTACAGTAAACACAGGAAAGGTTCAGTGCTCGATTTGAGTCTTGTTATGGTCATGGTGATAATCATTTCATTTTTCAAAAACTCAGGTTTCCCAAATTTCCCAACAAATTTAACCAAACATCTAGTGATCGAATGTCAAGTATACTGGACACTCATCAAAAAATCCAGAAGGAAATGTCAGATTGTAATGCTATTCTGAAGGAAGATAACGGATACCAGGAACAATAAATGATGATATATTTAGACTGGTTTGGGTAGTATTTTATTGATCTACACATACAAAATTGGTGTCTCTCAGTATGGCTTCGGGTCACCATGTTTACTAACCCAGCAAGCCAGATGTCTCAGCATGGAGTTCTGGAGGTTCCTAATGGTGTCCTGTGATAGTCCATCCCATGCAGCTTAAAACTTCTCACACAGTTCCTGCAGGTTGGTAGGGGTGGAGGTGGAGTGACACCA
The DNA here is from genome assembly GCA_024036415.1 of Prochilodus magdalenae. NCBI lineage: Eukaryota > Metazoa > Chordata > Actinopteri > Characiformes > Prochilodontidae > Prochilodus > Prochilodus magdalenae. The sequence goes on along the minus strand of JAMWET010006624.1, from coordinate 147,137 downwards.
AGCCTTCTAGGATTCGTCTTCTAGGATTCAACATAAGCGGGACTAGTCACTGAAGATGACGCACTGCTATTCTGAGTCTGTGCTCTATGTGCATACAGCCCTGCATTGTGCAATTGTCCACATAAAAAAAATGACATATTATGTAGTTCAGTGTGTGGCACAAAAAAGTGAAGTCCACCATCGCTACGGGCCTGTGTGTGGTGCATGAACAGCTGTGGGTCTCAGAGCCTGGTGGCCATCTGCCCTTATACAAACATATTTTGCCATGCTTTTTTTGTGGTTAGTCGAAGCCCTGCTTAACTTTTGTAAACATTTAAGAGAGATGATGGTGAACTCTACCTAAAGTCACTGCCTCTATTGTGCATGTTGGATTTTAAAGCTTCTTAAAACCATTGTGAAATAAATAAAGGCAATTACACAGACTTAAGAATTAAGAATAATCAGGAGCAGGAAAGGAACTGTGTGAAAGAGTGTGAATATATGGATCTATACATGCAGGTCTGAGTAGACACAATACAGAAGTTACAGAATGATAAAAATTGCTAAATGTAATTTCTGCAAAGTGGTGCAGATAAGGATTATGTTATTATAACATTGGGTGTTAATGTAAGAGTTACTACAATACGGTGGCGTACAGTAAAGTCGTCTCAGTTTACATTCAAACTTAAAATTCAAGGTGTCTACTGTGATTAATAAGTGCTATGGCTCTGGGGAAAAAGCTGTTGCCATGCCTGGTTGCACTGGCTTTGACAGTCCTGAATCTTCTACCAGAAAGGGAAATGGCTGAAAGAGGTGATGTCCAGGATGAAGAGGTCAGCTGTAATTTTGCCAGTACGCTTCCTCACCCTGCTGTCGTACATGTCCTGTTGGTAGATTACATTTAAAAATCTTCTCTGCTGTGCTGATTGTGGGCTGGAGTTTGACTCCAGTGAAGTAGAGGAACCGAACCAGATGGTTATGGATAATGTGAGGATGGACTTGATAATTGCTAGACATAACTGGATTATCAGGGTCTGCGCCAGGTTGAACTTCTTCAGGTGCCTTAAGAAGAACACTCTCTGATGTGTTTACTTGACTATGGAGACTGTGTTCCTTTCCCACTTCAGATCCCAATATGGTGGTGCCCTGTGACTTGAGTGACTCCAGTGGAAACCACAGAGCCACTGACGTAAGTAAGGCGGTGGGGTTGCATCTAAAGTCGACTACCCGCTTTCCACTGTCTTTTGTGTGTTGAACAGGAGGAGGTTGCTGCAGCCCCCCTGACCCCAGTTGCTTAACTTCCTTTCTGTAGGCAGACTCATCACCGCTGGCTTGAGGCCCACCACGGTGGAGTTATCTGCAAACTTCAGGATCTTCAGAGCTGGTTTACAGTCATTGAAGTAGAGACTGAATAGAGAGGGTGAGAACACATACCTTTGAGGTAATTTAGTACTGAGGGTCCAGGGGTCTGACATGTGATTCGTCAGCTTCTTGCTACAATTTTTCTGTTCCAGCTTAAACGTTTTAGCAGTTATTAGAACATCTTAGGGACTAGAAAACTGGCAGCACCAGTTAAAGTTAAATAGGAAAACTCAAACAAGAAGGTGGAGAATGTCTTTATCAAAAACGTTACCAGTGTCAAAATAATAATTAGGGTGTTTTGATAGTCTGAATCAGCTTATCAAGAGGCATGTAATGATACAGGTGAGTGTTACGTCTAAGACTGAGTTAACATTAAAAACAGTGTAAACCATTACTATGCTATACTAATGACATGAGCAGTGTTAGGAGAGTTCATTTTCCACTACAGAATACAAAATACAAGCCCTGAAATGTCGTTTGTACTCTAAGCACTTTGGAATGCTTTTACATTTTCTTACATTTTTAAACAGTGTTAATGTGACACCCTGCATGCTAAAGAAGGATATTCTGTTGTGTTCTTCTATTGTTATATACTAATAAACTAGTGAGAAGAATAAAGGTAGGTTGCTGTCTACATATCACAAGATCCCAGAGGTGGTGATGGCTTCATTACACTCACAAGATTCTAAATAATTATCTGTGATAACTCACATGAGGAGCCTATGACAATATTACATGTCTGGTTCATCAATTAGTGGAATCTCTGGTATAACGCAATACCCTGAAACCATTGTGCTAAGCACATTGTATCTGAGGCTAGACATTTCAGCAGGAGCAAGCATGTATTTAGCTGAAACAGTGTGCAGAACATTACCATGTAAACCTTTTTATAGAGCAACCTTGAACACATTAATAACCAGACTATGTACAGTAGCAGCCTATATGGTCTGTAAACTTGGAACTGCATACTAAATAAAGATAAGCACTGAATCTAGCTAATGTTAAATTCTGAACTCACAATCTTCTTTATGCTAACTGCGGATATTTGACATGCTAGCTAGCGTTACTAACATATAGGAGATTTCGACTAAGTGGGCAGCTACATAGAACTAAAGACTTGGGATATGTAAGCTAAGCTTACCAAAAAGCTGCAAATGACTTTAGCCAGACCAAAAATTTAGGTAATAGCTGACAAACAGAGGATGCACTGTACAATGATGTTGACGTGTAGTTGTTTGTTTATCTCAAGGGCTTCTGGGAAATACCTGGGATTGCTATAATATAATTTAGAGTTAAATAGAAAAATCCCTTCATGTGATATATTAATCTCACCAATGTAAATATCAGAATCATTCTGTATTTTAAATACATAGCGCTATAACATGTATTCTGTTACTCCCCACCACTCGATATGAGCATTACGTAACCCCACTGCTAGAGGTGACACACTGCTCCTTTATACTTACTGTGTAGTGTGTGTGTATGTAGGTAGGACAGTCTATTATGAAATTCTAGATACCGAGCATAAGACATCAGAAAATGCAGTGCATTTTGTCACACCGGCAGGACAGACCAGACACTTGCAGAGTTAAAATGAAAATCGTTTTTTATTTAACAAGAGTGTAGCACAGAGCAGGCTGAACAGACAACACAGATATATAAACGGGGCAAACATGGATCAGAGTTTTTTTGGAATTAGAGTCCGGGGGAGCGATAGAGAAGGTGGAAGAGCCAGGAAGGGTGACAATTTATTAGAAAAAGAGAAATTAAAAACTACTTTTAAATGCTGTCAGAAGAGAAACTGCACTAGGCAGGAATCTTTGAAATAATATCAAATTCATTGACGGTAAATATATCCTGATCCACCTGATATAATATTATGACATAATAGCCTATCTTTCATATTATACCATACTGTTTCATTTCCACACAATGGTTGGCGTTAAGGTTAAAGTTTAGGTGTAGGTTAGGGTAGGAATTAGGGCCAGAGTGAGGTTTAGGTTTAGGCTTTGTGCTTCATGTTAAGGTTAGGGTTAGGATTAGATCCATGTTGAAGATTAAGACTAGGTTTGGGGTTGAGTTTAATGCTAGGGTTAGAATTAAGTTTTGGGTTGAGGTAAGTTTATTTGCACTGCAGTAGGTGCTACACTGTGAGAGCATTAAGGAGCGTTTTCACTAGCAGATAATCTACACTGATTATCTAGTGAAGGCTACTACTCTCAATCAGTGTAGAGTGCATGCTACACAACCACATTCTTTCACTGACTCTTCAACCACATTGAAGCCACATCTCATTCCAGCATATCCAAAACAAGTGCTGTGTATATAAAGTCAGTATAGCAGGCCAGAGCACACTGTCCAAACACCAACATCATAGAGTCTCACAATCAAACGCTTGTTTCCGTTTGCTGGAGCTTGTCAGTGTGCCCCGGCCTGTAGTCAACCTGGGGATTTCCAAAATCTAATTTAACAGCTTCTGCTGGTCTGTGACTGCTGCAGATCATATTTAGTGTTCATTTGAATATATGAGGTGCTGGTAATATATGTATCTTCAGACCTCTAATCTGAGTTTAATTATAGAATATGTGCCCTTATGTGTTTCCTATTAGTGTGTCTCGTTTACAAGAATGTGCAACAAGATGAATACTGACATTCACTAATTCATAGCTGTCAATTCCTGTATATCTGTACTATTATAACAGATATGATACTATACAGGGCAAATTAAAGCTTGGATATTGAGAATATGGACAAAGACAATAAAGAATTAGTAATTGTTTTAGGTGTTTTACAGTTCCCTGCTTTAGTTTACACCTTATTCATAAAAGTTATTATAGTCCAAAACAAACAAACAAACAAACATGTACCTCAATTTTTTCTGCTGTTGATTTATTTTATATAATTCACACACATCGTTTGTCCTTTAAATTGTGTGAAACTTTCAAAATGAATGGTCCAATAGAAATGCTCCAAAATCATTTGGAATGAAATGTCTTTATCTTAAAGAGAAACTCCATTAATATATAATATAATTTTATATATATATATATATAATATATATATATATATATAAAATCAATCAGAGGGGTTTGATGTAACACGGTCTACTGTAGAGAGACATGCTAAAGTGGAATTGTACCCGGGTAAGTTATTACATGAAAGGGTTTTAAATACGCAATCTGATACCTGATAGTTAAAGATAGTTTTAAGAAGGCTTTGGCCTAAAAAACAAACAAACAAAAACAAAAATATATATGTTATTTTATATATATATATATATATATATATTTTAAAGCTTTTACATATTACTCCAGACTCTCTATTATTTTTTCAATATTTAAAAATAAACCATATTAAGTGATTTCAGACACTAAATTCAATATGATTCTTCCCATAATTAATACTAACTGCATATTAGTCAAAGTTTCAGCAGAGTCTCATTTGCTTTTCTGTCTATTGTGGTTGAACTTTCCCCAACTCATGTTCACTGTTTGACAAAAATGGGCAGATCTATTTGAACACGGTTTTCTTTGTTTGACATAGCGTAGCTCCTGCTCTTTTTTTTTTTAAAACAGAAGCTCACGCACAGGACTCTAAACAAAAGAGTGTGGGTTTCTGTTGCAGTTTAAAAAAGGAGGGGTAGAAGAATAGACAGTCTGAAAAAACAGGAGGGTGGAACAACAGTATTTACAGCATGTCTGTATTTTCAAAGAAAACTCGACAATCTATATCCTCATTTTATTCAGCTTTGTTGTGAAACTGCAGATCAACAGCACAGTGTTAGAGATCACCTAGTCAGTTCCTCAAGTCCAAATTAACTTTTACTTCTTTTATCCTCGCACTGTAAAGCTGGAACTCAGCCAAACTTAATTGAGCATTTATGGTACATTGCTCGGCTGCTTCTCAAATCCTGACTTGCTTCATACCACACAGACGAAAAAAAAAATCATATCTATCCGGAAAACTAAATCCTGCTCTGTACGATGCTAACCCTGTACTTTTTCTTCCCTTACCTGGCCAAATTAATGTACACCCAATCCAATCTCTGCTCTGTGTTCAGTGGTTGAGGGGCCAATAAAGGAATTACGAATGGATTGATCTGAAGTGGTTCCCTGTAGAGAGAATGGTTGGGGTTAGAAAAGCAAGAGTTTTAGCTCCTTTTAATAAGTAGAATATGCCCTGCCATGTTTTGGGACACTCTCAGTTTGGAAGATGTAGTATCAGAAGCTTTATACATGGAATGAAGAATACTCATTAGGACATGGATGTCTGGTCATCCATGTCTGCTTCTAAACTGAGCAGGGCCAAGAGTTTTTACCCACTTATATTTATATTACTATCATACCACAGTTCCTGAAATTAAAACGAGCAACGGCCTAAGAAGGCTGTAACCAAACTAAAAATTATGTTGACTGTGGGAACGGTTTGCCTTTGTGTGGAATGGGTTTGCCTACCATGGAATCAGTTGGTACAGCTAACATTCATTATACATAAACAATAACAAACACAGACAGTTTGTCAATCCCGTAGCTCTATCTTATAATAATCAGTGTGACATGTCAAAATATAAACTGGATATGTGAGCTCCCCATATATACATATACTCTACTTTATGTGTGTATGCAGGATAATGACAGTGGTGTAATTAGGGAAAGAGAACAAGAAAGTTAAATACTAAGGAGACTACAATATGTGCTATTTATATCCTCTGCTGATATATGGCTAAGCCCCTCTGGCTCAGCTCAGTGCTATATAGTTCCCTCTCCTGCTCCAGCAGTCTGTGCAGTGCCTCTCTACGCACCTGTTGAAATGTGAGAAGAACACAAGAAAAGGCCAGGTTAACTCATTACCTATTCTTTGATGGGAGATGGAGAGGTTATGATATATTTCAGCTTCAATAACACTTCCATGAACATTTAAAAGAAAGAAACTCAGAGGTTGCCAGTGCAAAAAACTCCTCTTTGAAAACCTAATGTACCCACCAGAGTGAGCGCAGTGTGTGCAAGCTGAATCTCTCGCTGCTGGACGTGCTTCTGGTTCCTCAGAACACTGGCAGGACCAGCTTGGTTAGCTCCTTCAAATTCTGCCTTTTGCACAGCATTATTGATGCTGTAAACGGTTAATTTGCAGGTTAGTCACTGCAGGTTGTTAAGCCATTCTGCAGTCTGTCTAATTAAAAAGAAGAACTGCAAGAATAGATTAAAAAAAGAAAAAAGGAGCCTGAATATGAAGCAGGTAGTCTTTTTTTAACAGATACAACACTGAACTTCAAATCTTTATTTGCAATACATGTCTCTTGTGCTTTCTCCTGTTTTAAAAAATGGACAAAAAAAACACATTGTTTTATTGTATCATAATTTATCAATATTGATGTATATTAAAATGTTTAAAATATTTAAAATGTTCCAAGAAGCAAATTAAGTTAGGTTTGAAGAGTGATTTGATTTGTCTGATGAATATGAAACTGACCTAATCATTATTATTTCCTAACTGCCTGAAATATGAAGCATGTTGTATGGTGTCTAGAATAAAACAGAACGGCAATAGACTCCCAATAGACTGTTCCACATCTGACAAATGTACACATACAATGTTAAAATAAAAAATGTGTCTTTTATGTCTCTGGTCATCTAAATCTAAATGTTAAACTTTCCAGAATAGACATATTCTATTCCAATTTTATGTCACTTCACGTTCACGTCTTTTACCTGATTGTGAATACAGTGTTTGTTTGAGAATTCCTAAACTTCGGTTATTATTACTTAATTATATAAAGTGGATTTTTTCACTGTATATACTTAATATAATAATAATAACCTAAGTCTCCTGCTGCGTGAATCTCACTAATCGGGAGGACATTCCTGGTAACCATGTTATAACATTAATTTCTTACAAAATGTTACCACATGTATCAAACAACAAAACCAGGATCACACGGAGGTTCAGGAAATAGACTGCTTTCGGGTCTTTACAGAGGAATGTAGTGAAGACAAAGACAAACTGGATCCCATTCTCTTTAAAATGTTGACAGAAAACAGGGAGAACACACCTTTCCAGCTCAGCAAGTCTATCAGCAAGTTCCTCCTTTTTCTACGACACAAGAAGGGTAAGAGAAAGACGGGTTTAGTGTGATATCCATGGTCCACTAAATAAAATTCTCATTCAGAGAACAGATACTTGTTTAGCTGGAAAGTTACCTTTATTCTCTCCCTCTCTCTCTGCACAAGCTGGTTTCTACAGCGCCACTCAGTCTGGCCAAACATTTTAAACGAGAAGACACGCACTGTATTCCACCTTTTAAGTGAAACAGACGAATAAACTAATACTTATGCAGCAGCTAGACCTACTAGTATGACACCGTGTAAGCGTTTGCTGTAAATAGTAACTAAGGAAGCCATCCTGTTGTTAAGGTAGCAGGCTGGTCAGGTCATGTGACACATGACTCCAGTGCCGTGTGCAGACAGACACCATCGCCGCCCGTAACCGTGCGGTTTAAATAGCGTCAGTTCATTTTGAACGTTAATACTATCGGCCTACTCACCCGCATGGGATCACAAACCATGCGGCATGGGATCCACACACCCAGTGGACCGAAACACAAAAACACCAAGTTCTCGTTAGCAACAGAAATGTCAAGTATGTTAAAAAGTAATATGTTTTTTTTCTTAGCTCTCTGCTATAGAAGGATGGAAGGACGCTGTAAGTGCCTAAAAGTAATGTATAATTAATTTATGTATTTTCTCGAGTCATAAACTCAGAGAAGCTTGGTGTCCTGCGACTGCTGGAGCGGTTTGTGATCAGATTTTCAGTTTCTGACTTAGACACGAACCGAGCAGGTACCGCCGGAAGTCTTTAATACATGTTGCCTTAAAACGGCCATTTAACAAACTGGCGTCACCTCTACTACACCATAACACTGTTTAACGGCTCTTCCGGTCACAACCGGATATACTGCATATATCTTGAAATAGAGGTCACGCGGTTCATTATTAATTAGCTGATCACACAGCCATGGACCTGCTTTCTCACTATACAGTAATCTGAAGCAGGAAGGCACATAGCCATATATATATATATATATATATACAGTTCGGTGAAATACCTGCAAGTTCAGCACCATCTACTGGCCAACTATGCCAGCCGCTTTTTTTTTTTTACAAGACGGATAATTCTGGTAGGTATACGTCAGTTCGAGATACTCCTGCTGTGGATCAATTCGTCTCCCAACAGCGTCAGAAAATACTTTTTATAAAGTTAAATGCAAGTAGAATAATGTGCATGTGTTGGCTTAGTAGCTTAGTGGATGCTATTTTACCTTCGTTTAATTGAAGCTAGTAAGTCACGTACAGAGTTACTAAGCTGAGCATTTGCTTAACTGTGCTGATTGTGTGGTTGCTAAACTCACTACAGGTGGGTTTACTCATTTTGTTTGTCTTTGTATTTGTTAAATACTGAAATTAAGGTGATGCTAAGCACACAGAGATACATGCCAGATTAAGATACTCCTGCTGTGGGCTGGCTAGCTGACCATTTGCTTGACTGTCCTGATTGTACACTATATTGCCAAAAGTATTCACTCACCCACCCAAATCATTAAATTCAGGTGTTTCATTCACTCCCATGGCCACAGGGGCATAAAAATAAGCACCTAGGTATGTAGACTGCGTCTACAGACATTAGTGAAGGATGGATTGTGATGGGATGTCATCTGTGCAACATGTCCAATTGTGAAAGTTCCTCATGACTAAATATTCCACAGTCAACTCTCAATGGTAGTATAACAAAGTAGAAGTGAGTGGGAACGACAGCAACTCAGCCACAAAGTCGTAGGCCATGTAAAATGACAGAGCGGGGCCAGCAGGTGTTGAGGCGCGTAACGCATAGAGGTGAGCAACTTTCTGCAGAGTCAATCGCTAACATATCTCTAAACTCCATGTGGCCTTCAGATTTTCTCAAGAACAGTGCATAGAAGCATCATGGAATGGGTTTTCATGAGCCGAGCAGCTCAAGCACAATGGAAAGCATCGAATGCAGTGGTGTAAAGCACGCCACCACTGAACTCTAGAACAGTGGAGACATGTTTTCTACAACTGGCAATCCGATGAACAAGTCTGGGTTTGGCGGCTGCCTGACAGACAAGCGAATACTTTTGGCAATATAGTGTATGTGGTTGCTGAACTTATTACAGATGAATAAACATCCTCTTATTCACCAACAGAGTCAGTGATTTGGTTGGGACAGAGTGCACTGGAGGTACCTTCCCTACACACACAGTAATTCTTGGTGTTCGCTCAGAAAACAAGAGCACTGTTTAGTGGAGATCTCTGCTTTCTAAGGCACCAACTGATGAGACAGCGTAGCAAGGCATCGAAACAGCTGCCTTTAGTTTCAGGGACGGCCAATCTGTCTGGCACAACAAAGTTCTTTGATTTCTTGACCTTCTAAGATGAATCGCAAATGCCTTCCTACTCCCCACCACAGTACACAATACACAATAAAGCAAACATGTATAGATCTTTAAACGACTCCATCGCCCGTATTGCGAGATTTAGCCATGTGTTACATACTGGGCTATTTTGGTGCAGAAGTCCAAATATCGTAACTCACGTACTGGTCTATGTAGCAAAGAGCCATTTGGCACTTGGCCATAGTGTTCAATAAAAGACCACACACGGTCGCTCTTTAAACATTTATTTCATGAATAAGGAGTGATACAATATATCAAAAATAAACTACTACAAGTTACAAACACAACTTAGAAATAAGAGTACATGATAAATTAAGGTAAAATACACAGATTGACTTTAAAATTAAGAGAGAAAAAGGGAACACAAATTACTTTAAATTGTGCTGCTCTACAAACATCTTACTGTAGCTTCTTAACAGTTTTTCATTCTTGGCTTGTTAATTAATCTGATACTTTTTATAACACAATTGGGTGCCACTAAAATAATAAACTTTTTTTCACCATTATTTTCTTTTTCTTATTATATAAAATTTAACATGGAGCGAATAAAAGTCACAGTAACAAATGATGTCCTTGAGTTCAGAGTTATAGTCAAGTTTTTCAAATCGCATCTCGATCACTGTGTAACATCATATCCGGAGCTGGGAGTGCGGGTCTGAAAGGTGGTAGTCCAGTGGACTCCTTTCCTCCCTTCCCCAATCCCTCCTCCGTTTGATCCTGACTGTATTTATTATAAAAACAGGTTGATAATAATTAAAGAGAGCTTGCAAATCTAAAGACATCACTGTCCTTTTTAACTATTTGTGTTACTAAAAACGCGAGAGCCTCGTTTGTTCCCTAGTGGGGTACACAAGGGGAAGTGCGGAGGGCTTAGTGTGTTGAAATAGAGCGGATAGTTGACGTTACCGGAAGTGGTAGCACAGCCAGTTCTGGTTGAAGTTACCACAGACGCTTCGATGTCATTTAGTCAGGCGTTGAAAGTCATACGATACCGACTCAAGTGTTTCCGTAGCTTAGGCAGTGCCTAATCCGTTAAAAGTAATGTTTCTTACACAACAGTGTCGTGTCTAACTAAAACTTCATCGTCCTGTAGCTACATAAGATAGTCATCATGTATGTTAGCAACAGACTGTTTAGTATGAGCCGCTAGTTAGCTAAGGTGGGCTCTGGTAACGCTTTATTACGTTTTACTGTTGTATCATGTTCAGATTACTTTAGCTTGAGCTTCTAACACAGACGACGTGACTGTGTTTTATCTATAGTAAGGGCTGACACTCATTTATCATGATGCGACCTGTAGCCAACAGGCTTGCTGGCATCGCCCGCGCGTTCTCGAATCCGACGGTGGCCGTTATACTGCGGCCTCAGACACAATGGAGTTCTCCCTCAGCGTTCCAGAACACTCGCCCGCTGTCGGTAAGGATACATTTCGTCATACTCCTGAGCGAGGTCTGCACTGTCCTGCGGTCTGACTCCCATGCAGTGGTTCCCAAAAGGTGGTGGGCGTACCCCACAGGTTACCTCGACAATAGGGGGGCAGCTGACATCTGCCAGCTAAATTCATTTAATCACCCAGCCAAGCAGTTACACAGGTCGCGCTCTCAGAAGGTTGTATTAGAGAAGAAAGTGTTTCATTCCGGACCTTAATGAGCGCTGCACGTACAGGAGGAACCAATGAGTCGGGCGCTGTTATGTGTATGAATGAAGTGAGCATCCATTACTCACAGCTGTTAAAGACTGTACAGTGCTTGTTAGTCCTGCAGTTTCATTTCTCGGTTTTATTAAATGGGCGGGTTTATAACTACTGTTATCAGCACATAGTCTTTAGCACTTTCGTGACGTGTTTAAGTGCTGTTATAAATTCTTTTCAGATGATACCATCCTGACATTCGGGCTGTGGCTCTGCCCAGTGCCTTTACTTCCCTGTTCATTTTTACAGCCTAAGGATGACTCTGTCTCTTTTTCACACAACTTTTGCTGACACACCTAGAAGAGAGTAATACAGACCGTTAAACCTCATAATATAATCAATTTTACAGTAAACATGAACATAAACGCTAAACGTTATACAATGTCAGAAAGTTGGTAAAGCCTCATAAGTACAGTAAAGCTTAATTCAGGTCCATAAAAATAAGCTTTATTGTATAATGCGTATAATCCTAATGTATAATTCTTTTTACAAAAATACATGTATGTATATGTTTGTATAAAGAATAAGAGATAGAAGAGTAAAAGGAAAATACTCGGCAGGATGTTTATTGTCTGAAGTGGTACAGGACTGTAAGTTTGGGCACCACTGCTTTATGGTTTGTTCACTTTTTTTTTTGTAGATGGATGTGTCTTGTGTCCTACTGTTTAAAGACTGTGTGTACCTTTAATACCAATGTGGTGCAGTTGTTTTCACTCATCAAATGTAATGGTTTGTCATTCTCCAGTATGTGAGTCTAGTATGTGCCTCTCTTTACCCAGAAGGTGTCGCTGTGGCCCTTTAGTGCTCAGCCACGGGATTTCAGCCAGCCCAATGCGTCATGGAGCCCAGAGATGCGGAAAGTTTATGATCAGTACAGTGCACTGTGTGAGGTGGAGACTGAAGGGGGCGAGACGAAGAGAGGACCTTGGCGGAAAGTGCCCAGCTATAACCGTACCCTCAAATATGCCAAAGGTGATTGACATGTTCCGCTCTGTCCTTGTGGCTGATTTTCTGACCCAAGTCCAGTGCAGTGACGTGTGAAGCCAAAGTCTCTCTTGATTTGCCCTCTGTATTTTTTTCAGACAGTTTTCTGATGCCCTAGTTTGAGGACTAGACTAGGGAAGGGAAGAATGATCTGAACTTGAGTAGTGGAAGATTTCTCAAAATCCATTCCACTAATGCATCTTGAGAAGTGAAACATAATATTGTTGTGTGGCAGCTGGTGCATTGACAACCAAAAAGTCAGAAGGCAAAAGTCATTATGTCAAAATTACTGGAACTACTAGGTTAAACAAGGGTCAATTTTGGGTTCAAGCTGACTTTAATGTGCTCTTACTGCAAATTAAAAAGCACAGTCAACAGAGCTGATTATAGATACCCATAAATATATAATTTGGTGACTGTATTGTTTAATTGTGACATTTTTCATATATAAACCTCATAGTGTTGGGCAAGATTACTTGTGCTCTTAAATTGCTATAATATGCAGAGACAAAGGTGAATATATGAAAATGTAGTTTATAGAAACAATAATGAAAAGGCCCCTTTTCTCCCATTTGTCAGGGGGAGTTTATCTTAGTAAAATGGTCCAGTCCAAAGCTCGACTTTTCACAAGGAGCATAAAGGAGCATGGAGCAGCATTTGAGTATGCAGCTTTTCTGAACAAGCAGGAGAAGAGATGCGTTTGTGTGTTTCAGTCTGGACATCTACTGGAGGGACCACCTGGGTGAGCAAACATGTCACAGAAACACAAGTACTCTAATTACTAATTGTATGTAACAATATGGACAATGTGGTAACACTTTACATTAAGCATTGACTAATTAACATTATAGCTTAACAATGGTTAATGTTAAGTAAACATCTAGTTGTTACGTGTTTACTGAAGATTAGTTAAGCATTGTAATGATTGTTGGATTACTTAATAAAGTGTTACTGAATATACTTTGGTGTGGTTTTGTTAAGACACCTACTGACTTATGTCTTGAGTTATTGCAGGCTATGCATACCACTGCTAGACAGTATTACCTGTGGTCCTTTTTGTGAGAAGAGGGGAAATACCCTGGCATATAACAACATCGGAAGTGATGTAAGACTGTTTTCCTGTGCCACAGGCATGTGCACGGAGGAGCAATAGCCACGATGATTGATTCTGTGACAGGCACTCTTGCTGGCTACCTATCCGGAGTCATTATGACTGCTAATCTCAGCATTAACTATCGCAGGTACACTAATGTTTTTAACTCAGACATTCAGAAGTGCCAACCAACACTGTTTTCGCATGTTGTAGTTTTTCTTGCATTTGTCTCACAATAAATGTTATCCTATTTACCACTTACATTAGACAATAGAGGTAATTTAAATAAGCACCCTTTAGAGGACTACACACAATTGTAATTTCTTTGTCCAGTTAAACTGTACACTTTAAATATGCACTTACACTTGAAAGCCATACTGTGTACACAGCTTAACAATAAACATTCATACTAATGGACATCTTTCTTTTACTTTGTTCTCAGCCCAATACCCCTGGGTAGTGTAGTCCTCATTCACAGCGCTCTGGAACGTATGGAGGGCAGAAAAATCTTCATAACCTGTAGGGTGACCAGCACTGATGAGTCTCTACTACACACAGAGGCAACAGGTAGAGTAACAAAGACGCAAAACACACATGCACAGTTAAAGAGACACATGTATATGGGTGCAAGCATCTATTTGCTTTATTGCTTTATTGTTTAGCGATAATGACATTTTCAGTTCCCTTTTTTAAGTAAATGTTACAATTAAGAAATGAGAATTAGTGTAATCTAAATGCTCCTGTTGCCTGCATACCTTGCACACGGTAACCTTTGTTTTTTGGAGTATAGTTGATATGGCAAAAAACAGAATTGGTTATAACAAACTCAACAAGAGCACTGTAGAATAGCTGTAAAGAGAACTACCCTGGCCTCTAGAGGGCAGGAACAATCAACTGTCTCTGTCTGTAGAATTAAAATATTAATTCCATAAACAATTTTCTAAACACATTTAAAAACCTGCCCCATGCAGAAAACGGTATATTGCAGAATGCTTAAAACACATAAGTATGTTGAAAATTCATAATTTTACTCATGTATTTATAGAACTGATAAACCTCTCTCTCTCTCTCTCTCTCCCCACCCCCCTCCCTCGCTTCCCACAGCGTTATTTGTGTCAATTAATGTGGGCCATTTATTTGGGACAATGTAATATATGGCTTAAAAGTAGGGCAGAAGCCACTATAGGTGTGTGTGTGCGTGTATGAAATGACCAGCTAGTGGTACAAATGTTAAACCTCTGCCAGCTGTCAGAGCCACACGAGGCTTCCACTGAAGTGCCATGATAATATTTAGTAACATAAACATGCCAGTGAACAAATCTTTATTTATTTTATATATTTTGTTGACTGTACATTTATTTACTCTTTACCAACATTAGTATTTACTTACAAACTATAACATTTTACTGTATAGTTTTGGTTGCTATGGGTATGGAGCTGTATGTATCAAATCATGCTTGACAAATACATTAAAAATATCTAAAAAATACCTCACAAATAATCTGCTTCTGATGTTTTGGTGCTGTTGTTCATGTATAATTATTTATAGAAATATGTTTTCTTATCTGTGTAGGTTTGTTTTGTGAATACCTCAAGGCTATTTAATTAAAACTGTAACTTTAACAAGTGCACATCTTTTAATCTACACAAATATGTATGCAGCAAACCATGCTGTAAAGAGAATGTATATTTACAATATGATACAGGACTGGAATCATGAAACCTTGCAGAGACTGTTCTTTAAAGAAATATTATCCATAGATCGTATATTTACCGTGTGAAAATCTAGCAAAGCTTAGTTTCTTATGGAGCAGAAGCGCTGACCCAGCATCCTGAGTTTCCAGTATGGTTTGGACCTGGTAAGCAGAAGTAAGCGAGAGTGGTGGAACAGTATGACATGCTGCAGTCTTCTGGGTCCTTCATATGATTTTATCAGTTCTACAACACTAGTTAACTACCAGTTACAGAGGTTGCTAATAAGAATCAGTATTGTTTAAGTTTCCATATTATCTACTGTATATTACTTTATTAAATATTATTTTCCCAAAATGCTGAATACAAAATCACTTATTTTTGGTCCATTGTCCAAAGTTACTAGTTCCACGTGTTTCCCTAGTTGGGTCTTTTGTGTTCTTGTTCTAATGTTTTTTTGTACTGTTTGTTTCCCCCTTTTTCTTCAATAAACTCCTAATGGGCTCACTTCTAACCTTGCCTTGTTCCTGAACTTTTCATATCAATGATCTTAATCTTAGGCTACAGCTTACTGGCGTGTTGCACCTGCTGCTTAAACAGCTCCCTCAGAGAAACTAAATATAGCAGTATGTACTGTATTTTGTTAAAATGTTTTGTTAGTGTATCGTGACATATTTACATCATGTTGATTACCTCTTCAGCCTGATCACTAGTGACAATGAAGATCAAGAATTCCTTGTTTGCCTAGACTCATAACTGAGGCTCATAAGTGCAGTTATCCTGAGTAGAGATAAACTGTCATCTGTGGATCAGAGACAGTTCAATTCTCATTCACAAAGCAAAGCCTGATATTGCTCATGCACACACAACTGCAATGTTGTCTCCTGTATTCCACCACAGACTGCTTCCATCCCTCCATCTTGCCTATACTTTGCTATAGCCTCCTCCCCTTTCTACTATTATTCCAGTAAAAGGGCCTAAATAACACCACAGAGTTACGGTAATGAATGACACACTGTCCACATCTGAGGAGGACACATTCATATTGATAGTCTTTGAAGTTAGCATCTCAGTGACAATGCAGTGATTCAATTGAACACCTATAGTACATGCTACGGTGTGGCATGACCTTTGTCCGTTCTCACTGGGCAGTGAGCTTTGCCTTCATGTCTCTTATCGAAAGCAGCTTTGGGAAGTAACGGAACACATTCCCAAGACTGAACACATGCATGGTTTTCGAGGAAAATGAAAAAAAAAATAATACAAAGAAGTGAAATTTTTTGTTTCTTGAAAGACCTCCCTTAACCTCACATAAGTTCCTAGTGTCTGAATCAGACTAACAAGAGGATAAAGTTATATATAATCTTATGTCAAGTGAAGCTATAGGGATGTCTGGGTCCCTGAGTAGCGAGGGTTAAGCTGTCCAAAGTTTATACTCATAAACTTTATGGATGAATAAGTCATATAATAGTGGCGTTTGATAGGAAAAAATATAAAAACTTCAGTTGTTCCTTAAATTATGCTAATCATCATTTTAAATCTACTCTGGTATTAATGTGCAGTGTGTAATTATTTAATAATGAGTCACAGATTTATTATTAAAAATATATATTTAATTCTTTAAGAAGTAAACGATGTCGTCCAATGTGTTCACTATGGTGCTAATAGGAACCAGACGTCAGAACGTAATTAACCTCTAAAGGTGGTTACAATACGCTTCCTGATGGTTGGGACATGTTTTTAAAAATCTATTTATGGTGGATGGAAAAGAGCACCTATTTCATTTACCACCGTTTCACCTTTATTAACATAATTCGAGGTTCACTAGTCAGTTAGGAAGGCAAAAAGACGGTTGTAATTGTGATACAGCGTATTTGGGATCGCTGGTTACAACCACTGTAAAGAAAATACAGGTCTGTGCGTTTCTCCATGATGCACCATTTTACACCAAACTACTCCGAATGACTTGCTTTACATCTCAGCGACTGAACTGCTGAAAAAGTTAAAAAATAACGAGGTGGATTTTCCCTCTTCTCTTTTTATGGATAATTGCCTGCTATAGAAACTGTGAGTGATTATGACCTTCACACACCTGCAGTCTCGAGCCCAGAGGTTTCCTCGCTGTAGTAGCACCACGTGATATTTAACGTAGGCATCTGTCTGGACAGTCCCGTACAGGAATGAAGCGAGGCCCTGATAACCTGACTACACTAAGTTACTGGTTACAGAGTGTTCGCTTCACGTTACAGGCCAACAAATTGATTTTTAGATCCATTGTATGATTCTGTTCTCTCTCATCCCTACATGCATTCATTCATTTCATTACACGAACATTTAAACATGAGCGTATAATAAAGCTCTACTGAAATAACTAATCGTCGTGTATAGTTATATATCGTGTATATTGGCTGTAACCTTTAAAGAAATCTCTCTTTTTCACTTCTGGTCTGTTTAACTGGTCACTACATGTTGGCCAGTATTTTTCGTCTGCCAGTGAAAGAGCAGCTCATAGCCGCAAGCTCATCTCAGCAAGCTCAGAGGAAGCAGAGCAGGGTTCTGAGCCTTCAGGACCATATATCACCTTTTTAATGAAACCTGTTCCTGCAGATTTCATCAGAAATTATCTTTAGGTCTGTATCTCTCCGTCCTAGCGGGCCCCACAAGTCACACGCGCACTCACTCACTCTCACTCTCTCTCTCTATATGTAGGGCAGCAGGTTGTATCTGAGGAGTAGCCGAGCTCAGCTCTGGTCCAGGCGGCTTTAGCTGATGGCTTGTGTGGGACTAAAGCGAATATCCGCGGTGGGGCTTTTTCCACCCGCGGTATGAACGTTAAACCTGACGACACTCTCTCTCTCTCTCTCTCTCTCTCTCTCTCTCTCTCTCTCTCTCTCTCTCTCTCTCTCTCTCTCTCGTTCCCACAGTGAAACATGCCGATTTCAGCGTTTCCCCTCCATATCATAAATAAATATTAACCCGTTCACGTACATGTACCTTTATGTCTCTATATATGATCTCTGACCTTTTCTGTTCACCAATGTGAATCTGATCAAAAGCATGTGGCTAAAAGTAAAAGGTCTTCTGTAGTCACATTGGGCTACCAACCAAACCTAAACCTGAAAGTCCCAAACTGACTGAGAGTAAAAGTACACAGTACATGATGTATAACTACAGAGAATGACCCGTCCCAGCAGGTGCTGAAGTATTCTCCCCTATCATACTACATGTAGCAGATGAACACTAATAGGTAGGATTAGTATTTACTCACATGGAGAGTGGAATGGGGAAAGTGTATGTATGCAAGACAAGTCATTTTGTAGCACAGCAGATTTAGAGTTATAAGCTGAAGTTAATACTTTCTTCCATCCTTTTATTCCTCCATTCAAACTCATGTACTGCTTGAATTTTCCAAGTTGGCATAAAACGACTGCTGTTTCTCCAAAGCCCACACCAACATTTAACACTCTTCAGTCGTGCTAGCCTTTATTTTATCCCTCCATCCTTCCATATATGCCAATAGATTTTGTGAGTGAGTTTTGAGGTGAAGACACGAAGGCTTACACAAACTTTCAGACTGATAGCACTAATCCAATCCTGCTTCACTTTTTCTCTCCTCCATCTAGCTGACTTACTCCAGCAGTTTTACACTGCGATAGCCATACTTTGCTAACCCCATTTGCATCCGTGACCTACTGTATCAAATACTGTACATTTAAAAACAAATTTTTCAGATCATTTTAGAAATTTCCTAGATAATCTCAGACTCCAGGCTTGGAACAGACAAACCAACCGAAAGATTTGCACAAACTTTACATGCAGTTTTGGGTTAAAATAGAGAAAAGCAAGGTAACATATTACTCCAGTAAAAATAACAGTTCCTCCCTTTTGGAGTTTCACTTGAGTAAATGTACAAAGTATTTACCTTTAAATGTACTTTAGTACTGAAAGCTGATTGAAAGTAGCATGATTTATTTTGACTCTAATGTCCTCTTATCATTTCTGGAACAAGACCCTTAATCAACTCATGTTTAGGTGAAGAGACTCTAGTGTCACTCTCAGTCTTTTAATAGAAGGTCATTAATCTGTCTGACACTGATGTCTATTCAAATGATACACACAGAGCACTGAAGGAGAACAGTTTCTATCAGCTAGAACCAAGCTCAACAGCGCAAAACAAGCTCAAGCTCATTTATTTTGACATGTCATGTTTTAATGCTCACATAAGCCAAAAACAGCAGCACTATGTAGTAGAGCAGACAGTAGGATATTTGAGTGTGAAATGACATAGAGTTAAAGTAAAAAGTACCCAAATGGTACTTTGGTAAAATACACAAACACTACTTGAGCACACCAGTCTCAATCAAAGCCTAATTCACTTATATAGTTTTTATATTGTCACAAAGCAGCTTTACAGGGAATCCCGCTCCAGGCCGCAAATGAGCAACCCAAGTGTGACAGTGGCAAAACTCCCTCAGAACTAAAAAACGAAACCTGAAGAGGAACCAAGACTCAAAAGGGGAACCCATCATCCTCATCCAGCAAGAAAAGCACAGAAGGGACAAGGATTTACAATATGCAATACAACTGCAGAGTGAGAGTCACAGTGACAGTCCACCACAGATCTCTCACTTAACAGACCTGAACATAACGCGGGCTTCTGTACTCCACTACACTTGCAGGTTTATTAAAATGAATATACAGATTCACATATATAACTCCACATTTACTTACTTACATTCATGAATGTAAATATGTTAGTCCCCTGGGTATCAGGAATCCTATTACACTATTGATAAGTTAGCAGTGCCTCTGTCTGATGTGCTGAGACCAGCTGCAGAGCCTTTTCCATTTTTATTGTACCAAAGAAAACCAGCACACTCATGTTCCCTGGAAAGACGAATCATCATCAAGTGCTGATTGTTTATGAATAACTCTGGGAGCAGTGAGTGTTCATTCTCTCACTGCGCGCGCGGCAAAGCTCCTCCAGCTCCGTTACAGTAAAGCACTCCGGGCTGGTTGCATAACTGCGGTGACATAACGGAGCTCCGTGAACCCTCCAGCGCGGGGCTTTCTCCACAGCGGGTGTTTACTGCTCGCTAACGGTTTGCACGCTCCGCTACTTTCTAAAGGAACCGAGGATCCGGGACAGTTTTCCTTTTCACCCACTGTTTATTTACCAACATACGGGGATCTCGTCAGAATGGCGATGTGTTTGTTAAAACGCTTACGGCGACCCGGGCGCTAGATCAGTGCTTCTTCCTCCCCCGTACTTTAATTATCACCTCAGGTCTCTTAGAAATCGAGTTTAACGTGAAACAGCCACCGGGAGTGGGCGACTGGACCTGCTGTGAGGTACGGGTGCTGCTACAGCGTGTTGACTGAAAAAGTTATGGAAAATGAAGACCCCGAGTCTCCGGAGCACAGCCTTAACCAAACGGAGAGCGCACGAGGTAGGGATTACCGTCAATGTGGGATTCGTACATGCTCTTATTATAGCTGGCACGTTTGCATAATGTGTCATTTTCATCAGTATGTCTTACATTCACACCTCTCTCTCACTCTCTCTCTCTAACGCACACTTAGTAGCAGTTATGAGAGCTGGCACAGTGACACACTATAAATAACCCCTGAAGCACGAGATCTGTCTCTCTCTCTCTCTCTCTCTCTCTCTCTCTCTCTGTCTCTCTCTCTCACACACACACACACACACACACACGTAGTTCTGTAATCTATGTCATGGCAGTGCCACACATGTTGATAAAGCTCACATCACTGCATCTACTGAAGCACCAAGCTTTGGAAGTGCACATGCTCTGGTGTGTTTATACTATTACAGCCCATGTTCTGGTCTAGTTCTGCATCACAGTCAGCTTCAGAGGTGGATAGAGCAGCATCAATCAGAACAGGAAATGAACTCCGCTTGGCATATTTTTTCTTGGTCCTTTTGAAGAATTAAACTTAAAGATTTGTATAAAGGCAAATAAGTATTTGAACACCCTGCGACTTTGCAAGTTCTCCCACTTAGAAATCATGAAGGGGTCTGAAATTTTCATCTTGGGTGCATGTCCACTGTGAGAGACAAAATCTAAAAAAAAAAAAATCCAGAAAATCACAATGTATGATTTGTTAATAATTTATTTGTGTGTTACTGCTGCAAATAAGTATTTGAACACCTGTGAAAATCAATGTTAATATTTGGTACAGTAGACTTTGTTTGCAATTACAGAGGTCAAACGTTTCCCGTAGTTTTTCACCAGGTTTGCACACACTGCAGCAGGGATTTTGGTCCATTCCTCCACACAGATCTTCTCCAGATTAGCCAGGTTTCTGGGCTGTCACTGAGAAACACTGAGTTTGAGCTCCCTCCAAGATTTTCTATAGGGTTTAGGTCTGGAGACTGGCTAGGCCACTCCAGAACCTTGATATGCTTCTTACGGAGCCACTCCTTGGTTATCCTGGCTGTGTGCTTTGGGTCATTGTCATGTTGGAAGACCCAGCCACGACCCATCTTCAATGCTCTAACTGAGTGAAGGAGGTTGTTCCCCAAAATCTCGCAATACATGGCCCCGGTCATCCTCTCCTTAATACAGTGCAGTCGTCCTGTCCCATGTGCAGATAAACACCCCCAAAGCATGATGCTTCCACCCCCATGCTTCACAGTAGGGATGGTGTTTTTGGGATGGTACTCATCATTCTTCATCCTCCAAACACGGCGAGTGGAATTAAGACCATCTGACCACAGAACTTTCTCCCGTGACTCCTCTCTTTGGTCTTAGCCATGTTAGTAGTTGGAGTCTTACTGATTGTGTGAGGTGGACAGGTGTCTTTATGCAGCTAACGACCTCAAACAGGTGCTTCTAATTTAGAATAATAAGTGGAGTGGAGGTGGAGTTTTTAGAGGCGGACTAACAGGTCTTTGGGGGCTAGAATTTGTGCTGATTGGCAGGTGTTCAAATACCTATTTGCAGCAGTAACACACAAATAAATTATTAAAAAATCATACATTGTGATTTCCGGAATTTTTTTTTTGATGAAAATTTTAGACCCCTCTATGATTTCTAAGTGGGAGAACTTGCAAAGTCGCAGGGTGTTCAAATACTTATTTTCCTCACTGTATAAATATGTATTATATGTATATATATATATCTTATACATATATAAGAAAGGAGCTGTGATGCTTAATCCTTGTAGCTTTTTGACCAAAGCATGTCACAGACATTTAATTACGATTCGAAGTAAGTGTTATTATTACGAAGCTAATGTAACCTTAGTGGTCAAACATAAAATAGGAACTGAATTGTGGGCCTACATACAGACCCTTACTGCACGAAGGGTTAA
The DNA here is from genome assembly GCA_024036415.1 of Prochilodus magdalenae. NCBI lineage: Eukaryota > Metazoa > Chordata > Actinopteri > Characiformes > Prochilodontidae > Prochilodus > Prochilodus magdalenae. The sequence continues at coordinate 124,532 of JAMWET010006624.1, read as the reverse complement.
ATCTTTACAGGCTGAGGGAAAATGTCTCACACACGTAAGCAGTATTGACCAGTCAGTCCCTCTTAAGATTAAAGATCATTAAGGCATTCTTAAGAGCTCTGTAGGTGTACAGAGGTTTACCTGTCTCACATTGCTGAGGAAAGAAAAGAACAGGAAAGTGATACTACTGGAAGAGGAGGGAGAGAGCAGTGATAGTAGTACACTGATAAAGACAACTAGAGTGCTTTTAAAAGCCCTTATTGTAAGAGAAACTCCACACTTTCAGGGAAATTTAATTCATTCAAAACTGAACTATCAAGTAGTCTGGGCTCTGAACAGTTTATGAACATTCTGGCCAAGGCACAGACTTAATTCCAGACTAAATGGAAGTTTTAATAGCAGACCACAGTGCTCATGTCATGCACATATAGAAACTGTGATTTATTATGATTCATTTATGATTTGAGTTACTCTATCTGAAATGATTAAGAACTTAGCAATTTGATTGACTTTGAAACTATAAGTGACTTTCTAAATGGAATCATTGTGGATAAATTAGTAAAATGAAATGCACTTTTTAAAAGGGCCTGAACAGCATTCAGGCTAACCAGGTTATATATATATCATGTAATATCATGTGACCCTAATCAGAATGAGTTATAAGAATATATTACATGATTATATAGACTGGGTAGAGAGGTCAAAATTCATTTACAGTGAGGAAAATAAGTATTTGAACACCCTGCGACTTTGCAAGTTCTCCCACTTAGAAATCATAGAGGGGTCTAAAATTTTCATCTTAGGTGCATGTCCACTGTGAGAGACATAATCTAAAAAAAAAACTGGAAATCACAATGTATGATTTTTTAATAATTTATTTGTGTGTTACTGCTGCAAATAAGTATTTGAACACCTGCCAATCAGCAAAAATTCTGGCCCTCAAAGACCTGTTAGTCCGCCTCTAAAAACTCCACCTCCACTCCACTTATTATTCTAAATTAGAAGCACCTGTTTGAGGTCGTTAGCTGCATAAAGACACCTGTCCACCCCACACAATCAGTAAGACTCCAACTACTAACATGGCTAAGACCAAAGAGCTGTCCAAAGACACCAGAGACAAAATTGTTGACCTCCACAAGGCTGGAAAGGGCTACGGGGCAATTGCCAAGCAGCTTGGTGAAAAAAGATCAACTGTTGGAGCAATTATTAGAAAATGGAAGAAGCTAAACATGACTGCCAATCTTCCTCGGACTTGGGCTCCACGCAAGATCTCACCTCGTGGCGTATCAATGATCCTAAGAAAGGTGAGGAATCAGCCCAGAACTACACGGGAGGAGCTGGTCAATGACCTGAAGAGAGCTGGCACCACTGTTTCCAAGGTTACTGTGGGTAATACACTAAGACGTCATAGTTTAAAGTCATGCATGGCACAGAAGGTTCCCCTGCTTAAATCAGCACACGTCCAGGCTTGTCTTAAGTTTGCCCATGACCATTTGGATGATCCAGGGGAGTCATGGGGGAAAGTTCTGTGGTCAGATGGTCTTAATTCCACTCGCCGTGTTTGGAGGATGAAGAATGATGAGTACCATCCCAAAAACACCATCCCTACTGTGAAGCATGGGGGTGGAAGCATCATGCTGTGGGGGTGTTTATCTGCACATGGGACAGGACGACTGCACTGTATTAAGGAGAGGATGACCGGGGCCATGTACTGTGAGATTTTGGGGAACAACCTCCTTCCCTCAGTTAGAGCACTGAAGATGGGTCGTGGCTGGGTCTTCCACCATGACAATGACCCAAAGCACACAGCCTGGATAACCAAGGAGTGGCTCCGTAAGAAGCATATCAAGGTTCTGGAGTGGCCTAGCCAGTCTCCAGATCTAAACCCTGTAGAAAATCTTTGGAGGGAGCTCAAATTCCGTGTTTCTCAGCGACAGCTCAGAAACCTGGCTGATCTGGAGAAGATCTGTGTGGAGGAATGGACCAAAATCCCTGCTGCAGTGTGTGCAAACCCGGTAAAAAACTACGGGAAACGTTTGACCTCTGTAACTGCAAACAAAGGCTACTGTACCAAATATTAACATTGATTTTCACAGGTGTTCAAATACTTATTTGCAGCAGTAACACACAAATAACTTATTAACAAATCATAAATTTCAGGGTTTCTTTTTTAGATTATGTCTCTCACAGTGGGCATGCACCTAAGATGAAAATTTCAGACCCCTCCATGATTTCTAAGTGGGAGAACTTGCAAAGTCGCAGGGTGTTCAAATACTTATTTTCCTCACTGTAAGTGAAAATATCATTACCTCTAAGAAATAATGACTGAACAGCAAAAGCATGGTGACTCTGAGACTGTGGAGCCTGAGGGACCTGAAATGAAGATCTCAGATACCCAAGAGCAGATTAAGTGTGGAGCAAGTCTTCAATATAGGAATGGACTAGCCTATTAAGATATTTAATAAGCAGTGGTGGACAGTAACGAAGTAAATGTAATTAGTGTATCTGTACTTTACTGAAGTATTTACATTTTGGACAACTTTTTACTTTAACTCCACTACATTTCGAAATCAAATCTTGTACTTTTTAGTTCACTATGTTATGCAAAATTCGTTGTTACTTCGGCTTATCTGGCATAAAAACACAACGCATTTCAAAAACGAAACAAGCTTTTTTATGGTTTCTTAACATGGAAATGTCCATTCAGGCCTGGACTACATCAAGGACCACCTAGAGGAAGGCAGGTAAAGCAGTATGGGGTTAATGCAATCAAGAGAACAGATAAAATATATTGTTCCTGACTTTGTGGCTAAATAGACCACTATATAGAAATATGTACACATGCTTATGCACACAATGTTTCAGAATTCATGCAAACACTTATTTCCTTTTATAGTTACTTTATTTTGGATAGTTTATGAAAGCTTGCTTTAACTTGTTTAAAGCAAGGTTTATTAAACTTAAACTTGTAACTAAGTTGCAAATAAATCTTAAACTAAAACTTTGCTTGTTTGCAAAAAGTAATTCTAGCTAATGGAGATCGCTTGCCTTTTGTGCTTTTGAATAGACATCAGTGTCAGACCAATTAATTTTATTAAAAGACTGATGGACAGTCGTGTTCCAGAAATTATAACAGGACATTAGAGCCAAAATAATCATGCTACGGTCAGGGTCTGGTGAAAACAGGACATGACCAGTAGAGGCTTTTGAAAGGTTTATTAATAAAGAGAGGCAAACCAGGAACGGAAACAGTAAAGCAGTCGAGAGGTCAGGGAAACGGTAACCAGGAACAACAAAGGGAAATACAAAAATCTAATCAGAGAACAGGCAGGAAATACAGTAACCAAAATGACAACATGAGATAGAAAGGCTCGGTGCGCACTGGCACAATGAAGCATTCTAATGCTGACCTTACACTAAGCGATTTGACTGTCGCAGACAAATTTCCAAAGCTTGCGTCATCTCGATCGTTAAGTGTAAAGTGGTCAGGACTGCAGTTTTCAGTGAGTCTGAAACTCTCTTCTCGTCCTGGCGGTCCGATAAAATCAACCGTGTTTAATATTATCGTAAGTCGTAGGTCCTGGCTCACGCAAATTGTGACGTAAACATTGTCGACCACCAATAGGAGAGCTCTTTTCAGCTCCAAACGGGAAGCAAGTACAGGAATTTCTGGCAGAGATTGGGCATTGAGGGTTCGGAACCCGCGGTTCTCCTGGACTGTCGGCATAGAGGAGAACCTGGCGGAGCTGTGGAGTGGAGAAGAGTGCCCTTTTAATGTGTCTTCCCCGTTTATACCACGACAGAGTGGTAAAGGGGAAAAGGTGGACAGAAATTGCTCAAGCCCTCGAAATTCCCGGGTTTAACGCGAGCCCCGCGATGACACAAACATAAACACATCCAAGAGTTCATTAATGCGCAGAGATGTGCAGTAAACAGTCCGGTTCTAAATCACGCACGTTTTAAAGCTATGTTCTAGTTATCCTATTTTGTAACGGAGGGTAGTTGTGCTATGCTAAAGCTAACTAGCTAAAACACTGCCGAACGGGGCTACAGTGTTTACATTAGCCTACCAGTGAACGTGATCGGAAATAATCTCAAAATCTAGTTGCAGTCTTGTAAATGGTGACTCTGCAAGATTCCCAGTCTTGACAAAATCATATCCTGTGACTAAAAGTCTGTGACTTGTCTTTAGATGTGAGAGGGTATCAGACTTTAGTCTATTAAAAGTCTCCTAGTGTATGGTTAGCATAACAGAGGCGTTTATATAGAAAATAACGCAGGTGAGATTTTATCAGATATCAGGGGAGGGCCGATCTGGGATTGGCTGCTGGCTGCGAGCGGGAAGTCATATGATCGCCAGAGGGATTCTGGGGATTAGAGAGGGGCTGGGTGGACCTGGAGAGGGGCTGGACGTACATTGGAAATACTTTTCTACTTTTGCTCAAGTGAGGACTAAAGGGAAGACTTCTACTTTTAATGGAGAAATATTTTACCCTGGGTATCTGTACTTTAACTCAAGTTCAAGTTTTGTGTACTTTCTCCACCACTGTTAATAACAACAAAAAAAGGAAAGTTAAATTGAACAGGAAGCTAATGAAGAGAGACTTAAACTGAAATTGTATGATCTGATTTCTTAGTAAGAAGTCTATCAAGCATCAATCAGAACAGGAAATTAAGTCTGCTTGGCATATTCTTTCTTTCTGTGATATTTTTGGTCTTTTTGAAGAATTGCTAAAACTCAAATAAGCAGTCCAGGAAGAGAACATCAAAAACAAAAACTAGCAGTTTAATGTGAAGAGAGTTTCTTTCTTGGGTTTAATTAAGTCGAAAAACTAAAAAGTACAAATCTTTCCAAGCTTTCCTAAAGTATTATATTTATCTGGACTTCTTACTGGTAAATGCTGATGTCTTACAAGAGCACCTGCAGTTTAAACCAAAGTGTGCTCCATGTCCTGGTTTACAAGTGAGACTTAAACTGGAATGTTGTGATCTATTTTCCTAGTAAGAAGTCTATCAATGTCATTCTATACTAATCTGAAACAGGTTGAGTAAAATAACTATTAATACTATTAATTTAATTAATAAGTACCATATATAGAAAATTACAATAATTGAGACATAAAGAAATGATGTCATGATCAGGGTAAAAATGACATCAATATTCTTAACATGTGGTTTTTTACGTATTGTGAGAGTTATTAAGTTATTGACCATCCAGATTTTAATCTCCCTGAGTCTATTCAGTAAGCGCTTGTTGTTGGGTGTTATGTATCATCAGTGAGAAGAGATTTTATACTTCTGAATGATCCTACCTAATGGAAGCACATACATTGTAAGAGGACCTAATATAGAACCCTGGGGGACTCTAAACTGTGGAGGCAGACGATAACCTCCACCAGGACCATGGTTAAGTGACTGTTGTGGAACCCTTTCCTTCTTTTAAGATCACTACCAGAAAAGGAATGGTCTTGCAACAGGCCACCACTTACAAGTACTTTGGCATCTGGTTAGATAATACATTATCCTCATCACATTTCTAAGATGCAATCCATTTTTTATACAGAAAATTGCTCTGGGTTTGCATTCAGGATTGCATTCAGGGTTAAGAACTGAATGTTAAATACTAAAATTTTATCAAGTAGATTCCTCTGAGTAGAAATAAAAGTGCTAGTACAAATTGTGCTTGAGTACATACTAGGCAAATGCAAGTAGTCACTGCCTTTATCTGTACAAATTTGGTATATTATTCATGTTCCCCTTTCTGAATCAGGCACAGATGAAATTCTGACAAAGTATGTAAAGGTCCTTCCTGAGGTATTGAATATTCTTAATTCTGTAATCTGTTCAAGCAGTGGCCTGTCACATTCCCTTCCTTTTTATCTGCCTTGCTGTTTCCCCATGAATAAAATAAGTGCACAAAAACCTAAAACATTTAGAAATGCTTAACTCCTTATCTGCAAAATATAGGACTGTATTATTTTTTAGTTAGACCGTGTGTTAACTTAATTTAGATAAGATAGGAGTGGAGTCTGCTCTGGCCTTTCTTACACAGAAGAAAGATAAGCATGCAGACAACAATGGCGGTGTCGTCAGGGAATTTGTGTAGCTAGCAGGTTGCGGTGTTGTGGGTGAAGTGTATATCTATGTACACCATATATAGTGAAGTATACACCATATAGGTGAAGTTTTCATATTGTCTGTGTGCCCAAACGAAAGGCCAGGCTTGCTAATTTGGTGGTTAAGACTATGGCAGCAACAGGCAAGGCACTTGGTGCTGGTAATGGAAAGGACAGGGTTGGGTTTAAGAATGTCTTAGTAATCAGGCTTTAGGCAAAAAAGCACCTGTTTCCCCTGTAGAGTTAACTTCCCAGAAAACAATGCATGGTAAAGAGAGCACAGAATCAAACTTCCATAAGTATGCAAGCTTCCTCAAACTTTTCAGTCATCCACATGGATAATGACTTGGTTGCTGTTTGCTAGATTAAAAATCATGTTAATTTCTATGTTTCACAGATTTTACAGCTCTTTGATGCCTGTTGGTAAAAATTTCCTCACGATTTGTTTCCATGTGGTTTTGCTTCTGTATTAATTGTGTTCTTGTTCTCTTGATTTCATAACTCCTACACAGGCAGACTACTAACTCTCTCGCTTTCTCTCTGTGTAAAAATACTGCTGTGTGTTGCAAGAGTGGAGATAATCTGGATTAGGATTAGTGGGCAATGAGTCTGTTTGGACTCCTGATCTATTTCCAGGAGCTGATTGGCTAATTTCAGATCTGCAAACTTACCTCCACTACCCTACTGCACGTATTACCTCATTAAACACATATATGCACATTTACTCATACAACAGTTGGCAGAATGGTAGTTTATTCCAAATTGTCTGGTATGAATGTAGTTGATTTTTGTTTTTCTGGATTTTTCCACACCCACTGGCCATCATATTGTGTGACCATTTCAAGGTGAATCATACTGTTTTTCATGTGACATTAGCAATGCCCTAGATGTGATAAAATAATCAGAAGAATTTATTTTTAATACATTTCTCCTCATGATCATCACAGTTAGGCAGAATAAGGGTTCAAACTTGATGTTTGACTGACAAGTTACATTACGTCACAACGTAACCGCCTGTATTACAGTTTTCAAATGTGAGCAATAGTGAACAATAGTAGACAGGCATTCTGTAGGGACATCTCTTATGGTTATATAGGTCTATGCAGGCTAGGTTATGTAACAGCAGTGAACAACTGCCACCTCATAGTCTTTTGTGTGTGTACATGTTGGAGAACATGGGCATCTTTTTACCTAAAGAAAAATAACCCTTTACTGACCATGTTGTGTACAAGTTGTATATATCAAACATCTTTAGTATTTAAATTGACTAATTCATTTAATTTACTTGTGGTAATGAAATGCATTTGCCATATAGTGAGTAAAATATGTACTATTATTCAGGTTAGGAGAACATCTAAGATATAAAGACTCTTTCAGCATTAATTAAGAACAATACGTTAAAGGTGTGAGGTGCTCTCTACACTTTCTGAAAGCCATGTACTGCCCAGTGTAGTGCTCTCTCTCTCTCTCCTTCTTACTCTCCAAGTAACTACTAAGGGTTATGTAATCCAAGCAGCATTTAGATCTGTTTCCGCTGGACCTTATACCACCTTGGCAATCCAGGTATAAGGAAGCCCTTAATCAATGGCCAAAAGATGAACCTGCTCGCTCACGCACACCAACACAAACACACGCACACACACACATACAGTTGTCTTATATATCCATTGTTTAGTTTTAAAAACCTTCCCCGTTGCAGTGGCAAAAGCAAGTCTGCCTGATACAGCCACTGGAATGTAAACAAACAAAAGAATGTCTAACAAAAGAATGTAAAGAATAAATGATTGTGAAACAGTCTGTTTTCTGGGTTTGTTTCCGAATGCATCTGCAAGTTGCCACTCACCTATGTGTGCGTATTCCGCTACATAGGCAAAATGATTTCTTTCTTGCTTTTTTCAAAAAGCCACACAGCCCTTCAAAGACACTGTGTGAGACGGTGTGAACGAGAGAGAAAAAGAGAGAGAGACAGAGACAGAGTGAGTTATGCAGCCCACTGCCCAGCGATTGTTATCTTACCTGCCCTGTATGTTCAGACATGCAAACACACATCTAAAAATACACTTCGGAAACGGCCAACCCAGCATCAAATCTCAACTTACTCAAAGTGTGGTCAAACGTCAGACAATGGTGATCAGAGCTGTGTGTGTGCGGGGGGTGGGTAGAGAGTGCCTTTTATTTACTGTCACTACTTAACTGAGAGAAAGTGTGTGTGTGTGTCTTTGTGTGTGAAAAAAAAACAAAGCTTTTTTCTTTCTTTACAACACGAGTCTATTTTCCCAGGGACAGAATGTATTCTTAAACCTGAACATATTACAGAATTTCGCTAGATTTTAATACAGCGATATACTGGGTAATTTGTAATACGACTTTTTATTTGTTTCTTAATAAAAAAAAAATACTGAGACAAACATGCAAGTTACAATTCTCCACCTGATGAGACCACCACACTACCATTGTGTGTCTGCATATTTCCTTTAAGGAATGGTTGACTATGTATGTGTCTATAGATATTTAAGACCAGTATGTGAAATACTCTATGGTATTTAAGGGGGTCCTATGGTGGCTCACTATTCCGCTGTTTGTTGGCTCCTAACTGGCTTGCATAGAGGTTCTGATGTTATCTTCAGTGGCAGCTAAATGTTTTACCATTCTTCTTTTGGAATTGCTCTTTTCTATTTTGGTAATACCAAACATTAACTGAGACATATCTTTTTTTCAGTTTGAAATAAGTAAAATAATGGGAAATGTGGAAAGTTTTCAGATTTATATATGCTGTGGCATATTGTAAATTTTTTCACATGAAGGATCGACTGGATGAACCAATTCTTTGGCACCTCTTTAAGGGCAGATGGGTGTATCTCTAGGTAATTAATAATATTTAAACAGAAGCTTTCTGATTGTGAATGAAGCAGCTAAACAATTACCTTTCCCTGAATTGGTATTTAAGCGTTAGTTGTAAGATTATTTTCAGGGACCCATGTTTGGGGCGTATCTAATTGTATTTCACTTATTTTTCGTTGTTTAGGAAACCCACTATCCAAGAAGACACATCTGAGTGAGTATAGTTTCCGATATTTCTTAACATTTCATTTCTCTGTACTAATGTACTAACACATAACATTACTAATGTGTACTTAACAATGTGCTGAAACTGTTCCTCTTAGTCGAACGGGACATGAAACAGAGGTACACAAATGTGCTCGAATTTGCTTTCTGAATGCCACTTCCAGTCAAATCCCTCTGATGATGGTCGTTCAAATCACTGTGAAAACTAGGGGGCACAAAAACACACAAGTTTTAGGATTTTGCATGTGTAACTTCCCACTCATAAGCATAAATGTGAAACCTGCAAGCATGAAAAGAAGATTTGCATGCGCATATTTCATAATATCCCACTCACGCTGTCTGTTTTTCCATTTTTGAATGTGTTTTCCTTCTCAACCTGTTAGTTTTCCTCACGTGCAAAGTGTGTTAACTTCGGCAACCCATATTGTGGTACAATACTGTGTTTCTAAATGTGTGGACAGTGATATGTCTATGTGTTATTACAAAGTATAGTTGACTGATTTCTCTCTTAAATGTGAAGCTATGCTAGTTTTTGCATAGCAGTTTGGCTTGAGTAAGCTAGCTAGTTAGAGGTAACGTTGAGTACCTAACTCTAATGTCAGCTAGCTAGAACAGGTCAGACAGACAAGCAGTATGTTTACAAGTTTATAAACATCTGAATATGTGTTGTGATTTAAGGCCTTCTTCGGCATCCCGATGATGCCACTTGCTGCATTCTATAGCTGTGTCTGTTATAAGTTGATGGGTAAGTGGGCAACAGGAATGAATGTGTGCTCATAAAAAGTTTTAAGCTTGACAATTAAATTAGTAAATTAGATAAACCAGCGTTTGGTTTTAATTTCTTTAATTTCTCTTTTTATTTTGGCAATCTTTTTCGTCCGCCATCTTTGTTGTTCCGGAGAAGGCTTTTCATAGTGGGCAGTGAGTCACAATACTAGGAGCCATCAGCCAATAGCATTCGCTGACAGAACCGGCCCATGTATCCACCCCCAAACTGTCAAAAACACCGACTTTGAGATTAAGCGCAAAAAAGTATTTCAAGCACAGAGAGCAGCCAAAGGTAATGAACTGGGAAAACTAACAGGCAGAGAAGGAGAAACACATTAGAAAATGAAAAAACATGAAAAATCATGAAATATCCGCATGCAAATCTTCCTTTCCTGCTCGTAGGTTTCGCTTTGGCGCTCATGAGTTGGATTTTTACATACGTAAAATGTTAAAACACCTTTAGATTCATGATACAGAGTTTACGATGAAGTATTATTTTGATATTTTAATCAAAAGTTGAATATAGATAAATGCTTACTTGATCCAAATTATATAGCTGCTAATGAGACCAGAACTGTGAGGCAGCAGGAGTCTGGCAAATGAAACAAGGTGCTGGTGTGGATCACGGATCTGGAGTTTTATTTTTTGTGGAATTTAGAGTGTGAACAATGCCATTGCATTTAGTGGCATAATCAATATTTTGATCATTCTTCACGTTGTATATTTTGTTATATTGTTAGCAAATACACTGTTACACCCACACTGTTGATTGTATGCGTGTTGAACACAGATGTGCATATAAGCCCATGGATTTTGAAGGAGTGACATGTGCATGTCGGGCAGCCGTACTACCGTGGTTACAGAGGTGGTCTTGTAGCAGTGTAGCAGTGCATAACTACAGCTGCCAAACATCCATTGCAATCTGCACCTGCCTCCATATATATCTTTACTTCTGGCAGCAGAGCTCTGTGTTTTAAGGGAGTGCAGAGATGGTATTGTTTACCACACACTAACTCTATTTCTTTCTTTTTAGGGGTGCGCTTGTGTGTGCACCACCTGAGTTTAGATAACATCTAAGTGTATTTTTGTGAGGCTGCCGTTCAGAACTTGCGCGGGTCTTTATTACACCTGCACATTGTGAAAGTCACACACAATACACACTCAATATTTGAAAGAGGAAACCAACATAAGTCTATTGCTTGCCTTGTCACAAAGACCAGTCTAAAACAATAACACTGATGTGCAGAAGGGCTTTAAGAAGGTCCTAATATCTTCCATCTCAGTCTGTTTTCAGTGGCTTGTGGTTCTTTCCACTATATTGTGATAAAACAAGCTTGGTGAAATGCATTGTAATTATTTGATAATCATCAGTGCTTGCGCTAAAGGTTGTGAGATGGGGAAGTGAAAAAGAGATGACAGATAGAATTAAAGTCATACTAAAGTAAAAGTATTATCACTTCAAAGAATAAATGACTCAAACCAAAGTACAGTAAAAGTAGCCAAGCACAGAAAAAAAAATCAACTTGAAGGCGCAAAATAGCATAATGAAAAAGATACTTTAGTCTGGGGTTACTAAGTGAACTATACTGCAACTTCTTAGTACCCCCACCAATGTCTATCAGCACAGCATGGGACTGAAGTGTTAATGAGTGGCGTGAGAAACAGCAAGCAGTATAGATGCTTTAACCAACCTAACAGAAAAATAGACACAACTAGTAACATATTGTGTATGACTAAAGTGGAAAGTAGATCTTCTTCATCAATATGTTCATGATGAGTTATGACCAATATGAATACTCAGAGAAGCACAAATCCATTTAAATGTATTTAGTACAATAAGGACTTGTAACTAGAGCTAAAGAAGTAAGAGATAAGCAGTCTGTTACATGGTGTGAAGGCAAGGGCTGCAGAAGAAAGTGATAGCAGCCTATGGTAAAAAAGATTTCATGACTGATGTCTGCAATTTGCCAGCCATACGTCCAAACACACATGATGATTCACACTGTCGTGTCTGAGCAGTGCTTGCGGTGTCTTTATTATATTATAGGTGAAGGAAACATAGAAGTTATACAAAATGGACTGCTGAAGTAGTGCAGAAGAGCAGAGTGAGTAAAAGTGAGAGAGAGAGCAAGAGAGAGAGAGAGAGACAGAGAGACTCAGTACAGTTACTTTGTGTGAAAGGGACAGGCCCTCTCCCGCTGTGTCACTCAAATGCACACCCGCACTCGCACACATACGCACACACATCGACAGTAAACCACCTAATCTCTGTCTGATCTCCCACACTTAAACAGTATCATCAAGGAGGCAGATAGTGAAACAGACAGTGAGAGATATTCCGAATTTTAGAAAAAAGGTTCACCAGGGAGAGGCTTCACACATACTGTGAAGATGATGCGAGGTAGGAACTGCTGTGTTTTGTATCTATGAATGTACATGTATGTACGAATGATGCTGTGAGTGTGTGTGGGGGTGTGTGAAAGATGTTTGTTTACAGCACAACAAAATTTCTGTTTGCCTCACTGCTGGCACTGCCTCGCCATCATTATGTTTTATAGCCAAAACGAGAAAGCTGATGTAGCGTATATACGCTTCTGAACTGGTTAACGTTTTCTGTCATACTTTAGGAGCACTTGCAGAAACGGTAAATGCCACCTCTAGCTGTTTCCAATCATAAGCAACCTCCGACCCTCCTGTTTAATGAAAATCTTTTGTATTTTGGACGTGTGCCACTAACGTCGCCATATTACCGGTGATCGAGTGAAACCTGAACGTTAAAAGTCAGATCACTGTAGTCAAAGTCTTTGTGTGTGTGCTACTCTGCAGGGGCTTTGTTGCAGAGAAGCAACAAATGCAACATCTTAAAACAATCCACAACAGCTTTGATTTTAAGCTTGCGATTTTGAAAAACATATGCACTTCCGGTCATCATGTACTTGAACGGAACTTGTACATATGGGGCATGGCTGGGGCTCGTGGGAAGCTAGCATGACAAAGAAAATCAAATATCTAGTGAATTTTTTGAAGAGACATTTGGGGGCCTTAATGTACGTAAGCAGAAAGTGAGTGTGTGTGGGATGAAAGGACTGAAAATCTCGTGTGAATAGCGCAAGTAGCTGTCACACAGAAAACTTTAATGTTTGGAATTCACCAGAGTTTATCATCGTGAAGGGTTCGTTTTTTTTCCCCTTAGCTTGTTCATTGTGTACAGCTTTCTACATTTGGGCTCATATGACGCTAAGCCTCTAGTCTTTTGAGTATGTTTCTGTGGGTGTGGGACAGGAGCCTCTGTTAGCAAAGTGAATGACAGGGGCTTTTCATATCAGTTCTGACACATACCTGAACCTTAAATATGCCACAACATAGTTTGTGTCTACCTTCATCCTCACTTCAGAAACTAAGGAGTCAGTCTGCACCCTACCTTTGAAATACATGCTAAAAATCTCAGTGGTAAAAGTGGTGGAAAGTACCCTGGCCATGATAAATACTGGCTATTTGCAATGTTATATGCAGTGGAAGCTGTAACCATGAAAACAAAATATGCAGTAAAATAACCAGTAAAATGAATCTTAAAGTGGAAGAGAAATTAAGGGCACAGCACAGAAACCTGACAAAAATAAAGATCTGTCTTTGAGTGTTTAAAGACTAGAAGGTTTCCTTTTCGTTCGCTCTTCTTCATTCGCCTGTCGGACATTACCATGTTTGCTGGTGTTCACTGCATTACGCTTGGCACTAATGTTTATTTGATGCACTTAAAACCTACTTTTCTTAGAGGTACTACTGTTTTACCAGCATCAACATTATATTTTACAGCTTAGGAGACATGGATATAGCGACTCTGGTTCCTGTTACCATTTTAGAAATCGTCAAGTTTCATATCATTTCATATCAAAACACTCTGCACGACACTATGAATCACCTAAATAAGTGACTTTTGAACTAACTCTGTGAAGTTCATCTTGAAATTAGTATCACCACTTTGAGTGTTTTATCTAACAGTTTATAACAGTTAACCTTAACTCTATATTACATGTACAATCCATTTCCCAGATATTTCTATTTATCATTTGCGTACATCATCTGCCTTTTATATTGTATTAATATTCTATGACAAAAGGACCGAGATAAATATTTAAAACAAATAATGCATAAATTAGAATCAAATCGTATCACATTACGTTTAGCTACATTAGCAGACAAAGCATTTTTGCATTTTCTTGAAAAGCTACCATTATGTAGGTGCTTGTTTTTCCTTGGACAGCGACAATTTTGTTGTCGTTCCTAAATATCCCGTTGTTTGTTTTTTTAATCCTGTCTTAAACACCAGCTAAACGTACTCTCATTTTTGTTATCTTAAGTCTATAATAGTAATAATAATATTAATAATAATAGTAACACTATTTATTTATAGAAAGTCATGGAACTATTTGATGAACTACAATCTATCTGCTTTACATAAATATGCTAAATAAATTTATTGGCCAATTTTTTACTTTAATTCATAATTCTCTTTTAGGGTGAATTTTAGGCTTGAAAGCGTCTTGTAGCCCACAACGAGAAACAAAGGCCACAACAGTTTAACTGAGATGATCTCTCCCATGACTATGGACATGGTTCAGGGATGACTCCTGTGTCTGGTTTCCTTTGCCCACTAAACTTCTACATTTTTCATTCTTGCCCACACCATTCACACAGCCAAATATCCTGTGTCATTACAATTAGAAAGGGCTAAATTATGGAATTTGCCCTAGACCTACATACGTACTACTTTTTAGTATTTGCTCTCATTCCTTATTTTTCACTGTATGAGATTAAATCCAGCCAGGAAAGATATATAAATGTGAAATTTTGCGAGTGCTATTTCTAATTATGGATGAATCTGTAAACAGAGATGCTATGGCTTATTGTTCTTCAAGTATATGCAACGTAAACTGGTTGAGTGTTTTTTAAGCAGCAGAATTGTGTAAGTGAGTTAGGACACTCTGGTGGATGTGGCTATTTAAAAAGTAATAAGTAGCTAAATACATTTCCAATCAGTTCCAATCAATAAACTCCCTCAGCATCTTTATATGCATATCACTCAAACAAGTGCGCAACCTTTGCAGGTTGTGTGTGTAAGAGAGAAAGCGAGAGGCAGGGAGAGGAACTATTCAATAGAATAGCATTTGGAGGCAAAGCAAGTAGCCCGATGGCTATGCTTGTGAGAGGCCATTTCCGTACACATCTTATCCAGCAGCAAGAGGCGAAAGGCATAAGAAAGAGGGAAGAAAAGACAGAGAGATGATGTAGATAAAACAGCACTGGACACATATTCATATGTGTTAAGCATAAGATTTTGCACCTCATACAGAACGTGCACTGCTGCACTAGATTCTCACATCATACGTGCACACACTTCGCATCACACTGCCACAGAGAACTTTACCAGCTGCACAACTGCTTCGTTACCGGAGCCGCCCTTTAGGGGCAAATAAGAGTGTATGTGTGTGTGTATGAGCGAAGATGTGTGCACAGGTGTGCACAGCTTTGTCTGATGCTATTTTTCGTCCCCAAGTATATTTATTTCTGTTCTCTGTTTAGGCATGTAAGCAATACATATTCAGAGCACACTGCTGTATATAGTCATTCGTGTCTTTGTGGGAAGGCTGCGTTCATTTGATTTATTTGAATACGTTTCACTAATTAATTTTTTCAATTAAAATGTTCTGTATAACTTTATATCTTCAAAATATCTAGACTGACATCAAGCACTACAACGCTCTGACTACAAAACACTCAGCTGTCCATTTAGATTTTTTTAGTTTTTCTATTAGAATCCGTTACACTTCAAAATGATGTGCTCTTTGATGTTACACATTGTACATGAAACCTTTACCTTCAGGAAGCCTTTGCGACCTTCCACTCTCTCTCTCTGTCATTTACTGTGTTTCACTTGTAACAACAGAAATTCTCACTATCTAGTACCCAGAATGTTGTGTGTGTGTGTGAGTTGCTGAGTTGCGGCAGCATGTGTGAGGATATGTGTTTTTATTACCGTGAACCTTTATAAAGATGTTAATTATTATTTCAACTGTAATAGTTGAATAGACCAGTTAAATAGGTCATTTTCTTGTGGCATGTAATTTCCTCTGTGTATATTTACATGAATATATACACAAATATTTATATATATGTATATATATATATATCACAGTTTTTTTGTTTAATTACAAAAATATTTAAATATATTTTGTAAACAGCTAAAAACAGGAACAGAAGTATAGAAGTATGTCTTTAAGTTGATTTAAGATTTAAGTTGAAGCAGACAAAACATACCATATAACTCTAAATAATAATATATAATAATAATAATAATAATAATAATAATAATAATAATAACAAACCTACAACTACAAAAATTATTGAATGTTTTACAAGCTGCACTGCACTAAATCAATGAAACCTTGCAAATCATGCTCAGTTTTATAATAAAGCATGTAGCTTCATGTAGTTAATGTTCTATGCAGTCAATCCTCTTTAAGCACTAACAATATCCACTGAATGCTCACAAACACTTATTGTGACAACTGTTTACAGTATGTGAGGCATTCAGAAGACATATTTCCACAATATTTTGAGTGTGCTGCTTTTTTCTGTACCAGTTGAATTGTTGTGTTCCAGCTATTCCATAGTTTGCAGTGGTCTGTGCTGAATGTATTTGATTTCACTTTGTGTCTCTTTGTGACCTTATCCCATCACTTGCCTGGTTTTCTGTCTTTGCGTTTTGTCTTGATCTTGAGGATTTCCGTTAGAGGAACCTTGAGGTTTTTTTGCTGTTTACCATGTAAAATGCTGACGGTGGTTTCAGGAAAAAAAGGATGAAAAGGTGAGAAGCTTTCACCCATTATATTCACCCACCAATCTAGTAGCAACTGGTGGGTGACTTTTGCCTCCAACCACATCAATGAGACTATATAATAACACCCTGTACAGTCACAGTAGAATAATGTATCAGTGTGATTTTCAATCATTTACTGAAATGATTTTAGTTTAATAATTTGATGTGGAACAATTACTGGTATCTTAATGCTTTGAAGTATACTTCCTCAATTCCTCTTCATCTGCTTCCAGGATTAGGGTAAAACACGTTGTCTTGCCAAACGCAAGAGGGAAATCATTAATCTATGAAGAGTCTAACTAGCCAAAGTCTTTTTCAGACTTTCAGATTAGTACTTCACCCTGAACACCATAACAAAGAAATGGAGGATGAGGATTATGAGCTATCAGTGTTTATTCAGCTTTGACACAGTGAAAGTTTAGAGCTTTAAAATTGCCAAATTAGGAATTAGAGTTAGTCCTACACTGTTGACTGTGAAGTGTAACAATGAAATTCTTTGAACATCAACATTGTGGTAAAAGCAGATTAGGGGAATAAGAATAAATCAGTCCTGTGCTCTCGGACAGTCAACTGTAGGTGCTGTTAAAGCACATCATGGCTAGAGTCCAAGGAGATTTTTCAAACACAGATTGTAGTTTTATCAGAATTGTTAGTGCTCATGCCTTTGTATGCGGTATGATTGCACTAACCCTGCCATACATGGTGTCAAGATCTTTCTAAACCACTTGTTGGCTGAACTGTGAGATCTGTTATCATAATGTAACATAAACCAATAATACAAATTAAAATTTTCCCTGAGTGCTGACACAGCTCTGACAGTAACAAAATGCAAGAAGATATAGGCATATATGGAAAAAACGTTATACCTATGAAGTACTGTACAAAAGTCAGAAAACAGTTTTATTTACTTTCTAGTCAAAATGACCCCTCCAATGTAGGAAAGCAACTCGGAACGATGTGTCTGAAAGAATATGTGGCTGTTAATAAGCCACTCCTGACAATGAAATGGACAAAAAAGAAGAAATTCCAATGCAACGAAGCTGTTGATGTTCTAAGAACAATTAACTGACCACTGTGTGTGTGCGTGTGTACAGTTTTTAAAAACAGGAACGTACGGTAGGTTTGTACCCGTTTTTTTTTTTTTATTGAATACATGTTCTGTGTGGGGTATTTTGCTGTATCAACAGTTTATGCTCGATAGCATCTCCGCTTCCATGTGACTTACGGTTACAGGGCAAAAGTGATCATATCTTTGTTTCTGTAAGTGAGCATAACTTCAGAGATATAATCAAATCAAATCGAGGTAAGAGACCTGCATGGTTTTGATAACATTTAGCTTTATTTAGGGCTGTTAACATCCTCTTTGGCAGTTGTGTTAGATTCGGCAGGTTGATGAAAGATAAAAGAGCTATACTACTGAAGGAGCTGGTACATATAAGGTAACTTTCCAAGGCATCATCCAACATACATGACTGAACGAACTATGGACAACCGTCAAAACGACACATATTCTACTGGGTAAATCAAATAGCGCTAAGACCGTGAGGATCATGTAAGTTTTCTGTTGACCATTTTTATTTGCTTATTTGCCATTAAAGACTGATTTTCTTTTCCACTTTATTGTTTGCAATTTTTCAAATACAAGCCTGGAGTTGCCAAATTCACATGTTGCTTGTTACTATATGACTGAAATCTCATGACCATAGAAAATGACTACAGTCAGCTTTAATAACTGCGACCGTCACAAATAATTGTGATTAGGTGGCCTAATTAAAACATGGGGGAAAGTAATGTCATATTTCTTTGCTTTTGTACAAAGCCTGAATCATTTGCTTTACTATCTAATTACAAATACTACTTTTGGTAAAGTGTAACACATAAGTGTTATGTGTGCTGGGGGTTATCTGATTAAGCTTGGCCAGCATTAGTTTCATCTGTGTGTTCTTCATCTGTAGCATCTATCTATCTCTACCTTTGTGAGTGGTTAAAATGGAGAGATAGCATGACAGACAGAGAAAGGGGGTGCGATAAGGAATGAGGGCAGAAAAAGAAGAACGTGACAGCTTTTTCTGTGTATCAGCATGTGGTTGAGGTGGAAAGAGAGATGGAGGAGAGATGGAAAGCTGAGAGAGAATATTTACTCTTTATCAGCATGTGGTTTCAGTGGGGTGTTGAGGCAGAATTAGAATGCTAGGTAAACGCTTTGTTTCAAAGTCTGGAAGCTGCTGTGTCTGCATTTGTGCATGTGTGTTGGTGTGTGTTCATTTTGTTTGTTTGCTTGTTTACCATAAATTTCATTCACCTTTATAAATGAAGTCCTAAACAAGTTATGTTGACACAAACTACAGCTCTCAAATAATACCTAATAATAACCTAATGTGCTTCGCTAGTACATTCCTTTCTAGCAACTGCTGCAAACTTTAACAAGCTTTACCAAATGTTCCCAAGAACTTATTCAACCTGATGAATTCAGGTCAGAGTTTTTGGGTCATATGTACTGTACATTTGCAGTGGCATTAATTTATTTTGTGTGCGCAGGACACTCAAAACTGTTTGGTGAACATAGTCAACACTGAGCTGCATGGTTTCATGAACAGGCATTTAATGACATGGGATGGTTGAGGTGCAAAACGGTGGAGGACGCTATACATATCAAACACTTAAATGTGTAAACTGGCCAGAGAATGGCATGTTTTGCAATCCCAAGGAGAAGGATGTCCAATTACTCTGAAAGTGTCTTCTGCACTGGAAATAAAAAATTCGTTGTTAAATGCCAGCACGTATAAACTGTGCAATTTTAGTAGTTTCTCAGTATTTTTCTCAGTATTTAACTTTGGGCTGTGCACATAAGAATATGCAATCCAATGTATTTATCAAAAATATCTGAAAATATATGGCACTGCATATGTAGTTTTAGGCTATACATATTTTTAAATGATGATCTTTTAATCTAAAACACAGCATATTGTTATTTTTTTTACGTGATACCGGACGAACGAAACAATCCTGTAAAAAAGGGTGCATGGTACTTGTGATGTATTTTTCAAACCCCTCGTCTTTTGGTAGCTGCAGAATCTTTAGCATGTGAAGCTATTTCAATGGCAAGTCATAGTTAATCAGTTGCATAGTAAAGGCAGTCAGTTTAAAATGCTTAGCTATTGAGCTGCTTTATGTTGCTGTAGTTAATTTACAAATTTACAATTTCCACTGCGATCATTAGCTTGATTACTACAGATTACACACATAAAACAAAAAAGCCTGGGGCCATAGAGAAAGTCTTTCTGTCTTAAGTTAGGATCTGAATAAGACTTCTCACAAATCTTATCTTACAGCATTTTATCTAGTTAAACTACTCGATTAAAGTTGACCAACCAACCAACCACAACTCGCGAACATGTGTGATGTGTGTAAAATGTAAGTCAGTCAGCCAGACAGGTACAGATATAAAACAGGTCAAAACTAAGCTACAGTGCTGTCCAGTTCCAGTTTTCATTTCCCAAATGCTTTATCTGGTCATGCTAAGAGTATTCCTCTTAATAAACTGCCACATGTTCAATTCTTTCTCCTCTTTATTCACCTACAGCCACTGCTGTAATATTTTATTTGACGAGGTAATTACATTGTGTCTGCAGTGTCTGGAATATTTAAAACACAAATGAAAAAATGTGTAGGTAAATGTAACGACATTAACGTTGCTACAATGGCTTGTGATGTCTTCTACTGCATACAAAGATAAAAAAGTATGGTTGGAACAGAAGTTTGGACACCTCTGGGTTGTCCTAAATTTAGGGCAAAATTGAATACATTTTGATATAAATAAAGATATTTATATCATTTTCTTTTCTTACCTGGAGTTAAGATAATAAATATTAGTTTAAAACCGTTGCTTTGCATAGCTTGTGTTCTGGGATTCCAGAGTGTTTCTGTAATGCGCCCCCAGGTATGTCCTGCCAGTTATTTTCTGTAATTTCTAATCATGATGAGTGTATTTGTGTAAACGCAACAATGAACTTACACGTTTGTGAGCAGAGCGTGTATAGGTCTATTGTAACTCCCTTATTTTATTTTATTTGGCCTAGACTAGACGCATGAACAGATCACTGCATGAACAGAAAACACAGAATGAGCCTGTGGGTTTCAAGGATCAAATACAGATCCATATTACTCATGAGCCAAAAGAAACAGAGGAATGCATTTCAGTGAGGTACAGGTATGTGCATCCTGTCCAAACAAAGACATCACAAACTAACAAGTGTAAAGGTGTGAAAGGTGAGTGTGAGGGTGTCGGTGCATGCATGAGGTATTTCCTTTTTAAATGCTTGTCATGTAACTAGCCAGGTAGGAGATAGCAAGGACAGTCCTAACCAGAAAAGAGAGAGAAAGGGAAAAAATGAGAAAGAGCTGATCAGTTTTCTGTGGTTCACTTAGTTGTTATTGTCAGCATCAAACAACAGGAAATTCACCTGGCCCGCAACCGTGCTCTCTGCGCCCCCAACACACACGCATATACACATGAACAAACTACAAAAATCTGCAACACACTATAATCAATCCCCTTTGTGTTCAGATGCTTAAGCATGCACTGATATCACTGTACCACACAGAATGGTCTATCACACACCCACTTTCTTTTTACACTTTCTTTAAGATACACACACCCACACCCTTTTTATGCGTACTGTACATGCTGCGGATATGAAGAGCTTTTTGGAGTTCCTTTCCGTGCCCAAAATCAGGGCACACACATGAGCTGACACACTGACATAAAGACACTGACACAGAAACATACACATTAGCAGTGACATAATAGCGGTGCTCCCAAGAGCAGGAGCAGATTTATTTGGCTCAACTTGCTTACACCTAAAAGGAAATGTTTTGAGCCACCTGTAGAAACATCTTCATGATGTTTGGAGGAGAAAGGGAGCGGGAGAAATGGTAGAGCAGAAAAAGAAAGGGGGTATGAAGTTGTGGAGGTAAGATAGCTGTGGGGGAGAAAAGGAGAGGGGGATGGACATTCCTGGCAGCGAAAAACACAGATAAAAGAGTTTCTTACTGGCAGGCACATCCTTTGTGAGAGAGACAGAGAAAGGGAAGGAAAAAGCAAAAGAGCGCATGAAAGAGGGATAGTCAGAGTGAAAGAAAAGCCAGTAAACCACTTAAAAAGCTTCTGAGGTTGACACCTTCAAGTCCACCTCCTCTCTCTGTCAAATATTCCCCCCACTCTCTCTCTCTTTGTCTTTTTTTATATCTTTCTATTTTTCGTGAGATGTTTTGTCGTTTTTGATGTTTTCGTCTGTGAATGAGAAGCGCCCCTGTCATACTAAATCCCCTCAACATGGCAGAGCCTTTGATGGCCCTGGTGGGAAAATTGGCAGGAGGAAACTTTAATTCTCTGTAGTGAAAGTCAGTCTAATTCAGTCAGATTTCATAGACCACTGTTTGCATGTAGCATCAACTCTGTAAAATAACCTCAGAACTTTACATTTTCTTACATGTGTGTTTCTAGATTTTTTTTAAAGATTATTTATAGATGAATTCTAGAGGAATTCTTTTGTTATGCACCACAGATATAACTAAACACTAGAAAAGTAAAAAAGAAATGAATACACAGTTTGGGGGGCTGTGGTTGGTTTAGTCACAGTTTTCACCCCCTAGTGGACAAAGGTTGTAAATCTATTTAGATTTTTATCAAATGAATTTCCACATAACTGTGTCCTGTCTTCGTATAAAACCTTATACACTCTAAAACAAAATAAAACGCAATTTGGTAAATAGTTTACATGCTTATACACATTTGAAGAGAATGTTAATGGGGATTAAAATCACAAATTTCACTTAAATTTGTTTATATGATATAAAAGATTATTTAATATTATTAAAGAATATATTTGTAAAGATCTTCCTTTAAACCAAAGCACAACATTACAGATGTAAAACAAACTTATCTATGTTGTTTACATGTTCTTTTGTCAGTGCAGGATAATGGTGAAGTAATGGATGTTAACTGATTGCAAACAACTGGTAAAATCTCTCTTTGCTATTATACTTTTATATATTCTATATATGCTACTATACTAAGTTATAATTTCTTTCACCATTACTGACAGCTTTGGTAAAGATAAGCTAAAAAAAAACAGATAACAGACGCCATTATTTATTTATTATTTTTCTATTATTTTATTGTTTTTGTTAGAATTCTTATAATGACACGATACAACGCAAATGACACATCATATACATTACTGTTCAAAAATATTCAAATATAAATATTCAATATATGAGAACATGATCTGTATTTTATCTGTGCATGTCTTTTCCAAAACATTATATATACAAATGAAAGCAAGCCAGTCCTGTATTTACAGTTACTATAAAATATCTGCTATAAAATGCTGCTGATGATCTGTTTATTTTTACGAGACAATTTGCAAGAATTTTTGCCAGAACTATTTCTTAATTATCTGAAACATAAAGGATGGTGTATATACGTTTGATAACAAACAAAAAAAGTTTTAATCACTTTTCTCATTGTCAGTTGACGGTTGCCTACCGTCTATGACCTGTTGACTGTAGTTTCAGAAGCAGCTGGGGTTTCAAAAACTGATCTTGAAAACATACACGAGTCGGTTTCTAGGAGTCAGTTTCAGACAAAACCTTTAACAACTACTCAAACAATCAATCTTTTTTCTGTGTCCTAGAAGGAAGTAGTTTCATTACTCTCGAAGAATGAATTTTTAGCATGGCACCTGCAACTGTATTGTAAAAATGATCAGCACCAATCAACTACTTACTCCAGCACTTCTCCTTTCCAGCTCGGGCGTCATTAGTTTGTACAATAAGGGCATGGTTTTTCTTTGCTCAAAATTTGGTTACGATTTTGTAAAAAAAACTTAATTGTGAAGCTAGCATTGAAAATCAAATGGAAATGTACTGTTACATTTTCCCTACGGAAAAAAAGCTACTCACTGGCCTTTTGGAGAAACAGCTACTACAACCAGACAGGTATTTTGTTGTAGTCATAATTCTGTAACTTGGGTGCTTTGCTACGTGGTCACTTTATCACTTCTGAGATGAAATGACCTTTAATGTACTTCAAAGCCATATGCTTAGTTGGGTGAGGGTATGAGTGAGAAAGGTGGGTTTTGGTTCTTTGGTTACAGGACAGTGTGTGCACAGCAAATAGCCACATAAACACTTTTGAGTTCCAAGAAGTCAGCAGGTTACATTTACTGAAATACAGACCACACATACACACATGCACACCCACACCCCCAACACCACAACACACACACATACCCTTAATTTATCTCCCCGCTTTGGGTTTTGGCCTGTTATCTGATTATCTTTGTGTACAACTGCAGTGTTGCTGTATTCATAGATTGAATGTGATTTAACTGAGCTGTCACTGAGTACAAATCACCGGTTATAAAATACCTGATCTGTTGGAATGACACCAGTTCATAATGTTCGCTCAGGGATGTTGGAAAGATGTGACATTAGATATATTACAATGGCAGTTAGGAACGCACGAGATTTAACACTGATCTGGGACTATTTTTGCTGTTCCTCTTAATCCCATTTGAAATCAGGGTTTGGTCAATTCAAACGGAAGTCAGACACCCTGGATAAGCCACCAGTCCATTACAGGGCAATAATAATTTTGATAATGTGTATAATTGCTTTAAAGTATTAATATGTTCCACTTTGTATAAACAAATGTCCTGTTTCCTCAGAATATTTTTCCTGAAACGTTTTCACCTCAGTTTTGGAGTTGCTGTCATTAAGTCTTATCTCATTAGGTGTTGAATGCAACTGGCAGGTCTGCATATCACAATGCCAGGCTATTGTTGTAATACAGTAGGGGTCACTGAATTTGTGTGTGTGTGTGTGTGTGTGTGTGTGTGTGTGTAGCTCAGATTGAGGTGATCCCCTGTAAGATCTGTGGAGACAAATCATCAGGCGTTCACTATGGGGTCATCACCTGTGAGGGCTGCAAGGTGAGAACAGAACCTATCCTAAGCATGTAATTTAGCACATTGAGCTGAAGGTAAAATACATACTTGATTTGTGGCAGTTTTTCTCTCTTTTTCTCACTCTCTTTCTAATTTTCACTTCCTCTTTCCTTCTCTTTAGGGTTTTTTCCGGAGAAGTCAGTCCTCCAGTGTCCAGTATTCTTGCTCTAGACAGAGTAACTGCCCTATTGACCGTGCCAGCAGGAATCGCTGCCAGAGCTGCCGCCTCAAGAAATGTGTCGCCCAGGGAATGAGTAGAGATGGTGAGAGAGAGAGAGAGAAAGAATTAGTGTTTGTATGAAATCCATATAATCATGAGGGGTTATTAGAGGATTATGGGATGTTTAATGTCCTTATAAAGCTTTTGCGATATAACTGTAACTATGAAGAACAAAAGTGAAGCCAGCGACTTTATTCTGAGGCATCCATCAGTTGAATATAAGCACAGCACATACAGAGTGCTTTGATAAAGTGTTTACTCCCTTGTTCATTTCTTCTTTATTGAATATCTGTCACTCTTGGATGTTTCATATCATCACACTACTTAGACACAGATAACCCAGGTAAACACGAAATACAGTGATTAAATTATGATTCATTGACTGAGTTATGATCATTTATTGAAGAAAAATACTTTTCATCCCTACCTTCCCTATGTGAAAAACTGTCCCATTCGCTACTAATTAACCATGTAATTAAATTCAATTGGCTATTAGGTTTATCTGAATCTAAACATCTGTTGAAAATGCAGATGCAAAAAAAGAAATTGAACTCCACCCTCTGGAAAATGCAGCTACAGTAAGAGCCATTATCCACACAGCAAGAAAACTGTGGTAAACCTTTTAAGGATTTGCCAGCCTACTAATATTACACCAAGAGTACATCAACAACCTATCCAGGAAACCAACAAAGAATTCAGACAGGCATCCTAAAGAACTGCAGGCACCAGTTCAGATCCATGCACAAGAGTGGGACAAAATTTGAAATACTTATGTAGGTGTCTCACTGTACGTTATGAGAACTGTTTAAATGCAGTGTACTGCACAACCAGTGATTAGTTTTAGGAAGGCAACTGCTTTATCAGATGAGTGACGCAGGTTTTAAATCAATCTTTGTCTTCAATAAATTGAAAATCTCCTTTTTCATTTACTTGCGTCATATTGTTGTCATGTTTTATATTACAGTTAGTCTGAAAATCTAAATTAAAATAAGTTTTTCACAGTACTGTATACACTAATGCCCAGTTCCACAGTATTGTGCAGTGTGGTCATGACTCTTCAAGAAACAATCATCCTTCAAACTCCATGGCTTCTCAAAAACACACCAGACAGACTGCTCATCTCTAATGTTGTCCAGTATTTAATGTCAATTCACTTTCGCTCATGGCACTGCAAAAAATTTTGATGATAAGCAAGTCTTGAGAGTAAGCAAGTTTAAAAAAGGGACATTTAGACAACTATACAACTAAAGATGTGACCCTCCAAAAGAATCTAAAGACCACCCCTTATTATTCAAACAAACGTTTTACATTCACCTGGTCCACTACTGAAGTAGCAGGCTGTCCACAGTACACAAGGCCTTTTTGTGTAGCTGCTCAAATACTGAAGGTGCAGAGCCTGTTTTTTACATTACTGGTTATGTTTGTTAAACATGTTATGATGATGAATTTATAAATTTAAAAATGCATTTGAAGTTACACAACATGGACAAAAGTATAGGGACCCACTTCTTAATCAATGAATTCAGGTATTTCATTCTGGTTCTTTTGCCACAGGTGTATGACATCAAGCTCTTAGCCATGCAGACTGCCTTTACAAACTGAATTTGAGTATGGTAATAAGAATGTATGAAAGAAGGTATTGTGTAATAGAATGGCACCATTGGAACAAGCCATTTCAAGAAATTTTGTCCCTGCTTGATATTCCAAAATCAGCTGTGAGTGGTATTGTTGGAAAGCAAAAGCGTTTAGGCACCCCACAACAACCTTGTGCAGTTACAGAGCAAAGTCGCTGAATGCTGAGGCACACAATACGTAAAGGTCGTCAATGCTCTTCTGACTTAATAACTGTTCTAAACTGTCTTCAGCACAACAACTAAAACTAAAAAAGTAAAAATAACTGTTTTGATGACGTGTCAAAGGCAAGAATATATATGGTCTCAGAGATATCTGCTGAAGTTAGCATGCTGACTAGCTAGCCCTGGCCGTTTCCTGTCTCATAATACCACTTTGTACCTCAAGAGGTGATAGTGAGTCACTGTAGGGTCAAATCAATCAGTCAGTCCAACATGAGATGATGAAAAAGTAGTACTACCAAGAAAGGTCAGTCCCGGTGCTGCTTCCAGTTAGGTCATTTAATGGAGGAGTAAAGACAATGATAAATTGCTAAATCTCCTAGCAACCGTTATAGCACCTGCCATTGACTACTCTCGGCAAAAATCCACATTCATCAGCAAACAAAACAATTTACATAAATAGAAGCTAAACATGAGGTGATATAGGCACAGCTTTCCACTGCTGGAGATATGCATGGTAAATCAAGTGTAAATTTGAGTGAAGAAATGAGGTTTGATGCTGAACTGTTAATATATTTTCTAGACTGGTAAGAGGTAACGAGGGAGGAGGAAAGGCTGTGCATTTTCTGATAATATGCTTCCCCCTATTGTTTAACGTATGAATTTGACAAATTGCTATTATTGTATTGTTGTTGTAAAGCATCAGAAACATACAAGATCAGTCACACTAGCTATAGTATATAATCTTAATATTAGATGGTGATTTTAAACAGAAATCCCACTTGTTTATAGAAATCCCCATACGTGATTAGTTTTAGTCAGTTAATTTGGCAGGCCTGACATTTGCACAGCACTGCTGTTTAAATAACTGCTCTCTTTCCTCTTCAGCTGTGAAATTTGGACGTATGTCAAAGCGTCAGAGAGACACTCTATTTGCAGAGGTGGAGAGGCACCGGCAGCAGCAGCGTCTTCAGGCCAGCCAACCAGAGCCTCAGCCTCTGCCAGCATACCGCCCCAGCAAAGAGGGCCCCAGGGGTCGCTCTCCCCATGTAATTCAACCTCTGGCCCCAACCTACTCCTACGCCCTGGACCAGGAGCTCCCTAGCTGCCCACCAGAAGTGCACCCCTACTTAGGCTGTTCCGCAGGTGAGGTCCAGGCTGCAGCACTGGCCTATAGGAATTCTCAGAGAGGCGGAGACAGCAGCAGCTTTTCAGGTTCAGGAAGAGGTAAGGTTAAAGTGGTTCATTGGTCTCCAGCTTATTAGGGTGATTTTATTATTGTGTGTCTTTCAGGCCCATGGGATGTCTTATACAATGGCAAAAATAAACATTTTTTGTTGTTCATTTAAAAAATAATAGAGGACAGTAACAACTCATCAGTTTTTGACTCCCTACCTCATTCCTAGGCTTTGACTCCAGAAGATCCACTCCTGAAACCATCCTGAGCATGCACGGAAATGAAATGGGATTAAGACCTTTTGACCCTGAAAGCTCATTCTGCCCCTACCCTACCTCAATGCACATAGGTGAGTCAGAGAGAGAAAGAGATAGAGAGTGTCTGTTGGATTTGTACTGTAAGGGCTTAACAGCATCTGGTGTGGCTGGACCTTACTCAGAGGAGAGGAACTGATACAAAGTAGTCATGAGCAGTTCAAAGGCAAAGTAAAAGCCTTGATGTGAGCAAAGCTAGAAAGATGAACACAGTCAGTGGAATTTACATTGAAGGATTGTGACCAAGCTCTATCTATGTCTGTGTAGAGGAGCTGTGTGCAAGCATCGTACGCTCCCACAGGGAGACAAGTCAGTATCGTGTGGAGGAGGTACAGGCTCTCAGATGGAAAATTTTTAGCAGGGAGGAGATCCACACTTACCAGAGCAAGGTAAGACACCTTTACTGTGATATACTGTTTAAATCTAGGATCCCCAAAATGTTTGTCTTAAGACGGCCAAAGCTCAAAGTATGTGGTGGACAAACCAAGGTCCATAAAATTAAAGAAACTAGGGGAAACTGGAACCAAGGAATAGTTGGTTCTTCAGCACCAACCGCGCTGACATCCACACGTATCTGCAACAGTAACGACACCCAGTGGTCTGCCGAAGAAACTCTTCTGCGTCTTCTTATCACTGCTAGTTCAACCGTGCCTGTTTTTTGGGATTAAAACAAACATCAGGAATAACAGTGTTTGCAGGTATCTATTTGACCCACTATCTTGTTAACACGGTTTACCACCGCTGTGCAGTGCCCTTAGTTGACGGTGATGAAATATTCTTTGACGTTCACACTGGATAGCACCTGCAGAGCACCAAGGTTCCATAAAGCCAGTTGGTTGAAAAGGGCTAGCACTAAGTGTTTAGGTACAGGCATGCCAGATCATCCTCATTGTTCAACTTCGCTCCACAGGCCACACTTTAAGCAGACCTGGTCTTAGTAAAGACGGTATGAGGCAGTATTATTACTGAAGCAATGTCATTATGACTGTTTTCATTAGCACCACACAAGGCAACATTTTAAACATATGTTCCTGCTAAAGAATAGTGCTTACCAAATCTAAGTTCTTATACTGAGCGTACTTTATCCCATGCTCTTTCTTTCTTCGCAGTCTGTGGACGAAATGTGGCAGCATTGCGCAGTGAGATTGACGGATGCAGTGCAGTACGTGGTGGAGTTTGCAAAGCGTATCCCAGGATTCCGTCAGCTTGGTCAAAATGATCAAATCGCCCTGCTTAAGAGTGGTGAGACACATCTGTCATCCAAATATTCTGCAGTTACGATTTGTAGGGTGTACCAGGGTCAGTTCTCATCTCTCTGTATGTCTTTTTGTTCTCTTTCTCTTACTGTCTGGTTCTGCTTTCTTTCTTCGTATACTCTTTCTGTCATCTGTCTTCGTTTTCATGCCTTCTGCTTTTATTCCGTGTGTTTTGTTTCTTTTCTTGCATTTGTTCATGTCTCTCTCTTGCTCAGGTTCGATGGAGGTGGTTCTGGTCCGGATGAGTCGAATGTTCAACACTGAAAACAGCACAGTCTTCTTTGATGGGAAGTTTGCTGGAACTGAACTTTTCAAGTCTCTTGGTAAGCTGGACATCTAAAAGTTCAGTTCAGTCACATGGAAATTTGGAAAAACTTCTGTGGAAATTGGCTCCAAAACACAGCAGTGATAGCAGATGGAGTGAGACAGTGAGATGATTTGACATGCTGTAAAATTCAGAATATTATTTATTTGTTCACCATAATGTTATGATACAGTCTAGAGAGGGAACTGTAATATTTAGTTAGAAGTAGGCATGAGTAGACTGCATGAGCGAATTGCAGTTTTGCAGCTGAGGGTCCCCACAGGCTGAGGGTCCCCTGCTTTTTATCTAGTGGTAGGAATATTATACTCATAGTTTCTGTTAGTGTTTCTGAATGATATTTCATCCCTTGTGTGTCAACTGTGTTGCAGCATGTGGTGATTTCATCGCAGCCGTGTTTGACTTTGCTCACAGTCTTTGCGGTCTGAGGCTGACCGAGCAGCAGGTGGCACTGTTCAGTGCTCTGGTGCTCATAAATGCAGGTGACCCTTCCACCACCATCCTTTTCAATGCACAAATTGACAAATAAATAATTCAGACACTTTTAGCCTGTGTGGGTTTTTTTTCTAGTTATTCTAGTTATTCTTCTAGTTATTTATTCTAGTTATGATAGAACTTTATTTATGATACAGCTTATCTTACTCATAACATTTTATACATGTATCTGTAACAATATTATTGCAAACAGTGATTCCAAACATTTCAACATAGATGTGTTTGTATAAATGTGCTTGTATGTGTGCAGATCGTCCGTGTCTGGAGGAAAGAGACAGGGTGCTGAGGGTGAGAAAAGATGTGGAACTGGCCCTCAGTCACATCCTACACAGAGACAACCAGGACAGTCTACTGCACAAGGTGTGTGTGTGTGTGTGTGTGTGTGTGTGTGTGTGTGTGTGTGTGTGTGTGTGTGTGTGTGTGCGTGTGTGTGTGTAGGAGCATGTGAAAGAGCGAGAAAGACAGAGTGATTGAAACTGTGATTGACAGATTGAGTATTCACAATAGATGTATTTATGAGCCCATATGCTACATTTTTTTTACTTTTCCCCTCAACAGGCAGATATATGAATTGGGGCTGGACCCAAATATTTAACTTTAAGGATGTTGGTTTGTTGG
The DNA here is from genome assembly GCA_024036415.1 of Prochilodus magdalenae. Classification (NCBI taxonomy): domain Eukaryota; kingdom Metazoa; phylum Chordata; class Actinopteri; order Characiformes; family Prochilodontidae; genus Prochilodus; species Prochilodus magdalenae. The sequence continues at coordinate 93,519 of JAMWET010006624.1, read as the reverse complement.
AAAGGTTGGATAGAGCTGTATAGGTTGGATAGAATGTAGCTCATCATTAAAGGGAAACTTCAAATTACAGGACGGCTGTACAGGAATGCACTATGTTTAGCATGGACTCCTGACATTCTGCTCACTCGCTGTAGTGAATGTCACACTAGTGCGGTACTATAGAGAATGTATGCTCAGGGAGGCCACAAGCAGTGTCCCCCCTATATCAGGGTTGTGCCTTCATGAAGTGCTCTGCAATGAAGCAGCTAGCGTGGAGTTTCAGAGTTTACAGCAGATGACGTCATCACATGTGGATTTTCTCCACCCCACAAGGCTGAAGCTTTAGAGATTTCAAAATTATGTATTAGAGACAGCCCCAGTATGTAAATGAGTTTGTTATTTGTTGAAAATCACAAAAATAAAGAAAACAATATATGAGAAAAAATAAGCAAGTGTTGTCAGGATAAGAAGAAGGGAAGAAATGAGAAGACTGAAAATGATTAGTAAGTTTGGCATGTGGCATTTTAGTAGTTTAATGATTTGTTTGTTTGTTTGTTTGTTTGTTTGCAGTTGTATCAGAAGGTGTCAATGCTGAAGAGCCTGTGTGCACTGCATATTGAAAAGCTACGCTGGTTTCGGCAGCTCTACCCTCTTACAGTGCACTCCCTATTCCCTCCTCTCTACAAGGAGCTGTTTGGCTCAGACACCGATATGCAAGCAATGGCTACTCTATAAACACATACAAACACACACACACCCTGACACAGTACCTTTACTAATAGATCATGTAATCAATATGTCTTAAATTTGCTATTTACCTTAAGAAGAAGATGAATATATTTTTGTAATTCTGACAGGAACAGAAAATAATGTCAATAGAAATATAAGTATATTTGAGTCTGTATTTTGAGCAGATAGTATTTTGTAGTGTAAGCAGAGATATTGCTACACATGTTAAGCTATTCAGCTGTGGCAGTATTTTGATAGTCTACATTTTTAAGCTGAATTTGAGTTGTGTTTTATAGGTTGTTCACAACTGATAATGTATCTGCCAGTAAACCTGACCAGAAGGTTTTCTATCCTGCTGACGTCCAGAAAAAAGACTCATGGCTCATGATTAGCAGCTGCTTCTAGTATCAGTGAATTACAAAGTGAAGTACTTGAATTAAACTCTGCAGCAGGTTACAGATAGATGTGGAAAATACTTTGTTACTATACTTAGGTATTATATTGGAAGATTTATATTTTTATTAAGTAATGTTAATATTTTTACTCAATTACATTTCCAAGAGAAAAACTTATTTTTATTCCTTACATTTTTAATTTTGACTTTCAGGGTAAAATAAAATACAGTAAGCTTAGTTGGATCCTGTAAGTTGAATAATACTGTTTTTAATAAAACATTCAGCTAATTTTATATCAGTATATATACCGAAGTACTTTAAAATGGCAATACTTTTTACATTAACTCTAGTGCACTGCTGGAACAAAATCTCCAAAATGATCACTTTGCAAGAAAAAGAAAAAAACTTTTTGTTTTCAATTTTGTCAGAAACTTTTGAATAATGGACAAAAAAAGGTTTAAGGTTTTGTTCGGACAGCAGTGATTATTCTGGCCTGTACATTCACTTGAGTTAGATTTTGAAGTGGTCATTCTTTCACTTAAGTATAACTTGTCTATACCTTTTCCACCCCTGGTTGCAGAGTTTTGACACAATCATAAAACTATATAATAGTGTCATAATAGTACCAGGTATCCTGTGGCACACAGTTGCTTGTCCTAATGCTACATAGGTAGCACATAAAGTGAGGCCACTTTATCCCTGTTAAATAATCATAGCACTGAAGACTATCCATTGATCACAATGTCACCAAATGCTCATTCATTGTGGTTTAAGAAATTTAAATGTGAATTTTTATTATGAATTGCTGCACAAACTGCATTAAATTATTATTATTTTTTATTTTTATTTTAACATATTACACAATTGCTATTCAGGTATCTGTTAAACCTTCCCCTGACTACAGTTTGTGTTCCAAAGGACATTTATTGTCCACTAATGCCTGTTGACACAAAACTCATACAGTCTAAATTGTGTCTAAGAGTATCCAGACCGCCCCTCTAATGAGTAAACTCAGCTGCTTCAATGTACGCCCATTGCTGTGCAGAGTGCTTGAATAACCCTTATAGAACAGCATTGCAAATAGATCGGGTCAATCTGGAGCAGCTGCACATGAGTCTATAGTCACCATACCCAATGCCAAGCCTCATTCAGAGGGCTATAATGCGAATCAGCGCTGGACTGTAGAGCATGTGTGAACTGTGTTCTCTGGAGTGATGGAGCACCATCCAGTACCTTTGGGATAAATGGGTGTGGCATTTGTGATCCAGAACTAATCACACAACATCAGTACCTCACCTCACTAATACTCTTGTCGCTGAATGAAAACCAATCATCATGGTAGTGTTCTAACATCTAGTGTGAAGCCTCTCCAGAAAAGCAGAGGCTGTTACTATAGCAAAGGGAGGACACATGGATACGTGGATACCCTTGACTTCAGAAGAAACATGGGATGAGATGTTGTCCACAGACTTTCGGGCATGAACGTCATCCTGGCAACATTTCCACCATTCTTTGTACACGTTCATCATTCTTGGCTTTAGTACTGTTGCAGCCTGATTAATCATTAGGGTACTGAGTAATTCCTTGCTCCCTGTGGCTTTGTTAACAATCAGTTTCATGGTTCTGAATAAAGTCATCAGGCATATGTTATGACCTTACTGGTCATACATCCTATGTTTAAATGCCTCGACACAGATTTAAAAAGACAGTGTGTGGTTATAATGTTATAATGACATAATACAACCTATGGTAGCTTTGCCAACATTAGCATTTATGAATGTTTATGTATCGTTTATAAGAGTGTGATATATGTCTTACGAGTCTATCAGGAAGTCCTGCTCTCTTGCCATTTAACTTAAGTACTGCTGTGGATTATTTTGCTGTGATTTCCTAGCTGTTGTTGTTTGATGATGTTTTTGTTTGTGAGTTTGGTTGATGCTGGAACATTTATGCATTTTGTTTGTTTTGTTTTTAACTCTTATTCCCCCTCTCCAACTATAGTGATGCGCTATGATGAGGAAAAGGCATTGAATAAATATGTGAAAAAGCAAAGATCTTTCTTTATTTACTGTGGAGCTCAGGACCTCTTGAAAACCTCTTGTACGTTTCATTTCAATGTAAATTGTGCACTGATTTCACACAATACACACTGTCTGTGAAGTAAATAACTTGATAGTACATATATCTGATCGTACTTTCCTTGTTTGAATAACTTGTGCACTTTTGTTGATAATTACACTTTTGTTTTGGAGAACGCTCATATACAACAGCCACTGAGCAAACTGCCATTAATCTGTCACAATCTTAGTCAACTAGCCTTAAGCATCAGTACGCCCATTTCTTTGACGTAGGTTCAGATATGGAGTCAAAGATACAAACTGTGTAAGCTTTTTCCTTTTTTTGGCAGCCTCTTCAGTGAAAAAACACTGACATAAACAGCCCTTGAGTTTATCCGCAGTTTTCACCAGGCCTCAATGAGTTTTTCTTTGGAAGAGCAGATCATTTTCTTTAAGAGCAGATAATGAATAAATAATATGATGCTGCAGCAAATGTGTTTCAAAACACTATGGCAGCGGCCAAAAAGCCTGTTCACTAGATACAACAGTTTTATTTATTTTGTGGAAGTTTGGAAACACAGGGCAAATGTGAGGTTTACTTTTAGTGAACAATATTGGTTTGTGTATGCATTCAGAGAAAGAAAAATGTAAATATTAAGGTAGCTACTTAGATATGGTTAATTATCCAGGCTAAACTGCTATCCAGTCAATGCCCTGCATATCTTATGTTTCAGCAAATGAACATAGCCTTACTGAGTTGGAGTAGTTGTATTAGGTCAGGAAAACATACTGTATTATACTATACTATACCATACTATACCATATTATACAATAAACTACTACACTAAACTGCACTGTACTGTACTGTACTGTACTACACTAAAAGTTTACACTATTACATAACACTATATAATGTTATACCACCTAAATAATGCTATACAGTACTGTACTATTTAGGAGTGTAAGGAAATATTGGTACACTTGTATTAATATGTAATACTGTGTTTTGTGATAGTATGTTGACTCTGAAAAATGAAGTATTGATTTTTAATAATAGCTTACATGCAAAGATTGCTGGCAGACAGTGGTCCATTTTGTGTTGTGTTTAAGCAGTGTTGCAATCTCTCTTCAGCCATCAGACTCTTCCACTCCAACGCAAACAAGTAGTGTAATGGTGCACCACTAATGGCAGCATTAGCAGACCTAAGCTTATAGTGGTTTGTTTTTTATACTTGGACAGTTTTTCTAAAATTACATTTTAAAAATTTACCTCTCTTATATCAGTATATGAAATCATAACCCATGTGTCATGATACATTTACATTTACAGTATTTAGCTGCCGCTCTTATCCAGAACGTCTTACAAGGTTAATCATATTACAGGTAGGCCAACGTAGTGTTAGGAGTCTTGCCCAAGGACTCTTATTGGTGTAACACAGCGTAGTCACCCAGCCTGAGATTCGAACCCCAGTCTCCCAGTCTCTAGTGGTGGCTACTTAGAGGGTAGTGGTGTTATCCGCTAAGCTACACCAACCACATACATATCATATTGGTAGGTTCTCACCAATACATAACCCTAATACTAATCATGCTCTACTAAAGGCTGTAATGGTGTTGTACTACTGAGTAGGGTAGTATGTATATTTTGAATCCATATAATGTGCAGGGCATGGGCTTCTCCAGCTCCCAGGGTCAAGGATCTGCACTATATTAAACATAAGAAATTTTAAAAACATTTATTCTCTATCCGTTTCTTTAAACACAGTTTAATATTTAAGCATACCGAATATAAAAAAAATACTAATGAATATGCCTTAAAAGATTTACCAGACAGAAGCACCATAGTCAATTGCATTTGACCAAAACTGATAAAAAAAGTCCAACATCCTGGAAATCACAATCACTGCCTGATATGGTAAAATAGATAGGGTAATTTTCCCAAATGATTTATCAGTTTCCGAGCAGAAGTGCGCATTACAGTCAAAGTACGACTATTTTTCTAAACAATGACTCATTTAGGAGAAAAATGAATCCAGGAAACAACATATTTCATTTCTAAGAAGTAGCCTTATGCCGTGTACTCTCATTCCTGATATCCAACATTATACATCCGTGTCTACAAAAGGTTTGTAATATAACTTTAGCTGTCTGAGATGTTTTGTGAGCTGCTATAACTTACTTCTGTGCACTGGACTAGATTATAAACTAGATTATATACTGTTTATATCACTAGTGCAAATGGTATCTTCAGCTACAGTCTGCATAGCAGTATTGTTGAGTGAAGATACTCACTGCTTTTAAAATGTTTTATTCAGTATTAGTATCAGCAACACAGTAAATGCAATTGGTTAAACTGTGATGGAGTGAATGTTCATGATTATATAACCCACTCTCATTTGCTCCACATGGAAAAAGTCAGAGTGAGAGCCCAGCTTTACTCAGACGGTAAATGGTGTTTGTCATGTCTGTGTTTGTGACGGCAGCTTTGTATGTAACTACGGGTCCAAGACAAACACTGACTGGTTCAGTCATACAGGCTTCCTTGTGAGAACCCATTACTTTTGACCACTACTTTAATGAGAAGGTTTCAGACACTCAGATTATGTCCATATATGTATATCTGTGCGTTCATGTTTGTGTGTCTATATTTTCAGGGCCAACATACAGCATCAAGACTAAGATCAAGATTACATATGTATTTTTTAAACTGACGAGGTAAAACCCATTGTTTTTGATTACAGCCTTTAGGGTTACTTTCAGGCTAAACTTCTTACGGAAAGGCAGTTACAAAAATGAGGGCAGCATAGTGTGTAGCCCGTCACATCACAGCAAGAAGAGCCTAGGTTTGATCCCCGGTTGGCACATTCTGCATGTTCTCTCCATGTCTGCGTGGGTGATTGGTTTTTCTCCCACAGTCCAAAGACATCCTGCCAGATGAATTGAAGATGCTAAAACGCCCCCTAGGTGTAAGTGAATGTGTATGTCTGTGTGTGTGCCCTGCAATAGACTGGCGGCCTGTTCAGGGTGTTAATAATTAATGAGTTACACATATATAATGCCTACTGGATAACTAAGTGCAAGCTTACAGCACCACAAAATTACAGAAAACTTGTACTTAACAGTTTAAAAGTATTAAAGTATCATTTTTATGGTTTTAATGTGTACAGTTTTAGTAGGCTACCAACTTCTGGTTTTAATAGGTTGTTAAAACACCTATTTTTCCCAAATCTTAAAAAACTAAATTCTACAAGTTCGGAAATCCTATTACATACTATTTTTTTTACTCACATTTTGCATTTTGTACTACTTACACTTGCATGACTGATCTCCTCTGGTAAAGAAAATCTGGTGAAACATGAACCAAATGGACCATTCTAAGTTTGACATTAAATTATAAAGCTGGTCTTTCCACAGTAACGTTTGTATGACTCCATATCCTGATATTTAATAACAGCAAATGTTTGTGTAAGTGCTGTGGGAGTCTGATGAAAGTCAGAGACATCTATGTGTTGCAATTGGCTCTCATATTCTGTATGGACTTATACTGTGTTGCAATCACTGATCACAAATTTTAACAGTTAAGCTTTTAATATTTGGCTCAACCCTGAAATCGATTATGTCCGATAGCTTTGTTTGGTAGACACATAGCAGTAAGCAATGTTTACTAACTGGATATGGCTTCTAATGTTGTTGTCTTGAAAAAACGAACTAATACAGCCTACTAAGTGTTCACCTGGTTGAGGTTTTATGAACAATGATGGTGGTAATGACACGACGCTTACTGCAGGGTGAATACGCTCCAGATGCAGAAAACCTGCTGGAATAATAACATGGCAAGCTGTTTGTGCTCGGAGGCAGAAGTGTTTTCTCTCTTCGCCGAGCGAGTGACTCATCTCGAAAAACTGACCTTCCGCTTCTACCCTTAATCTCTCCCACACAAACAAAAAAACTTGCGCAAGGAAGAGCTCATAAGCACTGCTTTCCGAAATTTGACTGACGCAGAGCTGACACACATAATCTTATTCCGTACATATCTCGTCAAAGCCTGCTACTGTGGATTGACAAGAACTGTGCTACAATTGCAATACATGAGATAACTTTAGATCATATTAAAAAACACAAATTCAGTGTTAATCAAAATGCTTTAAAAATGTAGTAATGCCTGTAAACTGTATTTGTATGTACCAGGCCTGAGCAATCATCTTGGCCCTGACCGCTGTGCCTCCACTCACAGATTTATTGGTCGTCTTCACCAAGACAAAAGCAGGAATTGTTACTGAAGATGACCTGCTGCCATTCCATGACACTCTATGACAGTCTGGCACAACACCATTGGAGTCTTTGGTGATGCTGATGCGGTGTTAATGGCAGTCGTCTTAACGTGGACGTTGTCCTGTGCTATGCAGCTGCCTGCCACTGGTTCTGGCACTAGGATAACTCTTAGAGCGCATCACTGCTTGGTGAGTATCCACAGTCATGACCGATGGGTCACTCAGGTACAGGCTAATTCCTGTCGGTTGATTTCTTGTGGATGCCACTATGTGTGCAGCTGTTCTTTTGATGATAAGTATAGATAAAGGAAATCTGTGTGGTGTGGTAATGCTGGATCTACAGGAGGCTTTTGATACAACTGACCACACTATGCTGTTAAAGTTTAAATGAGAGACGATATGAGAAGATAAGAATTCAGTTCATTACTTAGATGTATAGTTACATGTCAGAGAAGAGTCAGGAAAATAAACCTTGGACTAATGTCAATCAAAGGATTCATTATTTTTGAATTAAAGGATTCATTATTTTTTGAAAAACTGAACCGATCACATTGATTCATCAGTCTCTTCTAGTTTCAGCAGAGCTAAGTAACACTGAGATTAAATTTAACACTGAGACTAACTAATCAACTTTCAGGGTGAGCAAGTTTCATCAGGTTCATTACATCACCCTTGCTGATGAGTAATGTATTGGTCAACGCATCTTAAAATTCCCTGAGTAATATGAAAGAAATATGAAGAAAGAGTGCTGTTTGAGCATTTTCAATTTCCCTTTTTTCTATGTAAAAAGCCATTGCAGACCCATAACAGGAAATATAATCATTTCCATAGTGAACTTTATTTGCATCGCAGCACAAACAACTGGCCAATAAGTTAGGAACTCTTTAAATTACTGCTGCTGCCCAGATCCAGAGCACCATTTCCCAAAAGAGCAAATGCAGACGCAGCACATAGTCAGAAATAAAGCTTGATGATGTTAATGTTTTTAAAAAATGTTTAAAGTAAACACAATATTTTGCTTAGCTTGTGTTTGTTTAGCCTTTTTTTTGCCATGTAGAAGCACATTTTTGATTTTGTTCTTAGATTTCATGTCTGCTGTTTGTTCCCCTGTGATTTGATTGGTGAAAGTTGGATGATCAAGCTTTGCATATGCAGTCTATTCATTTTTAAAGGTAAATAAATTGTGAATACTAACTCATCTCTTATTCAGTTTGCATCAAACAACAACATGGTGTATCTAATAATTATTGAACGGCTCCATTTTTTTAAAAGAGGGAACAGATTTTTATAATAGGGGTGTGCATAAACTGTGGGACGTGGTTCTTATTCATCTTGTAAGCTGGCTATCCTTCTGGGTCATTGGGGGTGCTTGAGTCTGTCCCAGCAGAAGGCCAGAAACACCCTGGACATGCCACCAATCCAACACAAGGCAGACACACAGACATGCACATATACACTTAACATAGGCAGCAATTTAGCATCTCCTATTGACCGGACCGCATGTCTTTGGTCTGTGGAAAGATTCCAGAGCACCTGAAAAGCGCTGCTCACTGCACCACCATGCCTGTACCCCTACAACTTTACTGTATTACTTTAATAATAAAATCAATAATTATAAATAAATAAACTATTAGGGAATATAGTTATTGGGTGATGTTACTGGAAAATTGTAATGGTTATATTTCATAAAGATGTTAAACGTCAGTGAGGTGGAACAGCCAAAACAATATTAAATGTGGATACAGATGTTTAATGTGTTTCTGTAATCATTTAGATTCTATTTCTTTATTAATTTGAGTGGAGTACAGATCCCTTTATTATCCCCTAAATAAAACTCTAAAAAGATAAAACTTTAAAAGATAACAGGACATAGACGGCACTTTAATCATTACATTATGTCTCATACTTCCTGCCAACAAAGAAATCTGATGTTGGATGGTTTTATTCAATACAATCCCAATACCTGTCATGGCAACTCCATGTTCTGCACTGTTTTGTGTTTACTGATACCTGACCCAGACCAAAAGGAGCTTGCTAATGAGATGAATCAAGTGTGGTAGATGAGGAGTGGGAACTCCTGGATTGGATAAAGATCTGATCAAATTTAAGGTCAAATTTAAAAAGAAATTTAATTCACACATTTTCCTGCACCACTGAATACAGGCATCCATAGGATGAACACATCACACTGGAACCATTTGGAAAACATCACACTGACTATTTAAGGTTCTCTTTGTCTGGGAGGAAAATGGGGAGAGCTAGATAGAGATAGATAAATACTTTATTGATCCCAGAGGGAAATTCAAGGCATCCAGTAGCAGATATACAAACTATACAGAAGTAACAACAGGAGCACAAGAGAGTTGTACAGATAGAGACAGAGATACAATATAAAGTATGAAAGTGTAAAAATAGAGTCCTTAGTGCCTGTGTAAAGTATAAAGTATAAATGCTGGGCTGGGACATCAAAAAAGAAATAAAACCTTTGCAAAACTTATTATTGTTACTTATTATTTGATGCTATTGGCAAGTTTTCTCTAATTTGATCTCAAACATACTAACAGTTCAGCAATAAAACGCTTATAATACAGTTATGAAAAGTCCAGTGTTTATAATACTGTTATTAAAAGTTCAGGGTGTATAATACGGTTATAAAAAGTTCAACGTTTATAATACTGTTATTAAAAGTTCAGCTTGTATACTACTGTTATAAAAAGTGTATAATACGATTATAAAAAGTCCAGGGTTTATAATACTGTTATTAAAAGTTCAGCGTGTATAATACTGCTATTAAATGTTCAAGGTGTATCATATTGTTATTAAAAGTTTAAAGTTTATAATACGGTTATAAAAAGTCCAGGGTTTATAATACTGTTATAATAAAGTTCAGTGTTCACAACAGTGTGAACATCCGGTGACTGGATTTTTTCTACGATATTTCTACGTCACTTATTATCATGGAGACGAAAAACCAAAATAAACTGAACCGTGGGTTTGGTTATAAGAGCTGCGCATGCGCAGTATCAGACACGAGCGTCCGAGAGATCTACAAAAGCCAGGGAAGCTGAGGGGTCAGCGATCTCGCGCTGATAAACGAGCAGACGGAGTAGCAGCGATGGGAACTCTGCGGCTGTATGTGTTCTTACTGGTGGTGCTGGCGGTGAAGGCGGAGGAAGGTACGCAGTCCGGCCGAGTTTTCATGTTGTCTTGTTAACTCCGGTTTGTGTGTTTGTGTTGGTTAACGTACGTGTTTGCCTGCGGGCTCTTGTTTGTTTGAGATCTGGCCCGTTATCGATCTCTGCTCCTGTAGTTTCGCATTAAAGCTACTTTTTAAGTAAGTGTGACTAAAAGCTTTGGAATGCTTCTGCTGTGTTTGTTGGTCTGGCGGAGCCTCACTGACTTGGCAGCGGCTGTGGTGCAGATATCTCTGCTGATCATGCGTGTGTCCTGTCCCGCTTCTCTAGAGCCTTTTCTCGGCCAAAGGGAGGTCATTTTCGAGCTGAGCGACCTGGAGGATGAAGGTCTGTTTTACCACTTGAGTATAACAGTCATTTTTATGATTGCCTTTTTCCTCTTTACCCCCTAACACAGCTTAGGGTGGGCTTGCTGTAAATAGGCTAATTAGAAACATCCATTAATACGGCATAGCAGACTTTACTAAAGTACTGACTCACATTGCCACTCTCAGTTCTCCAGTTTAACATGGTGCCCCATAATACCAGTGATGAGCTTGAGCTTGTAAAGACTAGACTTTCTGATTTAGGGTCACTACCTCATTTGTTATATAATCAGAACACACCTTGGGAGTTATCACTTTAGAGAAGAAGATTCATAACTGTAAATGTAAATCAGTGTTATTTAATGAATGTAAATCAGTTACCTGTGGTCATACCTAGTGCTTCATAAGTTTATACACAACTTAAAAGGATGCTGGCATGCAAATGGAAAGGCAGGTCCTTCTCTTCTGTGGTCAGTAATGTTATAAAGCATTGTGCATGTTTTGTTTTTTCCCCTAGATTTAACACATGAACCATCTCTTCAGAAGCCACTGACATTTTCACCTTTTCATAAGGCTACACACAATCTGTCAGTCAATCAGATGTTAATTCATTATTCTGACAGCTCTGATTTTCTGTATTTTCTTATTTCAGATTTCTTTGAGCTGCCTAAAGACAGTCTGAGGCAGAAAGAGGTGCTCCCTGACATTTCTCTGTTTCACACAGATGTGCAGCAATCAGGTGAAACATAGAGGAACTGTGGCACTTGCCTCCTCTGTTTGTGCATTTCTAGTTACTGGGTCTTCAATGCATGACACAACAGTCAGTTTATTCGACCGTGACTTATAGGTGCATGCTCAGAAGGTCCGGAATATTTTGCAGCACTTTATATCTGTATGCCTATTCTGCTTGTTTCATTCCTCCTTTTTCCTGTCTGTTCTACTCATTTACCTCTGTCATCACACTTTCTTCATAGTTCATCTCTCCTTCTGTCCCTCCCTCTGTGTGCTCATCTCTCAGGTCCTCCTGTGTTTGGCCCCCGCTCCATGGGACCCCCACAGATTCAGTTCCCACTCGCCCAACCAAAGCCAGACAACGTCCAAGCCATCTGTCGCTATAGTGACCAGCGCCCTCGGTATCCTAGGGAGTCTTTTCCTCTGTCCGGCTTTTCCCATCTAGTTCGTCAGGCTGATGCTGTCAACCAGCTGGAGTCCTGGTACTCTGTGTGTTGCGGTCAAGCGATTGAGGACCAGAAGCTGCTTCTGTGCTGCGCAGAGCAAGCGGTGAGAGGGTGTGCTGTCTGCCTGTATTAGATATCGTGATTCACAGTGTTTAGCAAAAGATCATGAATTATCATCACGCCCTGGGATTTAAAGGGCTGAATCCGGCATGATTTGTCACCCATGCTTTGAGTCACCTAAGATTTGAATACTCATAGAGGATCCAGATTGGGTTGTTCGGAGTTTCTGTAGGTCTTGCCATTGTGCAGCAGGCGAAAGCGCATCACCTTAAATGCTGACTTTGCGCTTACAGTGAAAACTGCATTTGTGAATAAAGGCCTGACTGCTTTGTGGAGATTATAGCTGCTGGGTTATGCACTAGTTGTTAAAGGTGCTGCTCTGAGACAGAAACCTTTAGCCTTGTGCACTACAGGCCCTCACACATGGAATATAACCAGTATCAAAAGATTTGATATGGCTGTCTCTGGCCAAAGCACCCTGTGTGGCATGATCCTGCACTGACCCCCTCTGGCCTGAGGCAACATACAAATAATAACAATTCCTGTTGTACCAATAGCACTACGTTAGCTGGTAGTAGTTGACCCTGACTTAACAGTGCGCAAAACAAGTCTTGTATGTTAGTTTGCATGACTAATGCTCTGCCAGGCCTGTTGTATACTTGTCTGTTGGATGTTCAGAGCAGGGCAGGTGTTGAATACTTCTTTCCATGGTTTCAGTCCATTATTCACGATTACATTTACCACAGGACAGATAACAAACGTCATTTCCTCCCTCTTATGTATTAGTTACTTGATTCTTACAGACCTTTCCTACCAAGAGATCATAATTTTGACAGATGAATTAAACTTGAACATGGCATGTGTTTCAGCATTTGGATTAGTGTTACAATGGGGACAATTAGTGTTACAAAGTTTTATAAGTTAGCACTTGTGCAGATGGATCAAAAGTATGGCTTTTAAAATGTAATATGTTACAATATAATTAGTTTTAATTTAGTTTTAATATAGCTAAAACTATGCTCTACTGAATATGTTAAAACAACGTGTGTAATACATGAACAAATAAAGTAACTCAACTTCAAAAACACAAATTATGATGGGTGTCTCAGGGCTAAACACTTCATAAGCTTAAACTGAACAACAGCAAAAGTTTTCAAACAAATTAAAAGACTTATGATAATAAGTAGTGCTTGCTCATTTAAGTCCCCCTGTTTTTGCTCACATGCCAATGTTTCAGGACCAATCAAACTCACACCGAATCTTCATGTTTAAACAGGACTAGCAAGCAAAAAAATAACTAGAATAAAGAAACCCACTATTTAGATTAGGAAAGAATATCTAACTGGAATAATAAATGTAATATCTAATAAATGGTAGTGAATAAGAACTAGCTGAATATGCAAGAGAGCAGTAAGCAGGAACAACACACTACCTCTTTGTTTGATGATTAAAAAAGTTCCGGATAAAGTTTGCTTCGCCAAACTATTGAAAAAAAAAAAGAACAAACAGAACAGCTGCGTAAAATATCCTTCTCCATCTTGATTAGTATGAACATGTCTAATAGGAAAGAAAATATATAATTTGCCGTATTTTACATATTTTATGCTCCAGTAATTGGTATGTACATTTTTGCCGGTGTTCTTTTTTGCAGGAAGGTTTTGTATTACTTCTTTTTGGTCCTCTATTAGTGAGTTCTCAATCTGAACTTTATCTTACTGGATGTGCCATTGTAGTACAAACCAAACACACTGTACCTCACACAAATAATGATAAACAGGCATTAAGGCTCTGCGGGGTAAAACCCTCTATCATTTTGTTTGCTTCTTATTGTTTTGGTTTCGCACATAGACATAACAGTGTGCAGCCTTGAACGTTATCAGCTGTACACACAGTCTAATGATGGTTTATCTCTCTCTTTCTCTCTTTCTTTTTTGAAGGCTTTTTTTTTATGTTCCCACATTTCTTTCTAGCCAGCTGCCAATTTGGTTTGTTTCCTGCATATTTCTAATGTTTTAACAAGGCTTTTTTTTGCTGTATTGCAGTGGAAAAAGTCACTCTCTGCCTTCTGTGAAGTGGAGTTTGGGATTAAGACCAGTCACTATTACTGCTGCAAGAAAAAAGGCTCAGCAAGATGGGCTTGCTTTGAGAAGGCTGCTCCAAACCAGTCATATGAGACTTTCAGCCTGGGGTCATGGCCTAACATCCCTTCCACGGCTGGGGACTTTCAGTTCAACCCTACACAGTGCCAGAAACCAGGGTATATCTGACCTTATATATACTTGAGTGCACACTTGGTGTGTTGGTGAGGAGCAATGGAGTCCATAAGAAGGTGGTGAATCGTGAAAAGCAGCTATCTATAATCATCTATCTATCTATCTATCTATCTATCTATCTATCTATCTATCTATCTATCTATCTATCTATCTATCTGTCTGTCTTTCTGTCTGTCTGTCTGTCTGTCTGTCTGTCTGTCTGTCTGTCTGTCTGTCTGTCTTTGCTTGAAGCTAACTAGCGTTAACTAATGAAGAAGCCTCCTTTATCAGATAATTGATGTTTATGCATTTGAGAGATGCTCTTGTCTAGAGAGTCTTATCTGGATAGTATTTCACTGGTTTTTATATTTATAATATATTTTTTTTATTTTATTTATTATCAAGTGTACCTAACCACAGTGTTCCAGATTTGTTCTATCTAAATGTTGTGAAGATACAGGAGGACAACTGTGTTTTTTCTCTATATTTTCTCATAACAGATCACAGATTGCTCCCAGAGCTTTAAGAGCCACTGGAGTACTGAATCATTACTTTCCTCCTGGCCACCCTAATTCGGGCAACATCGGATCAATTTGTACTAATCGCAAGCAACGGCGCCAGTACCTTTCCACTTGTCTGCCTCGTAAAGGCTACATCCCAAAGGCTAATCAAGTAAAAGCCATCGATGAGCTGGAAAAAGGCTTCAATCAGTGCTGTAAGCAGAAGAAAGGAAGACAGGCCTGTGCTGAGAAGAAGGTGTGTGTTTGTCAGTGTGTGTTTCAGTAGTAACCCAAATAAGGCATGTCTGAACAGAACCACTAAAACATAAGGATGTTCTGTAATTAGGGCTTAGGGTGTGATTTGCCTGAAAGGATGACCTTTTTAAGGCTCCGGTCTAAATAACAATTGTAATGCCTCTTTCTTTCTCTCATGACCTGTCTCCTGTAGTGGAAGATGATGGTGGATGACTTCTGTATGACTAAGAGGGAGGCTGACCTGAGGCTGTTTGATTGCTGTGACAAGGACGAAGCAAAGGAGCAATACGACTGTTTTGCAGCTGCTGCCCCAAATCCAGACTACATCCTTAACAACGACACCTTGGCTGTCTTACAAGCACGTCCCACTCTAGACATGTTCTGTAACATGTACACAACTTATCACACAACGCAAAGATCGTAAGATTGTCCTGTTTCACAATGCTACTCCTTATTAGATCAAAGGGACATTTGTTATGAATGCTTGTTCTTGTTTCAATAGTATCTTTCTATTTTTTGCGGTTTTTAAAACATGTTGATTACTTTTTGGGAGGGGGCAAATACTTTAAAAGTACTGTAAAATATTGGGCAAATATGACCTATAATAAATTTCAACAGGGCAGCCAGCGAGACAACATGTTTGCATTTAGAAATCAAAATAACGTTAAAGAGGTGACACATATAGTCCACCTGAGCTCCCTGTTTTTATGTGTACATGCTCCTGTACACTACAATATGTGCCAATCTTAACATATGCATTATATATGAATTTCAGTGTAATATAAAACAAATATAATATGTGACTCTCAATATTGTCTCTCTAGGTTGGAATTTGTTTTGAAGAAGTTTGGAAGCAAATTATTTATGCAGTGCTGCGACGCAATGGAAGAGAAGTTTCCTGCTTGTTTACACACACGGGTATGTATTGGAGCATCTACTGCTACAGTGACATTGAAATAGACTGAGTGCTTTGTGCACAGATTGATGTGTTGAGCACTAGGGAGCCTTGATTCTTTCAGCCTATCCATAAACTGATCAGATACGGCCATGTTGTTGTTTTTTTTTTCAGTTTGAAAATGTTGTGGATGAGGTGTGCAAGGATGAAACAATGAGATTGATTGACATTTGTAAGAAGAATCCCAAGGAGCGCTCCAAGTATGTCTCCAAGTGGATCTTGCGCAGACTTGCTGATGAGTTGAACTACAACAGTCGGAAGAAATGCCGGATGCTTTTGTAAAACCTTTTGTGTCTGGTTGTTGATACATTGTGCTAAGCCAATGATATTGACAGGCTGGTGTTCCACATACGGGAATAGTGAAATGTATTGAGCCCTCTTAGATGAGCTTCACTTTGAGCCAAAAGTTCATTTTATATCAACACCACTTTTCTGTCTCATATAGCTGTTTTCGTTAAAAGATTTTATTAAGGGATCATTTTAAATGACTATTTTTAATACATTTACAGGACCACATGAACTGGTTCATGTTTACTGTATAGACACCTTATTTTGTCCACAAACAAAATGTATATCACTAATTACAAGTAAATGTCATAAATAAATATGTTATTCCATTGTTTATGTTTTTGCTAATGCGTTTTTGTTGGTGGTGGTTTTAGACAATTCACTTTTTTCATACCCAGTTTTTCTACATGTTTGTTGCAACTATATGACATGGTAATTAAATCTTGTGAAATAATACAATGCATTCTCTGTAGATTCTGAGATCTTTAGTTTAGAACAGGGCAGAAAAAGGTCTGCTGCTTGTTAAAAGTTTAATCAAGTTGTTGTTTGATTCTAACCTTGCTCAATCGTATAATCATCAGTGAGGAAAAATAGAATAATAAACCAGCTGTCAAAAATCACATTACATTACACATAGAAGCATAAAAGCAAGTAGCATAAAAGAAAAAGGCAAAAATACACTAGCAGGAATTGTCAGGGTGCTAAATATTAAATGTCTTGTTAAAAATATTTTTTCATTGCAAGTCTAAAGTCTAAAATGATTTAAGTTACTACCAGCATTAGTAGTGGGACACATTCCTTTATAGTCTGGCATGATTTTTAGCAGGGACCTCCTTTCTAATGCTATGTGTACACATGTTGTTGGCCTCATGTATCAACTCATCTCAGGGTAATGTTTTCTGTTGCCTATGAGTGTGTTGCTATTTTTATCTCCTCAATACAAAAAGGCTTGTCGTGAGAGTAGTTCTGCTCTCTGAAACTCTCTGAGACATTGGAAAGGCATGCAGACGGTTAAGCCTTACGTTACCACAGTTTTCCTGGTGACCGCTCAATAATATACAAATATACAGTACAATGCTTATACAAACAGACCCACATCTACAGAATGAATAATCCCACTTGATAAGTGTTACTAATACGATTCATAATTTTCTTCAGTCAAACAAATAACCACAGAAACAGTGGTAGAATTTTCCGGCCTCTTTTGTATGTGTAGGGAGAACTGAACCAACCAAACTGGCTGCGGCCATCTCACGACAGGACAGAACCCATGACCAGCTGCAACTTGCTGATGTTAGGATTAATTTGATAGTCGAGTGAACCACTCCTTTAAAGTTACAGTCAGGGATTTCAGCACTACATAAAGTCCAGCTGGTAAAACACTAAATTTGTTAGGTTTCAATCAAAGTTTATTTTTTGTAATAGCATTTTATGTAAATTATTTTTTTAAGTAATTACTGATACATTTGATGTCAGTAATAAACATGACTAGAAATCCATTGTGTCTTTACAGGTCTCATATTATAGAAAACTGAATTTCCTCACTTTGAGTCAAACATGATGGTTTTGCTTTCTATTGGGAATGGTTACCATTAGAGTCCTCTAATTTCTGATGTTGGGGGAAACGTCGCATCATCTTGCATATTGCTTTGAGAGAACAACTGCAATGTATTAACAATTTTAAGTCAACCTTTTGCAGCCACAGTGCCTCCTGTGAGACTGTCCACCTGGCCACTCTCACAGTCTACAAGAAGTGTCAGTAATGGATGGATGATACCACTGATTTTCCATTCGGTCCAATGCTAAATAATATCCAGGCTAATGTCCTGATATCAATACCAAAACCAAATAGTACATGCAAAAAAAATAAAATAATAATTATAACCGAATATAATAACTCCATTACATATTATAAAAGTATTCCAGATAAAGAAGTAAAGAATAAATAAATCCAATATTCTGTTGGGTGTTTTCAGTAAGCATTGCTGTATAGGGCATGTGTACGTTGTTACTGTACTTACAGCCACCTCACACAGTATAAGATTATAAGACTACTTGGGAGTCTTTTGATAAATCATTCAGGGAAGTCCAAATGCATTTAACCAAATATCAATACATGTTTCAGTGTCACTTTCAAGTGGCTTTTATTTGCCAGCTTTATTTGGAAGCAGGCCACATCATCATTTACAGCAGCTATCTTTTTTTTAAAGACCACATCCATCCTACTGATAGTTTTGCGCTGGAATCGATTCTTTAAAGTAAACGCCAGTGTCGGAAGTATCGATATTTAGGCATCGATCCACCCAACCCTTGTTTGGAAAATGATCATGTGGAAATAGAACATGATAGGGGAAAATAAAACAAGGCCCCTTAATAGTCCTAGAGTTTGCCTAATTACGCCGTGTAATGTTGGGCCTAGCTAGCGTGCCACAAGTAGATTCTAAGGTTCTCCTGGAGACCTTAGGGTCAGTATTATTAGGGACCGCATATTACACCTCTCTCCTGAAGGCGCTGCTGCTGCTGATGGACCACTGTTAGTATGGCTGGTGTGGTAGGACGCGTCCACTACTGTCTTCTGTACGGGTCTACTTTCTAACGGCTTGATCCTGACTGGAAAGGGTTAGTTTTTCAGCAGCAGGGCCTAACCATAGAAAATGTGGGCCTGAGTGGAGGACGCCCAGAGACAGGAGCGTCACCAGCAGAAACTCCAGCACAGCCTCGGGCTGCTGGATTAAGTCTGGGCAAAATGGCGACCGCCGGTCCCGCCGACTCGGGCTCGACTGCCCCGCCAGGTAACCAACATATTTAGCCAGTCTTTCGTTATAAATAGGCAGGAGCCGAGTTCTTCATTATCGAATGTCCCCGACTGGGATTTACTGACTAAATCCTGTCAGGTTGTCTCGTTATCCTGCGGTAATTAGCCTAGCCGGACAGCAGCTAATTATAAAGGCAGTATGTGCTTATGTTTGGAAACACAGAGCTGAATGTTCACGCCGGGTATTCCCGACCCGCTCCGCCAGTTTATCCCATTTAAAAACTAGAGGGGCATGCAGAAATTGTTTTCGCGTCTAAGAGGCCGTTATATTCCCCATTCTTTGGCAACGCAGCGAGTTAATTAGCTGTTAGTTAAAACAAATGCTGTCCACATCTAGCTAACTAGCTGTTAGCGGCGGTTACGTTAGCCGATGCTTTTTTGTAAGTTAGCTAGATCATTTCAGGATTCAGTCTGGCTGTAAACCCTGGATACCGTGATTATTAATCGGATTATCGCCTTAACTGTAAATGTTTTGACAGGGACGGACACTGGTTATACAGTATCAACAACAGGATTAGAGCCAGTTACTGTTGTGTTGGCTAAATAACTGGTTTAATTACCTAGGCTGACCAGATAGCCTGCTACGGAGCTAGGTTGGCTCAGCCATCGTTTTTGCTTTGTGATCTCCAGCCAGGTATATATATTTTTATTTGCTTGTGTGTTTTACGAGTCGAGTTAGTTTTTGTAAAGCTTGGGTGCATACACACACATGCACAACACTTATGAATGTGTATGTTATTATAGGACTGGCAGTGTTTTCTAATTTCAGCCACAGCTAGGGTAGGATTCACAACCCGTTGACCAGTGCTGGTAAACCAAACCGAGCCAGGTTCCCATTTCATCGGATACACGTGTCGAGTACACGTAATCATCGCTGTTGTCTGTTTTTGTGGCAGGATTGTAGCGCAGTTGATCTCTAATGCGTAGATGTGTCTTATTAGACTGTTAGCTTGACGGTAACGGATCATTTGGCTGGTCATTCATTGGAAATCTAGACTTCATTTGAACTGGAGTAGCTTTGCCCTCTCTGTTCTCTTATCATAGTTTCACTCATTTGTGGTCGCCTGTTTCTCTCTCATATTCTGTTGTAAAGCCCTTTAGTTATTAGAGTAACAGGATATAAGTCTTTGCTTTCACAGTTCATGTTAAAAGAGCAATGAGTAAGATCTGGAGAACAAAGCTTGAACTGTATCATCACAGTGTCAAATGATCTGATCAAGAGCAATATAAGATTCCTCATTATGGTACCACAAGGACACAGATCAGAGGTATGTGGTACAGAAACCATTATTAACCAATTTGTGTAAAATGTCTTACTGCCACTTGGCTTTCAACCATTACTAAGATCTCTCTCCAAAAGAAGCCCTTTTTTTTAAATCCGTTAGTGCGATGTGAAACCCTATACCCTACTACGTCTTGATTTAAAACATACATTCGTCCGTATGTACAAAAAATGAGTCTTGTTATTTCCAGTGAATGTGTATAAAGCCTAAAGCATACTGAGATAATAGCATTAGGAGCTTATTTTCTTTTAGCAATCGTGCTTGTCATCTTAGCTTGGGTTGTTTTTGCACTAGCTAAGTGAATGTATGTTCATATGGACTTTGCTGTTACATTTCTCATGTGGAATTTTCACACCCTGAAACACATGTCTCAAAACTAAAGTATGTATCATATTGTTCAGGGCTGTCCACTAGTACAATTGTCATATTGCCCAACCCTAATTCTGGGTTATCGTCACTGACTCAAAAATGTAGTTCCTTACTTTCAGACATCTCTTTCTTGATCACTGAAAGCCATATAGTGAATCAGATTAGATTGCAGCGCATTGTATGTAAAGTTGGTGGCCAAGAACCAGCAGCTTTCACTTTCTAAATAAAGACTTGGCAATCTTTGAACCTCAGACCAGACACTGTTGCACACAGCCATGCCAAGGAGATTGGTGACTGGTAGTAGGGGTGGGTGTTATGGTATATTATTTCATCACAATATTTAGTTTTTCTGAGGTTTATGTTGATTTAGGCAGTACTGCATTAGGGAAACTCGTAATCACATTAATATATGTATTTGACCACAATTGACTACATTTGTCTTATTTGCACTAAGTTGACCCTAATGTTTTTTTTTTTTTTTCTATTACATTTTTTGTGAAGCTGTGCTTGGACGCAATAGATTTCTTTACCAATACTGATTTATTACCTTTGTAAGGCATCTTAAACCTAAACCTAAAATCTTAGGTTAACATGAAAGTAGAGTAAGCATTGTTTTTATCACTTCCATTGTGATTTCAGCCGTCTTGCTCTCTTACTGCCACTTTAGTATGTTTTGAGGGGGGCTGTCCACTTTGCTGTTTCTTCTGTTACTTTACTGGGTGTTGATTTATGCGTAGTTTTCTGTAAGAACAGCCTAACGTCGTCTTCTGAAGACATTCTGAAAAGCTAATGTTGCTGTTATTACTGATGTTGCCGGCATAAGAGGTGCTTGTTGCTTGTAAATGATACTCGAGACTCTGTGTACTTTAATGGTAAACAAATTCACAGCATTGCAGTAGCTTTAAATAAGTCATCAAGAGAGCCATCAATGGAGGCCATTTGTATTCGCCATGTCAGGGATGAATCAGAACAGGCCTATGTTTTGTGACGGAACCCGTTCCACTCCGTTTTACCCTCACAGACCTGAGGATTCCCTTCTGGAGGATGCTGGTGTCTCAGAGAAGTACATGCATGGTTTTGCTGTGGTGACAGTTGGTTTTTGTCTGTGTGATGGCCTGGATGATGAAACAAATGCCCGTCTCCATTGTCATGAAGCTTAAAAAATCTTCGTAGCATAATATGGTTGCGTAGGATGATACTCGGTTTTTGTCAGGCTTGAAAGTTTTTCAGCCAAATGCCAGCTTTAGTGGCATGCTGTGGTTGACTACTTGTTTGTTTTAATACTGCAGTGGGTTTTAGAAATGTACTACACAACATCAAGGTTACAGCCAGAATAAACGGGCAATGTTTTTGCTTGCAAACTGCTTGATATGGAAGCATGTCCTAGGTGTAAATGTGCTTTAATGTTTTACAGTAGATGTTTTTTTTTTTTTTTTTTTAAATGTTCCATTCAAGATTTAGGCAGGAGGAACATGTTCATGCATTAAAAATACACATGTATGTATGTATGTATGTATTACATAAAATACACACAATAATAAGTTAGTAATGTTATATTAAAATGCATACTGTTTCAAAAGTTTAAATAGTAAGCATGTTGCAGTAATTGGGTGTCAGTTGGGACAGCTGTTTATATGCTGTGTGTCGTGTGATTTGTCCTTGGTGGCCCATAATGAGTTTCTCCTGGTTACACTTAAGGGCTGGTGTTGTTATTGTTACGTAACAGCAAAATAAGTGGAGCTGTTATAACCTGCAGTGCTTTATATCAGCATAAAGTGTTTTGCTTGCCAATATGTCCGTGTTTATTTTGATTGAGCCTGAACGCCATCCAAAATAATTACCCTAATGTTTTCTTGTTTACTAACGAGGCATTATTGAATATATTTTGTCCCCAAAACTTATTTTCTCTTCTAACTTCGGCTTTAGTAAGCATTAACCAAAAATAAATAGAGCACAAAGGGACTCGCTGGTTGACTACTTCATCTCTTGTTTTGAAATATTCCTGTCAATATTCACCTGTAGAAGATGGGAGGAAACCAAGAAGTGGTATATTTTACAAGTTTATTCTCTTAAACAGGGCAAAGCAGCTGCAGTGGGGAATTTGCTTAGCTGTTGTATTGTCAGTCATTGTAGACCAGGCTTGGGTGACAGTGATGCAGAATCATATATCTGCTAAATTTGACAAACATCTGGTTAAAATGCTTTAAAGGCAATAATTGCCAAGTGGGGCTTCAGTGCTTTATCTACATGTGTTGCATCATTCATTCAGTATCTCGCTATGGGTTACCGTGATATTTTCCATAGTGAGATACCTCACTTCACTTTAAGAAAAACAGGATTGCACAAATAGCCTTGTCTCAGCTTTTAAACAGTAAGGTTTTTTTAACCACAGCTATTAAATGTTGAAATAAATTAGTCTTCATATTTACAGAAGAAATTACAGTTTTACTGAAACAGTTTGAATCACTTTGCTGATGGAGGTAATTGTAATTTAGGCCACAACTTTTTGTAACTTAAATAGACAGTATTTGCATACTAAACAAATACCACTGTAACAGATGAATGCTCTAGTATTTTGGTTGTATGTTGCTTCATGTTTCTTTAGTGTATTTATTATCTACCCCAGTGGAAACAAAGTTCTTTCAGAATTAAACATAAAGACTGCACATTGTAAAGTCTGTTAAGACAGCTTCTGCAGCAAAGCAGTTATAACTGCCTTTTATACCACAGATGTGCTTCGTTCGGTCGCTTTGAAGTTACGGAGTTTGGTTCAGATGAAATGCTTTGCATAGGCCAGCCAAAACAGAACAAGGAAAACATACAAGGCTTAAAAGAACAGTAACAAAAACATCCTGTTTACTGGTAGGGGATAAAGAGAAGTTGGGAGAATGGTCATAACATAAAAATGAATTATGACTGCCTTTGACATGAACGCACACAAACCTCAGGGAAAACACAAATGCCAAAAAATGTAGGATATGGCTTTTATTAAGTCTGCAGTATGGAATCACGTCAGTGAATGCGGTTAATGTGTTTAATTGAATTTGGCTTGTTCAGTGTAGTATTATAGATACTAACCAGTTTCCCAGTTCCACTAATATTCTTTGTGTTGCTTTAATTATATTATGTAACACATTTTTTTTTGTTTTCTCTCTGAAGGATCTACTGGAAGTCGAAAAATGGCTTCACCAGAGGTGAGTGTTATTTTTAAAGATTTGACATTTTGGTTACTCGCTGAGAAGATTAACAAACGATCGGACATATTGAGAAATTCAGAATGACGATACTCTTAGGATGTTACGTTTCTGACTTTTCTAAACTTTCTCCCAGTAGAAGTCAGTAGTAGTCATGAGGTTGCTAAACCTTGACCTTGTATACTTGAATTATCTGGCTGCACGTTGATGTGAGAAGTGTCCAGTGTCTTATTGTCCTACTGGCAATGTATTGAGTACAGTATAGGTTTTCATGCACATCAACAGATTAAAAATGTTTTGAATAGGATCAGAGTGCAGATGGTTTTACTTCATGGAAATCAATTACTCTCTTTTAGTAAATGTAGAAATGCTATATTTAATTTTCCTCTCTCACAATATCTCTGTCTAGGGCCCGGGGTCAACTCAGAGTATGAAGAAGACTATTGGTCATCGGGGGGTTGACCCTACAGGAGAGACCACCTACAAAAAGGTCAGCATGCAGTTACATACTAACCAAACTACTCCCTACGAAAAGGGACAAAGGAAGGGCGGTGCCGCAACAGAAAGGGAGATGTTCTGTAAATATGGCATTACTCAGACTTTGCGGTTATGAAGGCTGTAAAGACATTACTACTTCTAGTCACCTAAATGAAGAAATAATTGAGTATCATTTTGCTCCTGTATGTCACAAAGTTGGAGGTTCAAAACAATCAAGAAACTCATCTGATCCATCTTTTTCCAAAACTCTCTCAGAACTTTCACCCTCTTCAGAAAGATGTCATGAACTCCTGCTTCCTCTGGAAGCTGTGTCAGCCAGTTTGTTGTTAAGTCAACTGTTGTATGTTTTGCCTTGGTGGTGTTTTGAGGAAGGCTAAAAATAGGATGTTGGCACAGCAAACTGTTCCAGTGTTGGTTATATAGCTCCCTAGCTACCAGTCTGGGAATCTGCAAGCCAGTGACTGGTGCTTCAGGGGTTCAGTTTGGTTCTCTGTGATGGAAAGTGGCAGCTGTTGGAGCTACTTCTAAACCTTTGCTAATATCTGTTAAAAGCAACCCATGTCAGTTTAGCTACTTTACTAAAGCAGAAGTGAGGTTTTTATTCTTGCTGTCTACAAATGTACTCTCCCAAATACAAATTATTCTTTGAGGGGGGTTGGGTGGGGGCCTTGTTTACTTTTGGAGAGGAGGTACCCAAATCTCCAGCTGTTGTTGTTGCTTTCTGACAGTAACTTATGCACATATTTATACTTGCTGTACTGAATTATGCTTCTTTGTCTTCCCCTAGACAACCTCTTCAGCACTTAAAGGTGCCATCCAACTGGGTATCACCCACACAGTGGGGAGCCTCAGTCAGAAGGCTGAGAGAGATGTCCTAATGCAGGACTTTTATGTGGTGGAAAGTATCTTCTTCCCCAGGTGTGAGCATGTTATTTGTCTTTGTCTTTTTCTAAGATGTGTGTTAGGAGCTAGAATGCAGCATGTCCCACAAGTTACACCACTGCCAAGTTTGAGATTTCACACACAAATCTGTGTTCCCTATACAATCTATACTTTGCTGCAAACTATTTGCATTTATAAAAATCAGTTTTTATTAGTCACTAGCTGTTGTCAGCTTGTTGCATCAAAATTGCTAATTCTAGAACTTGCTCGGATATGTAGTGATGGAATGCCAGGCTTCGTGTTGTGTCTATACGTCAACTTTCCATGATGGAAGATTCTGTAAATGCATGTAATTCTTTACTTTTCCAAAGAGTCAGTCTCTCTTTATCTCTTGTGTCTTGTCTCTCTTTCTTTGTCTCTTTTAGTGAAGGCAGTAATTTGACTCCTGCACATCACCATGGTGACTTCAGGTTTAAGACATACGCCCCCATCGCCTTTCGTTATTTCAGAGAACTATTTGGCATTCGACCCGATGACTATCTGGTCAGCTAAAACTCCTACACACATTTGCAAACTTTCATACATTTTTGTCATTACTTGCATGTTTTTATTCCTGTGTGGGAAGTTAAATGGCAGGGGCTTTATTTAAGCATGTGGTTCTGAATTGTCTGGACAGGTAGTGTTTTACAAATACTGTTCATTGTTGGTGGTTCTCCAAAAAGAGAACCTTTATTTATTGTGTGTGTGTGTGTGTGTGTGTGTGTGTGTGTCCCTGCAGTACTCTTTGTGTAATGATTCTCTGATCGAACTGTCTAACCCTGGAGCGAGTGGTTCAATCTTCTATGTTTCGAGTGATGATGAGTTCATCATTAAAACAGTCCAGCACAAAGAGGCGGAGTTCCTGCAGAAACTCTTGCCTGGCTACTTCATGGTACATTTTGCTTGTAAATTTTTTTTGTGTGATCATGTTTGCATGTCTGGTTGTCTATGAAAATAGAATTTGTTTAAGATGCATACATACATACTTCCGTACTTGTTGTGCTCCTGTTGCCTGACATTGTTTTTCTCTGCATCCTTTCTGCTTGGTACTAGAACCTGAACCAGAACAAACGGACCCTGCTGCCAAAGTTTTATGGTCTGTACTGCGTGCAGGCTGGAGGAAAGAACATCCGCATTGTGGTGATGAACAACCTGCTTCCGCGCTCTGTCCCTATGCATCTTAAGTACGACCTGAAGGGCTCCACATACAAGCGCAGAGCCTCTCCTAAAGAGAGAGAGAAAGGCGTGCCCACATATAAAGATCTGGACTTTATGCAGGACATGCCTGAGGGCATCCAGCTGGAGCCCGACAACTACAATGCACTCAGCAAGACAATCCAGCGAGACTGCCTGGTGAGTTTGTATGTGCAGTATTTAACTTTTTTATTTTTTTTTAAACGAACGTTGTTTTTAATAAAAGCACTTTAGAATCATGCTCAAACTGCCTTGTAGGAGGAAGGAAACTGTGTGCAGGAATGTGAGTGTGCACTATTTTAGGCTTACATTTTAACATTCCACATCCCATCATTAGACAATAGACTCTCTTTAGTTTGATAATGGGTGATGTGAAAGTTGGTTTGCACGCAACTTGTGGAGTTCAGAGTCATTAACTATATTGTGTGGTGGTGGTACAGTGGTAATCATTTGTGTGTAACAGTTGTTGCAGAGCTTTAAGATCATGGACTACAGTTTGCTGGTTGGAATCCATAATGTGGATCAAGCATGTCGAGAGCGGGTTGAAGCAGGGGATGGCAGAGGGGCAGAGGGTACAGTAACGCCTGATCAGCGGAGGCCACAGGCTCAAAAAGCTCTCTACAGCACTGCCATGGAGTCCATCCAGGGAGAAGCACGTGGGAAGGGCACACTGGACAGCGAGGACCAGTTAGTGTCCTAGTCCTAATACTGTCTTGTCCTCCTTCATATATTGTCTCTGTACACTTTGTTTTTTGTGAGTGTACTCTGAGTTAAATGTATTTTTTTTTTTTTCATTGCCTGTCTTTAGGTGGGGAGGCATTCCAGCCCGGAACAGTAAAGGAGAGAGGCTTTTAGTTTACATTGGCATTATTGATATTCTGCAGTCATACAGGTAATCCAACATCTGATTGGCTGTGGTTGTTCAGTCAGTAATTCATTTGATCTCTTTGTTAAATTTGATGCTTGTCAGTAGGGTTGAACTGATCAATCTTGAACACAAGCATATAATTGTAACCAGAATTTAATTTTTTTTTTTAGCTCAAACAGGCATTACTCAATGCTGCCCTTCAAACTTGTTGTAGCATGCTTTAGCAAGTGTTTATTTCCACAAGACCCACAACATTTCTCAAATATTTTTACTCAATATTATGTTTACATATTTGCCTCGACCCAGTGCGCACTCTGTTTGTTTTGACATAACCGTGATTGTGAAAACTAACAACTGTGGAAAATAATTGAGATCAGCATTAATTATTTAATTCTGAGTTGGGCTGATGCAATTCTCGCAAGTTTCAAATACAGTGACTTCATTACACTGGTGACTTTGATGCCTTTGCCTACCATATTAAGACGAATGCATTTCTTTTAGGTAAATATGATGTCTGCCTTAGAGATGATGATTTGTCATGGTGTTGTGGTTCACTTCCTTTTCACTCACTGTTTTCCTGAAAATTTGCTTTTGTAGATTTATCAAGAAGTTGGAGCATTCTTGGAAGGCGTTGGTTCATGATGGGGTAGGTTAGCAATCAGTCTGTTATTGGATCACTTTAATTCAGCATATTTTAGTAGCATGTCATTTAAAAAGGTTGCAGGCTGCTGACTGTACTGTCCAGGAATTAATGTAATTATTGAATTAATGGTTATTTGATTTGGTGAATTTTGATGACTGGTTGTTTTTCAGGATACAGTGTCTGTCCACAGACCAGGGTTCTACGCTGAGCGATTTCAGCGCTTCATGTGCAACACAGTGTTTAGGAAAGCATGTAAGGCTTTTAATTTTTTTCATCCTCATGATCATCTATTTTTTCTGGAATGTTACTGTCCTGTCACTATTGACCATTTAGCCATGTACCACTTGCAATGTACAGTGTTTATTAAATCTGGAAATGGTAAATGTTTTTCTTGATTTTGGTTTGTGCTGTTATCTGTTTCCAGTGAAGTCGTCCCCATCTAAAAAGAGTCGGGGAGGCTGTGGTCAGAGTGTGGTCAGGAGGCTTGCCATGGGCAATGCTCCCCCAACAGCCCAGTCGAGCAGCCACACAGTAACGGACACTCGCTTCGTCTACCGGCCTCACTTTCTCCAGACTGATGCAGATGCAGAGAGCGGTAAGTGATGAGAAGGAAACTGGGGCAGGATAAATCAAGCCATGTGTTAAATCATTGTTAAATGAAGAAATTGATACTATATGTAAGTTTTTATTTAGTAATTTATTTATTCCCCCCCACAGGCATGCAGTCAGGCAGACCCGATTTGCTTCCTAGGACCCCTCCCTTGGCTGGAACGTCCAGTGAATTTGCAACCACTAACTCTTCACTGCCCCCACTTAGGTACCTTCACACCAGGCTTACTCTGTGTAGTACCGGCCTATTTATTATTTAGTGCTCTTTATGGAGTGTGTTTATTTGGTATTTATCAATAACCACATTGTGTTATTTGTGCAGGTCAGTAGGGGTGGAAGTGCACAAATCTGCAAGCACAGAACCTGAAAATAGCACCCCATACAGGTAAAACTATTCACAAGCTTTAGTATATTTAGAAAAAAAACAAGGATGTTTAATTAATGCTTTAAGTCTGCTCTTGGTCTTACAGTTTGGAATCTGAAGCTTTGGATGATCAGTTAGGTAATGAAGATGCCATTTCTCTTAAAGACATCATTCCAGAGACCAACATTTGTTTTGTAAGTCCCTTCATGATCTATATTGGACAGGAATTTTCTGGTGGCTATCAAAACAGAAAATGATTGTTTTTGTTGTTTTCCTCAAAAACAGTAAACCTGAAGAAGTGTTGTGGAGGGGGAAGAAAATGGGGGAAGATCTTCAAATCAAATGAATGATGTGCCCTAGCGTCCTGTGGGAGAGCACTGGAAGAAAGGCCAAACCTTTTGGAATGACTCCATAGTGGTTCAGAAGAGAAGTAGACATGAAGACAGTGTAAGAGAGGCTCTCTTCTCTCTCTCCAGCACAGGGGTATGCTGCTATAACTCCAGCTGTTAACTACAAATTCCTTCTTGAAGTTTCAGAGTCACCTTTCTCAGTCAAATGCTTCACCTGGCCCTTAAACACACTTCATGCCAATCCAGTGTTGGTACACACACTTTACATGCACAAAGAAATCAGTCTGGTGAAAGCATATTTGATGTATACTAAAATGAGTTATGTTCTGTTTTCTGACATTTTGAATTGATCAGAGGTTTTGTTGATCAAGTTTTACTATCTCGCACAATGCTGATGCTGGGTGTTGGAGATTTTCAGATCAGAGATTTCATGTGTCTGATGAATTTGTTTCTTGATCCCTGTACTCGCCGGAATCAATCGATTGCAGATGAGTGTTCAGTAGAGGTAGATGAGGAGTTATACCAAGCATGTGGTTTGGTATTATTTGCTGCTCAAACTTCAGCTACATGGATTCTGTAGTTGAGACTTGATATTGAAAGGATCCATAATTACGTTAACCTGTTCACTACTACACTAACTCCACTGTTGTGGCTGGGACTGTTGACTCTGTAAGCTGCAGTGTTACATAATTTTTGACAGAACAGCTTGAAAGTGCAGAATCTCTTTACACTTGTGCATGTCCAAATGCTACATCACAAACAGGATTTTCACTTTCACTGTATTTTTATTTTTTATGTTTGAGAGTTAGTCCAACTCTGGATTTGTTTTCTGGCCTCTCCTCTGTTGAGATCTGTGCCCAACGAATCTAGAACAATGAAGACAAACTCAATCTTCCAGTTTCCAGTTACAGAAATTGTAGTTTTTGACATACTCTATATTTAAATGTTCAAAATTTCATAAGGCTTTTGTAAAAAGTAAAAGAAGAAAAAGAAAAAAAAAACACTACTTTTTTTTTTTTATTCTGATTGTGTGTCTTAATGTGTGTTTCTGTGCCAGTTGCTTTTTCGTTCATTTATTTATTTATTTTAGATGTTATTCAGCTCTTTGGCTTGCTTATTTGTGTTCATTTGAATTTGGTGTGTTATTTGTTTATTATTATTATTATTATTATTATTATTATTATTACTTTTTCCTGCCTTTCTCCCCTCTGCTTTAATACCCCCAAATAGACCAACAAATATTCAGGCATAAAATGTGGATAGGCATGCTAATCTGTTAAATATATCCACCTAATGTCAGTCTAATGCCAATGGCCTGTACTTTTGTAAATACCCTTTGTACATATTTCATGTGTGTGTGTTTTTTTAAATGTCTGAATACTTGTATGCTTAAACGACTAATGAGCTCTTATGAAGCAGTAGGTTTTGTTAAGAGTTGAGTCTAACCAATTAATGAAATATGCTTGTTGTGTCTGCTCAGCATGGCTGAATACAGTTATATTTACTGTATACCTTCTGGAAAGTGAATTCTGCTCTTTACAGAACATAAGTGAACTCTGTACTTGGACCAACTAGCATTAATTATGCAAACAGTTATTTCACTTTGATGCTGATGACTTTTAGTCATTGGTGTATTTGCAGACATTTACCTCATCTGAAAGTGCTGAACTCTACATACAGTGCTTTATTTTGCTCTATATTTGCTTTGTATAGTAAAGTAAGCCTTTTTCTAGAAACACATTTATTACCCTTGTTTTTGTTGTGCAGTTTAGCATTGTTATGCACATAGTGTGCATATGTGTGTGTGTGTGTGTGTGTGTGTGTGTGTGTGTGTGTGCGTGGTTTTCTTTTATTTGTTTTTTATTCCCAGCCCTGACATGGACAAAAACGTTGCTGTTTACTTGTATGCTATACCTGTACTTTGCTGTGCATTGTCTTATTCTTCTCAGCCCTGAAGCAAAAACGTTGCTGTTTACTTGTATGCTATACCTGTACTTTGCTGTGCATTGTCTTATTCTTCTCAAGAGAAGCATTGCATAGCTAATACATATACTGCTCTACGGAAGGATTTTAATTTTGTTAGGTGTTGTGTTTTTTTTAACTAGTTTTTGCACTGTGGGATGAAACATTCCTGCACTCTCCAGTGGGCTGCTGCGGTTAACCTGCTATTTTTGCAGCGCAGAACTATGGTCTTCCACTTGGATCTAATTAGCTGAAGGTGTATGTGAGTACAGCTGCGTGTGCGGTAATACAGTCTGAAAGGCAAGTACTTTCTTTAGTAGAATACACCAATATGACGCACAGTGCTCTCGTCCAAGGTAGCGGAAAGACACCAGACGCCAAGCTTCATCTTAGGCTTACAAGTAACTAAATCGTAAACAGAACAAACCTTTGTCTGTGGCCCGTTTTAAGTTTGAATTAGTGCTTAGAAAATGGTATGCGTGCAAAACATAAACAGTACAAATGTCCTGGCATACTGAAATTCCGTTCACAGTCCAGACACGTAGCCTGCCTAAAAATGAAACAGTTAATGAACCTATTGCTTTATTACGAATAGCTAGATATGTAAAGGAGATGTGGGCAATGGAGTCAACAGAGGAGGAGCTGGAAAAGAAACCAGTCGGTTTCTTTAACCAGATGAACAGTTTTAGTAGTAACCGCTTGTCCATCCCTTCTGTGAGATATTAAAAAGCAAAGAGAGGAAAAGGTTGGTGTTTTACAGGTTGGGTCTGGTTTTCAAAAAATGCCTTACTTGTCTTGCATCTCTTTCTAAAACTACTATAGCCGTCTTATGTACAGAGATTGTTCCTTCCCTGAGCACAAGTGGCATTTGAGACAAGAACTATGGAGTTATTTTACATGTATTAACAAAGAACAGAAAGTAGGAAATCATTATTCTTTGCACTCTGACTTTAAGACTTGTCAAGGCCGTTTTTGACTGATGCTATCAAAATGACTGAATAGGACTGCAGTGATGGGCATCAAAATAACATCAACACAAACATGGAGCTGCAGTCTATATAGACATTGAAATGATCCTTAAAACAAACAAGCAAAATGCAATGGATGCAAAGATGTGGATTGGGCTGCATCCATAATCCATAACTCAGAGTTGGGGTAGGAAAGCCACTGTTGCAAGTTGCAAGCATTTTGCATGGGTTAATGGAGGACTTGACTGACCTGACCCAGAGACAGGGACTTTTACGCTATGGATTTGGATGTGTGTGGTGCATTGGGCAAATGGTTTGCA
Source organism: Prochilodus magdalenae (assembly GCA_024036415.1). Taxonomy (NCBI): domain Eukaryota; kingdom Metazoa; phylum Chordata; class Actinopteri; order Characiformes; family Prochilodontidae; genus Prochilodus; species Prochilodus magdalenae. Next base: position 60,743 of record JAMWET010006624.1, on the reverse strand, counting down.
CAATTTCTTACAGTCAAGCTCATGTCTGGTCTGCAGGTCGCCGTAATTGGGCACGTTGCAAAGTGACGAAGCTTACAGGCCTAATCAATAGAATATCCATTTTAGTTCGCTTAATAAACATTTGCTCTTTGTCAAAAAAAAAAGAAAAAAAAGAAAAACTGGTCCCAAATCGACTTTTCATGTCTCAGTGATCCTTAATTATGTTTACAGCCTGCTTAAATCTCATCTCAGCTTTTCTTTGGTTTGCTACGACACAAAAAATGTATGTTTTTAAAATTAAACGGAACTGGCAGAAATTGTAACTTCATATGTTGCTACACCACCATGATTAATAACAGTTTTTTTTGTTTGTGTGTTTTGGTTTTTTAGACTAGGCTAGGAGCAAGACGTACTATAGCACTAATTGGTTATTCATGCTGTTGTGTGATTTGTGCAGCAGATGACTTCTCTAACCATGGTGCATTCCTGGTGTCTTCAGTCTTGTTGCTTGTTTTCGTTGACAGCGTCTGCTGAGGTTGTAAAATCCTGACCTTTTGAGTCCTTTTCGACCTCCTTGCAAATTCAAGTTGCAAACATGATGTTTGTAATATCTAGCCTGTGCGCAGTACAAAGCCTTACTTGTGAGTCTGCGTTTAAAATTTCAGCATGAACTCACTAGCCTGCTTCTTGTAGTGGTATTTGTTTGACTACTTGTTCAGTTTATAATTCTCAACATCAGAATTACTACAGTTCTCTGATCAGATTAACACAACCTCAAGGGAAGTGGCTGTAGATTTTGTCAGTGTGGTTCATTCACTGGACTGAAATGTAACTGAAATTGAGAAGGTGAATGCGCAGTTCTTTGGCACAGTACCTGAAATCGTTTTCAGTGTTTTTGTTTTACTGAACAAATTCCAAACTAGACTAATGCACAACAGACACATCAGCCTTGCACAATTCACTGAGGATTGTATGCTGGCAACAAAGACACTACATAAGCATATAAACTATTGCAATATGAGCATTTCAGCCAACATGAGTTTTGGTAATCATATTTATTACAGACTTTTTTGTACCTCTGTAGGATTACATGCGTTTTAAACATTCTGTGTACTGTAGATGATTGTAGTACTCATGTAAACAAACAGTCGTTTTCGAAACTGCATTTCTGCAAGAGTGGAGTTTGACACTGTACACTGTTTCAGGCATTTTTAGGTTGTGTTTAAGGTATTACACATTACAGTTCTGTAAAAGCTCTTCCTGTTGTTTTTTTAAACATTTGAATGTCTGGCAATTTCAGGATGACTGACTGCCGTAAATGCTTCGATGGCTATATTTTTACTTGGCCTGTGTAAAATGTGTATATGTATATAAGCAGTCACAGAAATGCCTTGTTCCCTCTCTGTGTCCACCGCCTGTCTTTCCAGCCATCTTTTGTGATGTGATGGTGGTGGTGTTTTTCACATTGTCTCTGATTGATTGTAAATTGGCTAAAATGCATTAAAATAATAATAAAAAAAATATTTTCTAAATCCAGCCTGTTTGCCTGTTCCTTGGACAGACTGCAGTAATCCATAGACGATATACCTGCACTCACAGAGCACTTTATTAGGAACACCGTCTGTGAACACTGATTGTCCCCTTTACTGATAGGAGCATTTTGTAATTCAACAGGCACGACGGCAGACATTTAGCGAGCAGTGATGCCCTACATGAGTCATCCTGTTAACGACTACCCTTAACACCAGGTCAACGTGACCCAAGAATGCAACTGTGTTGTGCTGGACTGTCTTGGAGTAACTCAGAATGGCAGCGAGTCATCTTCAGTGATCCCACTTTTGTCTCGGACGACCAATAAATCACGTGTCTAGAAGGCCTGGTGTCACTCCACCTACAACCCTACAACAAATCTGTAGGAACGGCATGAGGATATTCAAGATGCATGGGCTGGATTATCACAGGACAACATTAGGAACCTCTTCAACTTCATGTATCTGGCAGGCTGGGTTAGCAAACATGGTGTCCCAGTGTCCTACCTCTGTAGGTGTAGTTTACAGGTGTAGGTGTAGACACTACCTCTGTAGGTGTAGTTTAATAAATATTGCCCATATCAGTCTAAATATAGCAACATTTATTGTCCCTAGTAACCTTTATCTTCCTCCCAAACAGCATTGCAATCAGACACTTATATCTGAGTGCAGCTATCCTGTTGATGATGAGTGTAACTCAGCTTGGAAACAAAATTCTGTATCTACTGTTTAATGTAATGCAATGCATCTAATTTTAAATTCAAGATTAGAGTTAATCATAACAGAATATAGGTCCACTTTCTCACAGCCTGTCGTATTTTTAGTGTAGAGTCAGCAGTTCTGCAGGTGAGACCGATGGGTTGGTGTTTACAGTGGTGGTCATGTGATCACACAGCTTCTTTCTGATTGGTGGAACTGCTGCCGTTGCAGTTAAGCTAATGTTAGAGCCATCTCCAGTCTACTGTCCCAAACTAGCGCTTCCTCACAACAGCTCCCAACTGATGAGATAAAGGTCTCATCATAACAGGAGTGTCTTCGTTGGAGTAGGTTGTATATGTAGAGAGCAGAGAGGAGCTTAGTGCAGCACTGAGAAGACTGAACTGCGCTCTCTGTGGTCTGTATGTGCAACGAATGTGTCAGGAGTTCATGGAGCTGCCTGCTGTCTCTCGTCTCCGGACTAAACGCTTGGGATGAGTGTGAAAGAGTGCACAGAGGAGGGGTGTTGAGTGTGTGCGTGAGAGCCAGACGGAGCAAAACAGCAAAGTCAACATTTTCTGGGTCCAGCTTAACCGGGTACCGCAGAGAGGGAGAGGGGGAGGGAGCGCAAGAGTAAGAGAGAGCCAGAGAGTGCAGGGGGTGGGGGCTTCTAGCAGCACCGCACCGTCATTACAAGTCCAACAGTAGCTGCGACGCATTATTGCAGTATAGGAAGGAGACGCACAGAAACTACTGCGCTACTCCAGAAGTGCCCCCACCCGCCCCCTCCCGCTGATACATGCGCGCACACACGCACTGAGCAGCCGCAAGAGAGGACGGTGCTGGCTCTTACGGCTCTGCGACCCGGGCCATCATCATTAGACGGGGCACTCACAGATTTCCAGGGAGGACTTGTGTTTCCCTTGTGTGTTTGCTGAACGCGTAGCGTCTCTTGTTTCTCTTTTCCCTTCCGAATGTAACTGCGGTGAGTGGACTGGACAGAGCTGTGGCCGGACACTGTGTTTAGGTGAGGGGGATATTCTCGCCTTCCTAATGCGCCACTGCTGCTGAACCGCCGCTCACAGCTCTGCAGCAGCTGCTGCAATCTCCAACGCGCAAAGCCATCTGTCCCGTCAACACTGGCTGTCTTTTTCCCTCCCTATTCTTCTCGACTTTTTCCTCTCCTCTTCTTGACTAGAGACCCTTCCCCTTTTCTACTCTCCTTCCCTGCCTCTCTCTCTCTGCCCCCTCATCTTCACTGAGGCGGCCCATCGGAAATCGCTGCGCACACGATGTGAGTACCAATGCGGATTTTCCCCTGACGCGTTTCGTACCGCGCGCGCCCTTATAGAGATGCTAATAAACGTGGATCCAGTCACTTGTTCGTCTCGCCAGCAAACTTCGGTTTTCCATACCCTCTTTTGTGCTGGTTATAACTTTAGTGCATGTTTCCACAAAAGAGTTGGCTTCGTGTTTGCGCACAGAGTGTGTTACGCATGTATTGACTTGCGGGACAGACTCTGCCCCACTGGCAATATCGTATTGCTGCGAGGTCCCTTAACGTCAATAACATGTACCATTTATTATTTTAACGGTTAAGCTGCCCTGTTAGAGAGCACAAACATAGTGGAGTCATTTTTAGAAATTCCATTATCTATATGGAATATCTATCTATCTATCTATCTATCTATCTATCTATATATATATATATATATATATATATATATATATATATATATATATATATATATGTAGTACACATACTTTGAATGCATTCAGCCTGTGATGCACTGCACCAGAGCCTGCGCACTACAGCCTGAGTTCAATGCAGTAGTGTAGTTTTTGTCCGTGGCTTGTGGCTGTTTTGGGGTTCTCATTAGTCATAGTCACCCAGTGTGCATCACCGCTCAGCAGTCCGAATGGGTCACTGCTCACTTTGTAAGAAACTCCCCAGCCAGAACGCAACACCTTTACACTGTGGTATAGTTATACGTCTCCTCGCTCTCTTTTCAGGTCGGCTCCAGATGCTGCGGCTCCTGCAGGGGCTCCTGGGGCCCCTGGTGCACCTGGAGGAGAGGGTGCCCCAGGTGGCGGACCCCCTCCCGCACCACCAAACACCTCCAGCAATCGGCGGTTACAGCAGACTCAGGCACAGGTGGAGGAGGTGAGCACACAGGAGCAAAAAATAAGTAGAGAAAGGTGGAGCCAGAGCGTGAGTCACGAATAAACGGCTGGAATCTCAGAACTACAGAATTGGTCATAGAATTAAAACCTCGGTCAAAGTAAGAACTGTTAGCTTCAGTTTGAAGGTATTACATTTTTACTGAGTGAAGTACATTATGAACTTAACTCTTTTTGTTCTCCCATTTCAGGAAAACATGCACATGTGGATATAGTTTAAAGCTTCAGTTGGCATATTCGGTTGAAATCTGCTCAGTCAATGACTAGATCACTGGACAGTGGGTATCTGATGATGCTTGGCCAAGTCTAATGAATTACAGTTTCTGCTTGCTAGAGAGACTGTTTGCTACAGTCTCCAGTAAGTGGAATGCATGCCTAGTTGGCTTCAGGTCAGATGACTGACTTGGCAAGTCAAGAGCATTCAAGAGTTTAGGGCCTGAAAACGTCTATAGTTGCTTTAGCAGTATGTGCTGGTGCAGGGCGAAGTGTGCTTTTCGGTGTCCTGAGTTTATTGATTGGATCTGAGCATTTCAGATGGCCTTTGCTTTTTCTTCCTCTGCACATTCCTGGGGTAGTGTTTTTAATTGAAAGTATTAAGTCATTTATGTCTTTAGTTTTCCATTGACTGACAAGCTGACACTACACTGCCCTGACTAGTTGATTTCATTGGTAATGTTTTGGCTAGGATTTATTGAACTTTTTAACATCTTGATGACCTGTATTACTAGCATTGATGTTTCGGTGGTCTTCATGTTGAGAGTCAGCACCACCAGACTGCATTAGCTAATGATGCAACAATACACAGGCCAAGAAACAACCTACATGTTAATAGTTCAAATACCTCCGATCCACTGAGGTGGAGGGAGTATGTGTATGATATATTAACCAATATAGCTGGAACTACTTTTCTATTAAAGCTGGCAAACAAAACTTTAATCTTACAGGCTAGTCATTGTTTCATTTCAAATCCAAAGTGGTGGAAAAATGAACCATACCTAAAAAAACGTATTACTTTTGTGGACTGCACTGCATTTTAACAGCACACACCTTATGTGTGGCACCTATGGCACTTATGACTTATATATATTTAAATACTGTATATATATTAAACAATCAAAATAAAAAGTGCTACATTCATTGACCTAATTGGCTGTCCTGTGCAGGTTGTGGATATTATGCGTGTGAACGTGGATAAAGTCTTGGAGAGGGACCAGAAGCTGTCTGAGCTGGACGACAGGGCTGACGCTCTGCAGGCTGGAGCCTCACAATTTGAGAGCTGTGCTGCTAAGCTGAAGAACAAGTACTGGTGGAAAAACTGCAAGGTGAGGAAGCAAAATCAAGCATCTCCATTATATTCACCAAAATGTTAAGCCTGAAGCGCAATAACTGTTTGATTTGAATGATTATAAAAACTGTTCATCTACAGACATGTATAAAGATGGAGTTTAAGATACAGAGAGAGATCTGATCATTATCTGGTCATTGTTCTAACGCAGATATTTTAGCCTATGACTTGTATATGTTTAGAGTACTTTATTTAGGTAGATCTTTAAGCAACATCACTAACCTATGTTACTAAATTGCAGGGGAACAAATGCTTTAATATTAGTTAATATGCTTTCCATAATTTTCATATAGACTATGAACAAATAGGATTCTTATAGACATGATATATTGATGAAGGAGATCAAGAAAGAATATTACAATCCTTAAAACAGTCGGCTAGCCAGGTTATACACAAATTTAAGCCTACCTACTAATGCTGGTTACACTGCTCCTGCAGTCACTAATCTATTTAGTTAGTAGTCCATATTTGGCTAGTACACTGCTAGTTCACCTACAAGCTTAATTTAAGCTTAGTTAAAAGTAGAAGTTCATGTATATATCAGCTCAGATGGGAAAGACCTAATACATAGACAGTGTAGTGTTCATAAGTTACCTTATTAGTACATTTATGCCCCTGAGATTGATTAATCCATATGAGCAAACACTTTGTGATAAAAATATGGTTAAATATTTATTTGTATTTTTAAGTGAATTGTTTGTACTGGCACCCTGTTTTATGGTAAAACCGCTTTATGTACTTTGAAAGTTTCAGAACACCATCTGGACAAAAAGGGCTTAATTCCAAAAAACATTATATTATAGGATATATATTTTGGATATCACAGTATATATTGTTGGTAGTGGGCTTTGTGCAGCTGAAAAAGTCAATGCAATATTATACTTATATCAGTGTACTATAAAAAATACTACAAAAAAATAAAGGGAACACTTTGAAAACTCATCAGATCTCAATGGGAAAAAAATCATGCAGAATATCTTTCCTCATATAGACTGGGTAATGTGTTAGGAACGGAAGGATGCCACATCGTTTGATGGAAATGAAAATGATCACCCTACAGAGGGTTGAATTCAAAGACACCCTGAAAATCAAAGCAAAAAAATGATGTAGCAGGCTCGTCCATTTAACCCACACTCCACTGCAGCAACTCAAAATGGTACTCAGTAGTTTGTATGGCCTCCACATGCTCCTAATGAGACGACGGATGGTGTCCTGGGGGATCTCCTCCCAGATCTGGACCAGGGCATCACTGAGCTCCTGGACAGTCTGAAGTGCAACCTGGTGGTGTCGGGTGGACCGAAACATAATGTCCCAGAGGTGTTCTATTGGATTTAGGTCAGGCGAGCCGGTGGGCCAGTCAATGGTATCAATTCCTTCATTCTCCAAGAACTGCCTGCATACTCTCGCCACATGAGGCAGGGCGTTGTTGTGCACCTGGAGGAACCCAGGACACACTGCACCATCGTAGGGTCTGACAACGGGTCCAAGGATTTCATCCTGATACCTAATAGCAGTCAGGGTGCCGTTGTCTAGCCTGTAGAGGTCTGTGCGTCCTTCCAGGGATATGCCTCCCCAGACCATCACTGACCCACCACCAAACCAGTCGTGCTGAATGATGTTGCAGGCGGCATAACATTCTCCACAGCGTCTCCAGAGCTTGTCACGTCTGTCACATGTGCTCAGGTAAAACCTGCTGTCATCTGTGAAAAGCACAAGGCGCCTGTGGCGGATCTGCCAATTCTGGTGCTCTGTGGCAAATGCCAATCGAGCTCTACGGTGCTGGCCAGTGAGCACAGGGCCCACTACAGGACGTCGGGCCCTCAGGCCGCCCTCATGAGGCCTGTTTCTGATTGTTTGGTCAGACACATTCACAGCAGTAGGGCTCTGGCAGTGCTCATCTTGTTCCTCCTAGCACAAAGGAGCAGATACTGGTCCTGCTAATTTCATTAACACCAGAGCAGCTGAAACTGATTTACAGCCCTCCCTACTACTTAACTGACCAGATCAATATCCCTGAAGTTGAACTGAGTTGATGCTATACTCTGATTAAAAAGTGTTCCCTTTATTTTTTTGAGCAGTGTACTTCATAGCACCTTTATTACAGAAAGGGAATGCAGGGTTTTGTGATGACGGGATTGTGAATTGTTACTGCATGTAAAACAGATACTTTTGCAAAGCGGTTTCAACTTATTACAGCCTGAAAATGTGACATAGCCTGGATAAAAGGCAACACTGGATTATGTTCCAATGTTGAGAACACACAGGTGATCCAGCTCCGTGTTTTATAAGATGCTGATTCTGCAGTGAGCTTGCTTAATGCACCCTGTCTCTCGCTGCTGCTTTTAGTGCCTACTAATGCAGACAGTCTGTGTACCTAGTTTTAGAGACACACACGGGACAGCCGTATGAGGCCTGTCCTTGGTCATTTTTTGTGCTCTCTGTTTAAAGATGTTGTGTTGCTTTAAGACATTCCCACAGTGGACAAACTCGGTGTGTGTGCATGTATGAGTGCTGGTATGGTGATGTGTCATGTGTCTTTTCTTTGTCTTTAGATGATGATTATGATGGGCATTATTGGGGTCATTGTGGTCGGAATAATCTTCTGTGAGTATCACTGTAACTTTCACATCTTGTAGGTTATAAATATGGGTCATATTATTTTGTACCATTGGCTTGACGGGTGATTGGTTGATTAGGGATACATAATAAATATTACATATGGCACCTCATTTATAGAACCTGGGCCAAAACTGGGAATGTCCTGTGTATCACCAGTAAAAATGTAGTACACACAATATATTTTAGCATAAAGCTTTTACCATGCTGTTACTACATAATCGGTACATGTCTTCATGTGTACTGTTACCTACTGTTTTGATACTGTAACATCAAAATCATGACTCTGATGGATGAATGGACAAACTAAAATGCTCCAGAATTGCTTGAAATTTGAATCTTTGAAATCTTGTTACATTAATTTACATCTTAAGAGCACTGAGCTATAAAGTTATTTATAATAATATAAAGTACTTTCAAAAACTGATGTTTTTGCTGATGATGTGAAAAAGGTTATGAGTATTGGTAAAGATACCAATCTATGAATCTTAACTAATGCACTTTATTTTGCATTTACATTACATTAGTCAACCATTTTAGACCCTAGTCATAAAAAATGTATAATAAAGATTAAATTTAACTTAATAAATTGTTAGTTAATACTAATTTTTAATTATTTATTTATATAATAATAATTATTATTATAAGATTATTATAAAATATTGTTTGTTAATACTTAATATTAATAGTTGGTATTTCCTAAAACTATAAAATGTCTCAATAACGGAACTCAGAAACAAATTTCGAGTTTAGGGGTAAGGGTTAAACTTTTTGAGGTAAGGGGCTTTTTTGGTTAAACTTGGCTTTTTTTCCCACTAATTTTCACAATTAGTGGAAAAAATAAGCCAGAATGCAATGGAGTGCATTTGACATCAATCTGTTACTTAGTATTGTGTATTTTAGACAGTTATATATTTACAGCAGTTATTTAACTGGCATTTAATGCTAACTATTTGGAAAAAGTATATTTTCTGTCCATCTCAGTTTTAACAGGCTAAGCCTAGCTAAAACATACTACTGTAAAACTACAGTGGGCTGACAGAACCTTTTTAGCACAGTTAGGACGCAGTAATTCTGCAGTTAAAATAAAATAATTCATAATTAATCCCACAGTGGGGAAATTTAAACAATTATATGTTATTTCCTCTCAGTGAACTGACATGTTGTTTTGGATTAGTCTTCTTGTTGTGGCTTCAGGGTGTGCATGTTTAAGGCCCGGACTGGACCACCTCAACCCAAGCTCAATAATTCATCACTTTAATTACTGTGAATTATTCATTTCGTGCAGCTATGCCCAGCCTATGGCCACTCAGAAAGCAATCCGCACTGTACCTGAGCATGCTGTTTGACTTTCTGTAATGATCTGTGATGTAATATCCTGATTCGTTTATCCTGTTTGCTCTGGGTTTTCATTCTTTTTCTTGTCTTTTCTAATGTTTTGTGTCTGTGTCTTTCATGTACAGTGTATTTCTTCTCATGAGCTGACCCAGCTTACAGGGAGGAGGAAATCAAAAAGGAGGCAGAAGAAAACAAAACAAAAAAGACCACTCATGTAAAGTCCATGCCTTGTCCTGTTACCCCCCACCTTCCCGCCCCCATCTCTTCTCTCTTCACTTATAAGCCATCTGGTACTCCAGTGTGACTGTACTCAGCAGATCAGCAGATTCATAGGGAGCTAACCATTCTGCCTAGCCGGCAAAGCTTTTACCTGCTCTTGCAGTATGACGTCCTCTAACTCCCTCCTGCGGCATTACACACACACACACACACAAAGCATACTTGGAATATAAGGAGAGTGAGAGAGTGTGTGTGTGAGGGTGGCTGAGAAAGGATGAGGAAAGCGGAGACAGTGGATAAGAAAAAGAAAATGTGTGAGTGAGACTGCATAAACAATAAGTGACACCAGAACACTGAAAGCAGGGTGACCATGATCCTTTCTCTTCCTGCAAAGCCAAAACATCCTCATTTGACCTTCCAAAGCCTTCAGGAATCAGTTTGTGAGCTGATACCAGCATGTCTAACAAAACATCAGAGCCTGCCACCATAAAGCCATGACCATCAGCTTCTATTTACTACTGTAAACAAGATAAACGAGAAGAAATTGAACTTGCTGTTATTGTACATGTGTAATTGTGACCTCATTCATTGCAGAAAGAAGCTTCTATTCATATTTAGCTATACCCATCTTTTACTACTACCCCTGTCCACTTCTCGTGGAGCAGAATAAAGACATGACTTTTACACAGTAGAAGTTGATGTGGAGGCCGAGACTGCAATACAGAGAGAAGAGCGTAGTGATGGTCAGGATGATTTTTAAATATAGATTCAGAACATAAAATACATTTAGGCAAAAACATAGACATTTTCATGCATAGAGATGCATTTACAGTACTGAGGCTGCTGATGCTGTAAGTCACTTTAAGATTGTATTATTTCTTCTATGGCTTATTGTTTAAATATAAAACTTAGTTGAAAGGTAGAAAAAAAAGACAAAAATGAGTAAAAACATGGACAGACAGCCCACACACACCAGTACATACACACATTATTAAGTGTTAGAAATTAATTTGTGTCTAATGACTTGCATGGAAGACACATTGTTAGAGTCTTATTCTGTAAGGTTGATTTCCTGAACTACTGCCTAATGTACAGCTCTGATAGAGAAACTCCAAGGCCTCCATCATCAGTGTACAAAACATAAAACGTGTGAACTTGCCAAAATGAACACTTCCCCATTCAATCATTTATAAGAACGTGATAAGGAAAGGAAAAAGTAATTCCTGGAAATGCCATGTAATATGCTATTTTAAACTAGATTTCTTCACAGACACAAACTTTATTATTTTTCTATTCAGTACAGCTGTTGGATATTGCAAAGACTGTCATTTTTTCATTGCTTTGACTGATTTTAACAGATTGTAGGACACGTTGCTAAATGTAAATGCTATTTATGAATGATGTAGCAGTGACCAACTGGTAAACAGATCATTTACAATCATCTAGTGAATCCAGAGGAGAATTTAGAAGCATGCTTATTTGCCCTAACACTTTTGCTGATGCCAATAAAAAATTCTATAAACTGTACGTGTTATCATTTTAATGTAAAAACAACAAACAAAACAACAGAGAAACAGTAGAAAAATAAAAAGGAACAATGTAAAATATATATTTCACTGTTGGGACAAAACCTTGTATAAGTGGTTGGTGTACCTCAGCGGATAACACCACTACCTGCCAAGTAGCCACCACCACACGTGGGAGACTGGGGTTCGAGTCCCGGGCTGAGTGACTATGCTGTGCTACACCAATATAAGTCCGTGGGCAAGACTCCTAACACTACATTGGCCTACCTGTAATATGATTAACCTTGTAAGTCGCTCCGGATAAGAGCGTCAGCTAAATACCGTAAACATAAATATCCATTTCTGTCGTTTATGCAATTATTTACATAAAAAAACCTCACACTTTTCATAAGGTAAATAAAAGTTTTGGTTGTTGGATACAAGGTTTTGTCCTGACAGCAATTATATATATATATTTACAACAATCAAATTTCTGCTTAATTTACATCTTTGCATGTGTATGTAAATGTACACCCATTTGGAGAAACAAACAACAACAACAAAAAAAAAAAACCCTAAACTCTGTTAAATAAGTTCATTTCTTGCCCTTTTATTCCTATTCAGAAGTGGTCTTCAGCACCTATTGATAAACAGATAAAAAAGAAACTTCACCAACTTGCTAATGTGGCAAACTATGCATATGCATGGTGGGGTGAATCTCATTTATATAACCGGTCTTTAATTAACTATGAGGACATAATGTTATTCAGCCCATAGAGCGGTTTTGACTAAGAGTCTAAGCCTGCTTGAGAGACGTTGTAGAAAATGACTGCATAAAGTTTTAAAATGCATGTAAAGTTGAGACATACTTCATAAAAACATCCACAGCAACATATCTATCTTTAATACTGATATCGCATGGTATTACTTTTTTAATGCATCTGAAGAACATTTCATAGTCCAGAGAAATGTAAAGTGCTTACCTATCTTGATGCCTGATATAAAAACAGTACCGACAGGATCAGTGTGGCTAGGATCATCCAGTAGTAGTTACCTGCTGAATTCATGAATAGAAAAAAGTTAATGTTTCTGTCATTGTATTCTGTGTAGTTTCAGTGTTAAGGTTCTCTGTAATACTCTCAGACTGTTCCCAGCAGTGGAGTAACATTTTATATGTTGTTACATTTGAGAGTTATTTCTCATACACTACAAAACTATGTCCTCAGGCTTGTATGGCACTTTACAGTCGAATGCTGGACTATAAAATTCACTTGTCCTGGTGAAGTTCCCTAACCTGGTTCAGGTGGTTCTACTCTCAAGCTGACATCACTGGGTACTTGCAGGGAAAAGTGGGAGACCCTGCAGGTGAGGGTGGTTCCAGGTGGGTGTTCAGAGGGGCGGATGATGAGGAAGGATGACAAAGAGTAGGTTCCATCATTGTGCTGACGGTGGCTGGAGAGAGCGGCTTTCTCCGTCAGAGAAATGCTCTCTGTCTCAGAGGGGGGCTGAGATAACCACTCCACCTGCAGGAGCACATACACAAAAACTATAATCAGCTCATTCAGAAATCATCAAAAGCACAACCATGCTTGATGCCATTTCATAATTTTATGAGGACTGCAGAGCTTAATGCACTGTTACTAGAGCCAGCAGAATGCTGTGATCAATGTTCTGGCTACAGAAAGCTACAAATGAGGTTGACTCAAACCCTCGCTGCTGCAAAGGCTTATCTAACAAACTTCACTTGAGATAACATAGTCATCAGCTAGGTGGTGCCTGGGGGTACTCCAAGACCAAGAACCAGCACTAAAGCGAGCAGAAAGAAAGAACAATGCTAATCCAGCAGGGGAGCTGTAGAGGTTTGCTTCAGCACACTCTTGCAAGGTTTGATAATTACGTGATGAGTTAAATCATACATATACATATATATGTGGGCAGCACAAGGTCCTAAGTGTGCAAAAGGGCCCTAGTGTTGTCCACCTCCTCCCTAGAGCTCGCTTTATTATTTTGGAAGATCCATTAGCATTGTACAGGTTTGACAGCACAGTGCTACACTTAACACAGCCTTTTTCATCTACTACCTGAGGTAACACTATCTGATCTCAGCAGATCATTGTATCTGCATATGATGGATTGGGTCTGAATAAAAAAGCGCTAAACTGAGCAGTGCTGGATCCCTGAAGGCCTAGAGTTTGACATCCTTTTCTGAAGGCTTTTTAGACTGCACTTTATTATAGGGCTATGCATAATGGGTCAGTTATCCTCAGTGTGAAGACAGTTAATACTCAGCAGCAGATGTGATCGTCAACTGATACCCTGTCAATTTACTTCTTTAGCTTGTGTACATTACTTTCATGTAAATAATAAAAATACACAAAATAAAAGTTGCATCTTAAAACTAAATTTGGCAATAGTAATAACGTGGACTGCTCTGATGTAACAGTCGTGGGCTGGAGGTTAGGGAACCAGCCTTGTGACCGGAGGGTTGCCGGTTCGATTCCCTGAACTGACAGTAACGACTGAGGTACCCTTGAGCAAGGCACCTAACCCCCAACTGCTCCCCGGGTGCTGTGGATAGGGCTTAAATGCAGAGACTTGTAAATTTCCCCACTTGTGGGATCAATAAGGGATTAAAATCTTAACTATTAATGTGGAACTGAACACATTTCAGTTAAGTAAATTCTGTCCCAGTCACTTGTGTACGTGTGTGTGCGTGATCTGAATCATCAGATTTAAGCGTGGGTTGATGTAAAGGGCATACATTCACATCCAGGGGGTAGTAACGCTCACAGTGACAGCTTAGCTTCTGAGGCGACTCAGCATCCTGAAATATCACTTTCTTTTCAGAGAGAAAGACTTTAGGTGGCTCTGAGAATAATAAAACAGAAAGACAGAAAGAGATGAGGGGATAACAGATCAATAGATAATAACAGTACACAGTTATGAAGGGGCTGGCAAGGTGGGAGCCAAAGACACATTCTCAAATAGAAGGTCCGACTGACATATAAGAGACTTACGTGTGATGTGCAGCTGAACAATCTGCTGAGTCTGAAATGCTCCAGAGCTAATGGTGCAGATGTATGTGCCCTCGTCGGAAACCTTTAAAGTCTTCATGGTCAGAGATGCATTTCCATCCCTCAGCAGTAGGGTCGAGTCTGCGCTCACCCCTTCTCGCTCCACTTGCACTGCCAGCAGAAATATGAATGAGAAAATGATACACAAACTGCTACATGTAGCTGCTGGCCCTAGTCGTAGTCCTGTCTCATAAATACACTTTATACCTGAAAAGGTGCTAGCATTGAGTTTGCCCTCAGGAAGAAAAAGAAGCAAGCCAACCCTCAACAAGAAACGCGTATTAAAGCAAAAAAAAAAAAAAAAAAAGCAACAAAAATAGCAGCAAAATGACTTAATATTGGGGCTTCTTTCCACCTTGGGAGAATAGTGAAGGGTGGGGATTGTGTAGACTATATATAGGATGGAGTCCATCATCTTACATACTGTTTTGTTAAGCTCTACTTTTTAGAATATAAAATAACAATAACTGTACAGCAGTCTTCAATGCACTGACCAATGAGGTACATGAACCATCTGAAAACAAAGGTTCATATGGATGTCTGTTTCCATCTCAAAGCTATTTCCTAACCAAGCTGAACAGAAAGGCACACCAGACTCAGTGGCAACAGTCTGAAGTAACACAGGAATAACACTGGTCAGATTTGAGACCACTATTACAGTGCAGTAAATACATGTGTATAAATACTGTGATAAAGACTCGATAAATACATTCACAGTATGGTACTGACCTTCTGTCCCTTCCTCTGTCTCGACCCCCTGAACCCTCATATCCAGAATTCTCTTCCCATTTCCTTTGTGCTGCCACCGCCACTCGAGACCCACACTCTGCTCTGGAGGCGCATCCTTCTGCCTATAGCCACAGTCTAACAGTGCATCATCTCCAATAGGAGCCGCAAGAGAGGGCGACCGAGAGTACACCACAAACACAGCTACGGAGGGAAGAAAAGAGAACAGAAATATAGAGACCGAAAATTGTAGAGAAATGAGGAATGACATGCTAAATAACAAATTGCTCTTGACTATCTACAGTACTGAATGGCTGCAGTAAGACATGCATAGTTGGGCAAATAGGATGGATGGATAGATATAACTGGGAGTAGGTTAAAAGGAAGAGTACCATCTGTAAGGAGAGTTCCCCACTGACTGAGAGGAAGCTGAAGTTTGCTCTGCTTTAATGTTGGAGTGCTTGATTCTGTTTTTTCATTGGAGATCGTCTGCAGCACTAAAGTGAGTCCAACTCCGCCCCCTTCAATCTGAATAGAGCCGATGAAATGCGCTGGTAAAGCATCAGGGTCTGTACCACGAGGGATATAGCGGCTCAGTTCACACACCACCTCCTGCTCATTACAATCAGCATGGAGAAGAGATTCTGCTTCTGGAATCTCCACTGAAGATACTGACCAGAGAGGAGAAAACAGCAGAAAATAGTAAGAGAAATAGTAAATAAACGAGTCAAAACAGACCACTATTAACACATGAACACTTACCACCACTAATATAATGGTTATACAGCTCTGGAAAAATTTAAGAGACCACCTCAAATGATCAGTTTCTTTAGCTGTACAGTTTCTGGGTTTGTGTTTGACCAAAATCAGCAGTTCGGTTTTATTCTATACACTACTGGAAACATCTCTCCCAAATCCTGTGCATTTCACCCCAGCCTAAATGAGCAGATCTGAAAGGATGCAGTGCATAATTTGCTACTCCATCTATCAACCTTTTCTTCTATGGTCAGGACCTCCAAAGGACCACCACAGTACAGATATTATGTTGGTGGTGAACCATTCTCACCTCTGCAGGCACAGCAGTGCTGCTGGAGTATGTAAACACTGTGTCCACACACTGTCCACTCTATTAGACACTCCTACTTTGCTGTAGATGTAAAGTCAGAGATAATAGGTCATCTGCATTGGTCATCCTCTAGTCCTACATTAGTGGTCACAGATGCTGTTGGCTGGATAGTTTTGGTTGGTGAATTATTCTCAGTCCAACAGTGACACTAAGGTGCTTATAAACTCCAGCAGCACTGCTGTGTCTGATCCACTGACACCAGCACGTCAGTGTCACTGCAGTGCTCTGGACAGACTTTGAGGTGGTCCTGTTGGGGTCCGGACCATGGAACAACAGGCTGAAAGGGGGCTAACAGAGTATACTCCTGAGGGTGAGGTACACTGACTTACCTGCAACCTCAAAAATGAGGTCATCAGCATTAGGCTCATCAGGGGGGTTATATGGGGTTATCATTTCAGGTGAGAGGTCAGAGGACATAGGAAGGTCCCTTAAGACTAAAGTGGCTGGAGTACGAGTGAAGAGAGATCCTCCCATCATCCCTCCTCCCTCCTCAATGAAGGAGCAAGACAGCACCACATCCGCGCCCTGCTGGCCTGACACAGCCAAAAAGACACACAGAAAAACAGAAAGAGAGAGAGAGAGAGAGAGAGAGAGAGAGAGAGAGAGAGAGAGAGAGAGAGAGAGAGAGAGAGAGAAAGAGAGAAAGAAAGAGAGAGAGAGAGAGAGAGAGAGAGAGAGAGAGAGAGAGAGAGAGAGAGAGAGAGAGAGAAAGAAAGAGAGAGAGAGGGGGGGAGGGATGGAGAGAGAGAGACAGAGAGAGAGAGAGGGGGGGTGGGAGAGTGAGAGAGAGAGAGAGAGAGAGAGAGAGAGAGAGAGAGAGAGAGAGAGAGAGGGAGGGATGGAGAGAGAGAGAGAGATTTACTTCCCATACATGAGAGGGCAGTATATCACAAACAAACCGGGATAAACAGACATATGTGTAATATCACCAGTATAACTACTCTCTAATAACAGCGAGCAGAAACCAGCCTGCCCAGCATCGTCGCTACCAGATTTTCCAAAACGGTCTGTTTGAAGGAAGTGACCTGTAATACTCACTGTGAGCCAGTGCGTACAGACAAGCCAAGACGAGGATCTGGAGCATATCCGGTCACTCCTGGAAATCTACCTAATATAGCATCAGGTCCTCGCGGCTTTATTCGTCCCCTGCTGCGCTTTAGCAGTTTAGTCGAGCAGGACAAACAAAATGGAGAGCTCGTCCCTAAATGGCAGGTGAAGTTGACAGTTTGCTTTCACTTTTGATTTGAACTGAAACAAACCCGGATTACGAGACGAAGCCTGACAAACACAGACTACAGCAAAGAATGATTCTGTCATATACGAGCACCAGCCATGCATCCGCCTCTCAGCCAGTCCAGCTCCGCTCATTTATTTAGCTGTATTAAGATGGTCAGTCCCAAAGTGAAAGTTAACCGTGGGGGGGAGGGGCAAGCGGAAGGACGTCACGCGCCTTGTTATAATACTAATACTAATACTAATACTAATACTAATACTAATACTAATACTAATACTAATAGTAATACTATACTAATACTAATACTAATACTAATACTAATACTAATACTAATGCTAATACTATACTAATACATTGTCACCTTCATATAGAGTTCCCTTGCACCAGAATCCCAGCTGTCACACGGCCTCACTGTTTTCTTGCTGTTGCATTGCTTACTCGAGATGTGTTGTTGGAGAAGTCTACATTTTAAACGTTTGTTAAAGCCAATATGAAGTCACTTCAGATGGAAACAGAAGTACTGAGAAGCAGTCTTCATTAAAATTAATTATGCCTCTGAAAATGGTTTGAATGTCTTGATTTGTTTTCCAGCAATATGAATAGATGGGTGCTGTTTAGAAAGACACAGTTTAAGACAGAATTTGTGAGATTTTAAATGAATTTGATTTAAAAGAAACATTGGTGGTGAATAACCCAGAAAAGCTCATGCTGGCACATAAACACACATGTTTATTCAGTTAAATCAAACAAATTAAGTACATATGCTGAGCTCCAGATACTTGGCTGTGTTAGATATGATGGTGATAGTAAAACGGTAGATACACACTGTCTTTAGTTTTCACTCATTGTCTTGTTTATCCAGTCTACAAACTGAGCTACACGGGTGTATACTCCATATCTGTCTGGTTTACCACACTCATACCCCCAGCTAACAATCCCCGCAGCCCAGTACACGCCATTCTTTTTCAAAACAAAAGCTCCTCCAGCGTCACCACTGCATGCGTCTCTCCCACCTTTCTGGACCCCAGCACAAAACATGTTGTCCGTGAGGGGCACTGGGATCCTTAAATTATCAATAAATTTCTGGCACCTCTCTTTATCCACGAGAGGGAGGGAGGTATACCTGAGATACCTGGATATTTTTGATCTTGCTGTCTGTCCAAAGCCAGACACCCACCTGAGAATGAAGGAGTAATAGAATAAGTACCTTATAATAGAAAGCAGAGTATTATGTTGTTATGATGAAAAGAAGAGGGAATTAAATGCAAATTACAAATGATTTACACAGGCTATATTCAGGAGGGACACATGGGCAATACATTGGTGTATGGTGACCCTCACCCACTGAGGTTAGGAGAATATTCAGCATCCGCTGAAGGCAGACAGAGTGGCATAATGTCAGAGTTATATTGAATGGGATTCTTCAGTTTTATCAGTGCGAGATCATGGTCGAAATTTGTGACATCTGTATTGTTGTACAATGGATGAATGTGTAAAGACTCAATCTGTAAAGGTGGAGTGGAGGTTAGTTGCAGTGCATCATTGCCTCCAATGTGTATCTAAAGACAGAGGGAGACAAAAGCAGAGGTCAGCAAAAAGGAATGACAGTTTCCTTCAGTATGATACCTGATGAACAGAACTGAGAACTGGAGATGTTAGACTTTTTACTTTTAACACCTCAGCAGGACACTTCTGAATAATGTACAATGTGTTTATAATGATTCATCCATAAACAAAACCTGTGTGTCAGATTTGAATCTACAACACTGCCTTCCTGAAAGCTTCAGTTTCAGTTTTACTTTTGCAGAGGAAGGAAGTTGCATTTGAGGCTGAGTGGTATATAGGAAAATTGCAGTCCACAAAGTATGACATCTCAAATCACATCACTTCTGATGATTTATTGAGGTTTGTAGTGACATGTGAACATGTACACATCCTGCACAAGAACCACTTTATTGGTTCAATTGAAACCATGTAGCTTGACTACTTCAAAGGAATTAGCCATTATCAGGACAGTAAACAGCAACATTAGATATAGTAAACCAATGCTTTATGACATGAGTAATAGTAAAGTCATGAAGTCCAATGGCAAGATAATAGCTGACCTGTACCGTCCTAGACATTATCTCTATGCCCATCTGTTGAGAAGCTATAAAGCCACCAGAGGAGTGGTAATTAACCAACGTGGACATCATGCATTTGGACTGAACCTGGCAAACCCTACTATTGTGGCCCTCAACTCCATAGTTACACAGTATTCTGTGCCATAATGTATATAATCACTGTATAACTGTTCATACCCCTCTGTAATATGCTACTGAACTATACTGTATGCCTCTGAAGAAAAAGTTCAGGTGGTGAAACCCTCTAGTAATCAGTGATATGACAGCGATATTACAAACAGTGGAGTCAGAGGGGATCTTGTAAATTTTTTTTAGAGAAGGCCTGCTGATTTAAAAACATTGGTGTAATTTTTAGTTTAGTCTTATTTCACTGAGTTATTGTGCTCGCTGTATTTCCGCTCTGGTAAAACTAGTAAGACTAGTAATAGTCTAGTTTCTCTGTGTTGGTAAAAAAAATGAGGAGTTACAATCTTCAAATACAAAAGGAAAATTACCCATTCAACCAAGCGTGCTAAAATGTGCACACATTAATGAGGACAACAGGAACTTGAATATGATAATTTAACTTGCTCTGATTCTAAAATGAATCATTAATGAATACTAATTACTTATTTGTCGTATGTGAAAGTCTATACTTTCAGTTTATATAATGTACCTTCACTTTGTCTGGAGAAACTGGTTGGTTATTGGACATCAGATTGTTTGCTCCTGTCAAGATCCAGTGTTCTGATATAATAGCCCCACCTCCTCGAACTGGCTTGTGCATAAACACATGCCAGGGAAAGGCCCTCTGCAGAGCAGGCTGACCTCCTAACACCCTCTTGCGGCGGGTCAAACCAGCAGAAGGACGTCCACACACTGAGAGCGACATCAGACAGAAGGTCATAGAAAGCATAGAAATATATAACTACCAAAGTACATATACACAAACACTGTTTCTGATCTGGGTTTTACCTGGGAGACACCTGGGAAACACTGACATGACTTTGTCGAGATCATCTTTCCATTTTTTATCATGATCACAGGTGAAAGTTCCTGGGGAATTTCAGAAATAAAAAAACACACAAGGAGAAATAATGGCTGGAAGTCTAAATCTTAATTTGGGTTAAAGGTAGTGCCATGTATCCATGTTTTATTATTCTAAAAGTCCTATAGACTACTACCCTCCAAGTATCAAAAGGTCAAACTCACCATTGTGTGACAAGGCATACGGCTCGTTACAGCGCAGCTTAACAACAGAGCCATACTGATTATGAGCACCGGAGAAAAAACTTTTCCCATTCTGTAAAGCTGGCAGGTCTCCACAACTAATAACTGTCATTAGAAGGAAAAACAGAAGCAAAGAGGATTTCGGAATAATGTCTACACCACATTATTTTTAGGAATTTAACTGTCAATTCAGTTTTCTACATTGTTTTCAACTTCTATAGAGACACTGATATCTGAGCTTGTACGTATGTAGAGCTCATGTAAGTTGTACTTATGTACAGCTCTTATGACTACACATAACACAATATACCCAGTATTAAATAAACAGGAGGACTCACTGTGGCACTGAGGGTGAGGTAAGCTCCACTGGCCGTTACTCTGACAGGTAAATTTATAGCTGCTGACCTCTCCTCCTTCCTGGAAGAAAAAGCACATTAAATACGTTACATATTATTCGTTTTTAAATGAACTAAACACAATATTACCCAAATTAGACCTTACTGTAATGATTCTGTGGCCCTTGTCACAGTGAACAGTGATCTCATTTTTGTAATAGTATGTGGGAAGTGTTGGAGTCATTCTGCCATTTATGTTGTTCGGAGGCTCACAGTGAACCCCTATAGCACAGTCCACAACACGTCAATGAGCAAAGATAAACAAGAGCACTGAATATAATAAACACAGAAAACAACAGAAAGCTATACATTAAGCTCCAAGGAGAGAATAATTATACACAGATGAGAATAAATGACTTGTGTGTTCGGTTTTGCTATGTATAGCTTTTTAGCATAACCTGATCTCACACTCTGTATTCACAATATAGCTTTGCTGAAAACTTACTAACACATGTGTGCTGGTCCGACTCCAGCCTAAAGCCATGATGACAGGCACAAAGGTAAGAGCCCATTGTATTGAGGCAGATATGAGAGCAGTTTGCACTGCCCTCCAAACATTCATCTACATCTGTGTGAACAGAACACCATTATTCTTTTACAAGCAGTTAATGCAAGACAAAGAGATAACACAAGTACAGAAAACACTTCAGAGAGGCCCAAAGGCATGGAAGTTCAAATTAAATGTTTAACATAACTAACTAACAATGCTAATATAAATAAACTAGCTTTGAATTAAAACTACTATAGAGTTCATCACTATTAAAAAAGAACACTCATTTTATGCATAAGTCATTGTGCTTGCTTTGTGCACTCTCCTATGTCCAGCTCTTCACCAGTGATGGGAGTTGATTCACATAGACGGTGAGTGTAAGTTTGAATAGCTAATTAGTAGTTTTTATATACATTCTTCGGTTTCTTCATTATTTGCAATATTACAAGAACAAAAACCCAAAATGATTTTCACAGGATGGTGTGGAAAAGAGGAAGAAGCTGAGTTTTTTTTTTCCAACTCTTTTTCAATTTCAGTTCCACCTTAAATAATATGTCAGTTACATTCTGCACAGTGGTGCACCGCTGGGTTAACAGGACCATCACCTAAGACGGACCCGAAGTCAGTTTCAGCCTTTTCAGAAACAGGAACAAGACTGCCCCCAGCCTTTTTTATTAATCAGTAAACTATGTTTAGGGTGGTGCAGTGGAGGAGTCAGTTTAAAATGATTCCAGTCCAAAGAGTGGAGAGTTGGAGTCAACTACAAAAAAAAAAAAGTTGTGCGTCACTTTACTCTACTGGCTTTATTTTTATTTAGTTTAGAATAACACTGGAGATGTTAAATTGCCCCTTGGCGTGTGGGTGTATGTCTGTGTATCTGTGTTTCAGCCCTGTGATGGAGTGGCAACCTGTTCGTTCCTGTGAGTGCTGGGATAGGCCTCCAACCCAGGACTATATGTGGTATAAATGATGCATGAGTGAGTGAGTAATACTATAACATATATAAGGGCAGCAGCCCAGCTATATAAAAGAAACACATAACACACACGAAAAGAAACTAACCATCCCACTGCACACATTCTGCAATATGGGTTCAGATTTGCACAAGAAGAATGCAAAGCAGCCATATAAATCCTGAAGTAAGGTATAAAAAGAGACAAATACCAAATGTTTATCACTTCATAGCGTTAATAAATTAAAATTAGAAAAACTATTTGTTAAAAACGATAGATCACACCTTTTCGGGGATTCAGAACCGAGTGCAGAAGATTTCACAAATACGCTACGGTACTAGGAACAGCACGATACGGGTTCATTCTTACACTGATCTAAAGCACACATCAGTAATAAACACCTGGATATTAAAAGAACCCTGCTACTGGAACACATGTACAATAGTATAAGATGTCTGGTTTTGCTACAACTTACAGGAAAATGATGATTTAGTTAGTCACCTGTAGCCTGGTAGAATGCAGAGAAGCCAACAGGTGGATAAGGCCCTTTGTTGACTTCATTGATCTGAACAGTGAGTCGAATATTTGTGGTAGGTATCAAAATGGATCTGTTCCCCGGATGATTTCCATTGCCTGAATTCCTTTCACCACAATACTTCTCCACCTTTCCATTGTGCAATATCTGCAGTAAAAAAAGCACACTCAGAAATAAAGCCATGAGGTTATTTACTCTAGTTCTGTTTCTGCTCATGTTACCTTCCCTCAGACACAACACATGCAGCAGGTACACTATGACGGCTTTACCAGGTAAACCAGGTAGGATAAGAGCTTTAACGTATGTATAGTAAGTTGTTCTCCCATTTAACTCACCTACTGTGTGATAATGAGATAACGAGTACACAATTAGGGGACTCAAAGTTTTACACAGTAACAGTTTAGAACAGTCAGAGATGTTACAGACTAAACTACCATGAGCGAATCATTCCTGCAGTCTTGAGACGGAGTGATGTTAAGGTAGTTGAAGTTGAGTCGAATCTGGTAGCCCTGGGGAACTGCCAGGTCCCATTGTTCATGAAGAGGAGATGGATAATGTTCAGGATAGTGAGGAGACTGAACTTCACCATACATCACTGGCTGGAATACACAACCTTGTATGTTTATATGTATTACAAGAAGCCTGTGAGAGAAGAGAGCACGAGTGAGTGTATGCATTTGGGTTTTGTTCAACCAAGGTAAAGACAAACAAAAAGTTCAAACAAGGTAAAGAGAAAACCTCACTTAAAATGAACAGAAAAGTAATTTAATTTAATATAAAGGAGATATAACTTTCTAGAAAAACCTTTCAAAATCAGAGCTGTTCACAGCTGAGTGTGGTCACTGAAATTGCCTTGTTATTATTTGACAATGTTAATGAATATCTTATGTCACTGGCACTGTTATTGATATTTTTGATGGGAATATACACGCATTACAAGGAATAAAAAAAAAAAAACTTTATTTGCTTTTGTACTTACCACTAATTTACCATAATCAGGACTACATATGAAAAATGATGGGTGTCGGGCTGTTTATGATACTGAATAAAAATAGTTATATCTGTGTAGTGAGCCCTGGTTCCTTTCATTCCCACTGTAAATAAATCAAGTTTCTCTGTAATGCACTATTTTACACAAAACCACTCCTAATTATTCCTTTCATCTCAAAGATTTTTAACTGTGCAGCACTTCTCAAAAATCCCCTTTAAATACCCATATAAGATGCTTAATTCAAGGGACCATGGTAGATTTGTCTCTCTTTCTTTCATCACTAGTTTTTATGAATTAATGAATTAATTGTTTTATTAAAACAGCCAACCAAATAAATAAAAAAATGAAAGTGCCCCCAACTATACTAATTTGTCTTTGTGTGAGGACTAATGCAAAAGAGATAAGGGAACCTGCTTCCATCCCCCGAAGCGACAATACATGACTGAAGTGCCCTTGAGCAAGGCATCTAACTTTTTACCACTCACAACAAAAAACAAAACAAGCTGACTATACAAAGCTGGTAGCTTCGATAAATGTTTGGGCTCATGTACACTCCAACAGAATCAAAACAGTCTTCCCTAATGACCAACAGAGACAAGCTGCTCATGTAATGTCATTAAAAGCACAGGGTTATTGTTGGTAAATGTTCTTTAATTTTCTAACTTGTATTGATTTGTGTTTGTTATAACTATTATACCAGAGTTATACATAGCATAATGTATTCATAAGTCTGAATAACTATCTTCAAAAATACACAGATAGAAAAGAAGTAGAGAGACTCACCATATAAGATAAAAATCCCAGTCCATTGGTGCAGTATTGAAAAGCAAAGTAAAGAAGTGGAGTAAGAGTGCGAGTGCGGTTTGAGCAAGAGGATAATCGAAATAACATTAGATAAATAAATAGCAGGCTGACCAAGGGGCAAATTCCAGTCACCTAAATAAACATATCATTGAAAAATACTAGAGTGCATTAGCAGGTGTGCAAATTCGGGAAATATTCTGCTCTTCCTTTTGTTAACCAGAATTAATTGTTAACCAAAATGTGCTGACCACTATTATTAAGACAAAAGATCTGTTTTGAGAGTAAGGGTTGATTAATGTGAGAAAGAATAAAAAATAACAAACAGAATTCAGCAAAACTAGATGAAACCTAATGACGTTATATAAAAGTGCATAGCACAAATAGTAGCAGCGTACCAGCAAGATTACAAGATGATTTTCTAGATTACAATGCTAAGATAATAATAATAAGTACATTTTGAGCCTAAACCTAGAATAAATAAACACAAACACATTCAAGTGTAGAAATGCATTTACCATTTTATTTGTTATTTGTTTTGGTAAATGAAACATTCAAACATGAAAAATTACAGTCAGTATGTCTAAAGAATCTCATTGTTCCCATAGTGGACTTGGCACACTAGTTTTCTCTGATAATCATGTTCACCCAGTTAACATATCGCGGTATCCGAGTGTACACTCCATACAAGCTTTTCCTGCCACAATCTATACCCCAGCTAACGATGCCCATAGCCCAGTGAACATCATCCTTTTTTACAACAAAGGCAGATCCACTATCTCCGCTGCAGGAGTCCTTCCCACCTTCCTCAAAACCAGCACAGAACATGTTGTTTGTAAAATTAGGAACATATTGTTTGTACATTTTATTTTTTTTTATTTCAGCGAAGGAATTTCTACATGTCTCTTCATCCACGATAGGAAGCCCAACATAGTTTAGTGCATATGATTTCCTTCTATCTTCCATCAGGCCAAAACCAGACACCCACCTAGATGGTACACATAAACAGTTTGGATTGCTCTTATCCATTTTCATTCCAAAATTATGTCTAATTCTAAATTTTCTGTTTAAATTGCTGTATGTAATCTATAGTTTCCTGACATTAGTCCCCATCACTCGTCAGATCAAACTTGAATGGTGACAAATATATGAAACTATGATCACAGACAGATGGATGGCTAATTAATATCTTTAGTGACCATTCAGTGGCCCCTAATGTTCTGTGGAGGTTAGCATTTTTGTCCTGCAAGAGGCCTCTCCCTTCACGATACATAGGAGATTCACTGAGCAACATTTGCTCTTCTGTTTTCAATAATGAAGCCTCTTTCAGATTCACTTAAATCTTCTCCCCATGCCAAAAAAAGATTTAGACGTGCCACAGTGCATCACTGTAGTGGGATGCACCTATTTATAAACGTTATTCTTTAATTTATCACTTGTACATATGCATGATCTGATTTGCTGGAATGTCTAAATATAACACCCCCTATGAGTGCACAGTGCTTATCATTGTACAGTTACATTTACAGGTGGGCCATCCATTGGCACAAATAAAGGCATAACAACTTTATAAATATATAAGGCTTATAATAAAAATCAGCATTTTGTATGTGAATAAAAAGTGCTCACCCTGAGTTGACCTTCATTTCAGCACCTTCTGGAGGCAGGCAGAGCGGCCTCACTCTCTCATTGAATGTGAGTGGTGCGCTGAGCTTAATCAAAGCAATGTCATTGTCATAATTTGTATAACCAGGGTTGTTGTAAAGTGGATGGATATGTATTGATGAAATGTTAAGAGCAATGAACTTGGTCATTTCTTTACTATTGTTATGTCCCACATAAACCTACAGAGAAAACAAAGACACTTAGTTACTAGTGTTTACATGCACACAAACTCATTATTAGATATTAAGAATCCAATACAGAGATTTGGAATTCAAAGAGAGAAAAATTAGATAAATAAGAAATGCACAGAATGTGTGTGTGTGTGTGTGTGTGTGTGTGTGTGTGTAATTATATATGCTTATACAACACATAACCATCAGGGTTGAGGGTTGCTCTTTCATGGCATATGTGGGTTAATAGTGATAGTCTTTATCAGTCAGGCATTTACAATACACATTTGTTAGGGCATGCCATGTCTCTCACCTAAGAAAAACAACAAATGCATCTAAAATGTTTAAAAACAATATTCCTCTAAAAAAGGAAGGGGTTTGAATATTTCATTTTCTGTGGTGCAGAATACATTTAGGATATTCAAGGAATTTCAGTGCATAAAGGGCAAGTGTGCAAACCCATATGCATATAAATGTGCTGTCCAATCACGAGTCATCATTCATCTTCAAATTTGCCTTTGTCAAACACTGCAGTGTATAGATACATCAACAAATTAAACTTTACTGAGCCAAAAGGAAGTCCTATGTTAACCGTGTGCATAACTGTTGTCAACTTTTCTGGGCTCTAACTCATCTGGGATTGACCATCACACAATAAAAATGTGCGTTTTATTCAAATGAGTCACTAGTGTATAAACTGGCCTGCCTGTCCTCAAATGTGTGGCACATTTTACAGTGTAAAATGCAACAACAAAAACCCTGTATAGCTGCACAGCTTATTTGCAGGAGGTGGTAGAAAAGCACACCCAAAACACTGCATCCCTGGTGGTTTTCAGTCAAACGTGACACTAGTGTTGTTTAAAGGAACAGCTATATTTCAGTGTGGATATTGTTGAAATTATTTTAATTTTAAAAACTGACCAAAACAATTCAGAGTAAAGCATGAAATAATCTGCTGTCATAGTTTTCAGTCTGATACAGGGCAAAAATAATTTCTATATTTATATATTACATATTTAAAATTTTTATTTAACCAACCATCAAAGCGGTGTCTCTTTCTGTGTGTGTACACACTGACCAGTCAATTTATTATTAATTTATTAGGAGCTAACAGACCCAATAGCCCCTTTTACACTGTTCTCCAAAGGCCAGGGCCCCCCAGGACCACCACAGAGCAGTTCTTATTTAGGTGGTGGATCATTCTCAACACTGTAGTGATACTGGCGTAATTGTGGTTAAAGAAACATTTTAAAACGTTTGAAGGTTTAAAATTTCATACCATTTTAGGGACAACCTGAGAGCCTTTACGTACGTATTACACACTGCAGCGTTTCTTTAAACTGTCTCACACTCTCATAAATTTTACTTACAGCAAAGAAAGAATGTTTTGGGAACTAAAAGAGCTTCTACAGCATCCCGCAAAAACAAACATTACTGAGCCAGGAAAGAATGTATCTTTATAGGCATTTAAAAGTCTTCTGTATACTGATATGGGTATTTACACACAAAGCATAAGCCATCTTAGAGTACCTTAACATCTTCTGCAGAAACAGGGGTATTGGATCTTGTTATCAGATTGTGCGCTGCAGTCATTATCCATTTTTCCCCAATGATAAATGCTCCTCCTTCATTTGTAAAGGTCTGGAGCAACATCTGGAGCAAGACCTGCCAGGGAAAAGAACCAACAGGAGCCCTCTTCCCTCCAAGTATTCTGCCAAATTCAGGCAGGTTGTGGTGACCACATACTAAAACACACAGACGAACAGTTTTACAGCCATACATTAACACACATTTCATAAATTATCCACAGAGTTCCAGTGAAACCCAAATTGTTACTGTCATTTTACCAGGAAGGCATGATGGAATAACGCTGGTCACATTTTCTCTCCATCTTTGGTCAGCACCACATGTGTACCTCCCTAAGACAGGGGTGACCGATGATGAAATAGGTACCGGTGTGCACTGACACATGGAAATACAAAGCTGAACACAAACACTAACATTATTCTTACCATTTGGAATTTCATGAGGAGTGTAATATGGTTCGTTGCAGTGGTACTCAAACTAAGACAGGTATTCATTATTAGAGCCTTTAATAAATTTAACATGTCCATTCAGCAAGGGCTCAGGTTCCCTACAGACGATAGCTGTAATAGAAAGAAACAAGCAATAATATTTGGACCTTGTAAAACAAAGTCCCTGCACGCTTTCATCCTTGTGTGTTCATTAAAATTGCCCATGTGGTTCTAAAACAATGCAAGTTCATTAGTAAAAGAATTAATCAACTGATTGCCTCGTTAGTGAATCAATTAATTAATCCATTGATTTGCTTCTTCTTTGACTGATTAATACTGTATGATCGGTGACTGTCTCTGCTGCTCCTTTACCATCACAGGTGTGGTTGTTTGGATTAAGTAGATATCCATGTGAACAGCTGCAGCGAAACCCTCCA
The DNA here is from genome assembly GCA_024036415.1 of Prochilodus magdalenae. Lineage (NCBI taxonomy): Eukaryota > Metazoa > Chordata > Actinopteri > Characiformes > Prochilodontidae > Prochilodus > Prochilodus magdalenae. Next base: position 31,391 of record JAMWET010006624.1, on the reverse strand, counting down.
ATGAAGTTGTAGCAGAAATGACTGCATGAATGATTCCCACTTTCGCATTCATCAACATCTAGCAAGAGTAATGGAAACGTACACAAGTACAACAGCAGGGGGCAGACAAACCACATTTAGCAACTTCCACACCCACCAACTAAATAAACAAACGTATTAGACTGTATTAGAGCTTTGTTGAGTTCTTCTGTTTTTACCTTGGGTTTGGTAGAGGGCTTTGAAGCCAGTGTGGACCTGTGAGAGAGAGCCATCTGATCGGAACTGGATTGATAAGCAGCCTCCGGACTTGGAGCGTAGATGGGGATTGACAGAAGACTGCAGCTCCTCAAATGGTTTACTGCCACAAAGAGGTTTGTGTTGATGCTGGTCAATGAAGATCTGAGGAAAGATGAGAAATGCTGTATGTTCATATGCAAGTACAAGCAGCAGTATAAGGATGTGCTTTCATGATCATCTGCCTCTCACCCACACTCACACACACACACCCACACCCACAAACGCACACACACACACACACACACAAACGCACACACACACACACACACACAAACACACACACACACACAAACACACACAGTGACTGACCATCAGAGCATCATGTTCACACTGTCTACTGTCCTCCAAGTCCAGGTGGATGATGGTCAGCGAAACAAAGAGCCCTGCTGGCGCACACTTACACCAGGTCATGTTGATATGGTTGGGGTAACCTAGTGGATAGTCAGGGGAGTTTACCCAGCCTAGTAGGTGAGACCATACTGGAGGCAGTAACAGCAGCAGACACAGACTGTGGTAACACATGGGTTAGGAAAAACAAGCAATAAACAGTTTCTAATGTGCACATATGGACACAACTGAAAACTGCAACAATAAATTAACAGCTAAACTACAAACATCAGGGAATGAAGAATAGGACTGTGCTAAAATGTACCAAATATAGTATAAAGAAATCAGCTTATACTTTGAACCCTGAGTGCTAGAGTCAAAGACCTCTTTCAGCATGAAATTATTACTAACGTTAAAATAATTCCGGGACTGTGTTTAGTCTGTGTTTCAGAAACCCATAGAAAGTACACACGTTAACATTACAGGTATACATTACTAATACTTGAAGTCCGAACCAATGATTAATGGTTTAAAATGATTTTCTCTGCAAACAAAATTGCAAATAAAAGATTCTACATACCGGAGAGTGAACATTGTGACATGTGCAGAAATGAATAAGCCAGACCAAAACTTTTCAAACTTTCACTTTTCAAAAGTATCACCTTCAGCATAGACACTAGGAGGCTACACGTCACAATCTTAAATGTGTCACTAAATATTGATTTGTGCATGTTTACATTACGGTTGTGTACTTCCCTCACAAAGCAAGAGGGGCAAAAAGCAGTCGGTTAAAAAGGCCATTTTAATGATTGATGGGAAATCTCAGTGTTTGATAGGGATATAAAAAGATATATATGTATAAATGAAAAAAAATTGTCGTCCTTTGTCTCTACATCATCGACATGTGTAGAGTAGTGGGTTTGTAATACATATCGGTATGTGTAGGTGTGACATTTAAAGAGGAGAACACATTAAAATATGCACATTTGTTTATTGAATTCATGAAAAAGATACATATATACATCATCTGGAACATGTAAAAAAACATTAAATATATACAAGTAACAACCACACAAACTATACACACACCTCTAAAAGAAAATGGAAAAAAACAATGGATTCTGTTCAAATGTACGAACATTTGTTCACACTCATTCTGTTCACACTCAGAACACACAGTTCAGGAAGTAGGTCTGTTGAAGGTGTACTGAATCAAAAGGACCTGTTAAAGTTACAGAAGTCATAGTTACTGGATATAATACACGTGAGCAGCAGAACTAATTCTCTTTGTTCCATTATTGGCCAGAAGGGGGCGCTTGAACACCACCAGAAGCAGATGAGAAAGCACAGCAGTGTTTATCTTATGGTAGTGCATTTAGGTGCTTGTCTCTTACAGCAAGAACTCTCCATCTACAGAATCTGTGCCTCCGCCTACATCCTACTCATTTCAGAGGAGGTCCATTTAGCTGGAGATGACTCCAAAACTTGTGACTGGAAGCTGAAAATCTTGAGAGTGAGTGCAGGAGAATCCAAATACAACAACGTCCATAAACAAGCTGATGAAGTCCTCAGAACACTGTCACCTATATCTCAGTGAGTGTAACCTGGAAGCCTTCTCCCTGAGCGTCAATGTTTAGTATAAAGGCATCCTCATTGGAGTAGTGCTCAATGATGTTATCGTCCATGTTCACCAGAATCCTGATGACCAAATGAAAAACACACAGAGAGAGAGAGAGAGAGAGAGAGAGAGAGAGAGAGAGAGAGAGAGAGAGAGAGAGAGAGAGAGAGAGAGAGAGAGAGAGGTCAAACAGTGTTTAGAAAGTGTCTCCCAACAGTAATCAAATAACAATATACAGCATGCAATGTGGGAACAATAACTGCACACTACTAACACAGATATCAATTATAATAAAATGACAGTCACACAAATGTATAACAAAATACATCAAATGTTCTCTAATGATGAATAAAGAGATACGTACCCTTTCTTACTTTTCTTGTACATTTTAGTAATCTTCTCCAATGGAAGCAAGTATTTGCCGGATATCTAGAAAAAAAAAGTAAACCTGTAATTTTCTGCACTTCACACTAAAATGTACTGCCCATATGCAGTAAGAGGAACAGGTTTGTACTTACAGCCTCAACCAAGCTTTTGACTGTTGGGGACTTCAGCATTAATGCATCAAAAACTTCATCAGCCTCTTTTCTTACATACAGCAGAACTGTTGAGAAATGGCCACTGGTTATAAGTATTAGAGAGTGAAAATGAAAAGCTATGAGAGCCAGAAACCCCCATGTCTCTGAAGCACTTACATTCTCATTGTAAATCAATACTACCTTGGCAGGTAAAACATCTTAAATTTAGGTGATACTCAAAACAAGGAAATTGCATTTATCCAATATTCACAATATAACATGGTATAGTGCAACAATCAATAAAGCAAGAAATATGAAATATGTAAGTATTACCAATATATCCAGTTTGGAAAAAGAATCCAATCTCTCTTCCTCCTCTAAACACAACATACCTCTCCTTGGCGTGTCTCCTTTGCTCTTTTTGGCTGATGAAGGGCCTACTTCGTCTTCTGTCTGTCTAAATTGCCTCTTCATCACGGTGCTGTGGCAGCCAAATCATTGCAGTCAGAGTTGGTATAATTTCCATAATATTACACTGAAACTTATATAAAGTGGGGTGTAAAAGTTTGGGCAGCGTTGTTAATTTTCCTGATTTACCTTTATAAAGCATTGATTGTTTGGATAAAAAAATTTCATTAAATATATCATATAGTGGACAAACACAGTGATATTTGAGTGAAATGAAGTTTATATGATTTACAGAAAGTGTGCAATAATTGGTTAAACAAAAGTAGGCAGGTGCATAAATTTGGGCACCAAAAAAAAAAAACCTTTAGTAGATCCTCCTTTTTTATTTTTTTTTTTTTTTTTTTTTCTTTTTTTTCGCAGAAATAACAGCCTCTAAACGCTTCCTATAGCTTCTAATGAGAGTCTGGATTGTGGCTGAATGTATTTTAGACCATCCTTCTTTACAAAACATCTCTAGTTCATTCAGGTTTGATGGTTTCCGAGCATGGACAGCTCTCTTTATGTGACACCACAGATTTTCAATAATATTCAGGTCTGGGGACTGAGATGGCCATTCCAGAACGTTGTACTTGTTCCTCTGCATGAATGCATTAGTAGATTTTGAGCAGTGTTTAGGGTCGTTGTCTTGTTGGAAGATCCAGCCATGGCGCAGCTTCAGCTTTGTCACTGATTCCTGGACATTGGTCTCCAGAATCTGCTGATATTGATTGGAATCCATGCGTCCCTCAACTTTAACAAGATTCCCAGTCCCTGTACTGGCCACACAGCCCCACAGCATGATGGAACCACCACCAAATTTTTACTGTAGGTAGCAGGTGTTTTTCTTGGAGTGCTGTGTTCTTTTTCCTCCATGCATAACGGCCCTTGTTATGCCCAAATAACTCTATTTTAGTTTCATCAGTCCACAGCACCTTGTCCAAATGTGCTTTAGCATACCTCTGCATCACTCTCCCATACAGCATCTCCTTGTGTAAAGTGCGCCGAATAGTTGAACGATGCACAGTGACTTCATCAGCACCAAGATTATGTTGTAGGTCTTTGGTGCTGGTCTGTGGGTTGACTCTGACTGTTCTCAACATCCTTCGCTTCTGTTTATTCGAGATTTTTCTTGGTCTGCCACTTCGAGCCTTGACTTGAACTGTGCCTGTGGTCTTCCATTTTCTCACAATGTTTCTCACAGTGGAGACTGAAAGCTGAAATCTCTGAGATAGCTTTCTGTATCCTTCCCCTAAACCATGACGGTGAACAATCTTTGTTTTCAGATAATTTGAAAGTTGTTTTGAGACTCCCATGCTGCGGCTCTTCAGAGAAGATGCAAAGAGGAGAAAAACTTACAATTGCCCCCCCTTAAATACCCTTTCTCATAATTGGAGTCACCTGTGTATGGAGGTCAAGGGTCACTGAACTTACCAAACCAAATTTGAGTTCCAATAATTCGTTCTAAAGGTTTTGAAATCAATAAAATGACAACAGTGCCCAAATTTATGCACCTGCCTAATTTTGTTTAACCAATTATTGCACACTTTCTGTAAATCATATAAACTTCATTTCACTTCGCAAATATCACTGTGTTTGTCCCCTATATGATATATTTAACGGAATTCTTTTATCCAAACAATCAATGCTTTATAAAGATAAATCAGGAAAATTAACAAGGCTGCCCAAACTTTCGCACCCCACTGTAGCACTTGTTTAACTATAATAAATACAAGCTATGTATTAACATTCAAATGGACATTAATACCGAAACATAAGAAAAACTAATAATAATACAATTCAAATTTACATCTGAAGTTGAAAATATGATTTAAAGTGCATATAAATGTTGGGAAATCCTCAGAGCAGTCGTAGTCAAAACCAATGATACATTGATACATACATCACTAAACAACTACATACACCTTCAAAAGTGATACAACACCACTTACACATCACTGTCCATGTCTTCAGTACCAAAGCCAAACATCTGTGAACAGACAAGCATGCTCTTATTTTAGCATAATGGCAGGATATAGTAAACGTAATAATCGTAGTTCTGCAATGCTTATGAACCTGTACAGCAATGATAGTAATGACAGTAAAGCAGTACTGTAACCATACTGCTTTATTCTCTCTCCAATGAAAGATACCAACAATATGAAAGTATGATTAGGCAATGCTCACCTGTGCAGCTCTCTGCAGGTTACTAAAATGGACATCAGGGATGAAAAGCACAGGCTGGGACTCCAGATCCATCATGGATCTGAAAAATGTGATATCGGACTTTTTTTGCAGTAATGCTCCATGCCCTCCTGCTTTACCTGCCAAGTCTGAGAGAACATGAGCAGAATTAGGACCAGTCAGCTCTGGGATTCACTAAGACTGCAAGATATGCTCAAAAGTTGGTCTCTTAGCTTTAAACAAACACATGGTGTTAATGAATACTGCAATAAAGATATTGTGCAAATGATCTTTCTGGTGTTCTGTTTAACATGTCATGTAAGTTTACTTTACCTTTATTGAAGCATTCCATTTCAATTAATAATGTAAATTTGTATATGTATACAACAGGGGATACTGCACTTAACTGTAGTCTATATAAAGACAATATCGCTAACTAAATAACTACACACATACATGAATTCCAATTGGAAAGATAATATCTCTAGCACTAGGGTTCATGCAAATAAAGCAACTACACTTCAGCACAGGAGATCCACTCTCCAGTAGGACAAGTTTGTCCAGAAAAAGGATGTCAATATGCCAGTTTCTGATTATTTCCAAGCAAAAACACAGAAAACTACTGAATGCTAACAGACCTACATGCTATGTGTACAGATTATATACGTGTGTGTGTGTATGTGTGTGTGTGCGTGTGTGTGTGTGTGTGTGTGTGTGTTTGTGATGCTTACCTGTGGTACTTTATAACTGAATCTGAATCAAGGTAATCTTGTTAATTGTGGTAATTAATCTATTATGTTCAGCAACAGACAATATAAGGTGTATAATACCTTATATATATTATTATATAATAACTAGGAATTAACACCTAAGCTTAGCTGACATGGAAACTGCACTTGGAAACAGCTACATTTTTCCGGCAGTGAAAATGCTCGATCTGTGTACTCACTTAACACAGACAGTCATGTGTTACAGGGTTCATTTGCATGCCATTGATAAGCGATGCGCAAAGCACTGCGATACTGTTTCAACTAAGAGGCTAAACAGTCATACATGTGTATGTAAATTTGTTGCCATGCATTTTGTGCCAATTTAGTAAACAAGCAATAGGATGGCACAACACTGTACATACTGCTAATTATAAAAATGCATTAAACATGCAACCCATTTAAAATGGACCCATATATCACATATGGATGCCTCTGACTCACCATTATGACCCTGCCCTCCCTGTGTATGACCCTTCGTCTTCTTCCGAATCTGCTTTCTCTCCTCATCCCGGATCTTCCTCTCAGCTCCCTGTGATGTAAAAAGGGTCAAGCTGGAGGAACTACACACAGTGACAGGTACAGATGTATTACTAGCTGGTCTGAATCACTGCCGTTGTCGCTGGTGAAAAAGCCTCTAAACAAAACATTATTTCTCCTGTATGGTGTCAGCTGTTACTGTCATATACTGTACACTCTTACAACATAGTTCTTGCCAACCTTGTCACAGAAGACCTTAATCTGGCAGTAGGCTCTGTGAATGGGCCTGTTGCTTCTGTTGTTGTAACTGTATGTGTCAATCTGAATCATCAGCGGAAGCCCTTTCACCCCTTTCTGAGATGAGAAATCTGTGCTCAGACAGTTCACTGTGATAAACACCTATGAGAGGAAAGAAAAGGAACATGAGAACATGCTTTCTTTTTTTTCTGCTTTTCTTCTGCCTTCTGTATGACAAATAATCTTCTAATAATTATCTTTAGATCACATGATAAACGGGTCACATATATCTAAAAGTAAAGGTGCCTAAATATCTTTGACTTGTTCTAGAAAACATATTTCATTTACTGATGGATGACACCGAGAGGCTACCAGCGCAGAGGATTTCTCTCCTGGACTCTCAGGACTACACACACTCGATTCATACAACAAGTTACAATGTCTACCTCTTAGTCCTCCTAATCAGTCTCTGTCTCTGTTTGTGTCTCTTTCTCTCTTTTTCTCTTTCTCTTTCTCTTTCTTTCTTTCATTTCTTCCTCTTCTTTGTTAAGCACAGGAATGACATTTCTCCGATGTGATCACTTCGGAACCCCCAGAGCAGTTAGAGTTACCTGAGCATCAGCTCCACCATGGGTCTTTTGCTCTGTTTTTTTGCTTTTTTTTTTTTGTTCTTTTTGCTCGCCCGACATGACAACATTTACACTGACCAGCGTCTGGCTCTGATCATGAACTCTATCTATGGGTCAGCTCCATATTGCAGTTACTCTGTCCTGGACTAATCAGACTGGATCTAATGGATGTTCTACACTCCTTTCCTGTTAGTTCTGTCTTTCTCTTCATCTGGGATTGACCTGAGGAGGTTGGGTTCCGCCCTTGAGCCTGGTTCCTCTCAAGGTTTCTGCCTCACTCAAGTGAGTTTTTCCTTGCCACTGTTGCCTCTGGATTGCTCAAGGAGGGCTTGGCAAAGTTGTGACACTACTAAACCGGCCTTAACATTACAATTACCTTATTGTGATTCCTGGTGGTTTATGAAGAAAAACATACATATATACCACAAGCAGCCGGTCCGCAGCTCCTGAACGACATAGACTTTCAAATGAAGCCGAAACAGGATCTAAATAACATTCACTAGGTCACAAATGTGACCCTGCTCTCAGGAATCCATGATTTGTTCCGTGACTGTCGCTATGAGATAAATACTGCGCAAAATGCTTTAAAGAGGAGCAGACTTAAAGGGAAATCCTAGAAGGCATATATTATTAATACATACAATTATTAAACATTTACTGATCCTAGACCTCAGATCAGGGCTAAACGACTGAATCAGGAGCACAGGTCTTCTGTTACATGATCTGCATTTGTGCTGGAGCTAGCAGTTTATTCAAATAGGCTAAACGGCATTTGTTTGAAATTCACCCAACTGTAAATTACCTTATGCCAATCTTTCAGGAGATACTGGAAAAACTGCTTTTAAAAGATGAAATATGGGAAATCTTTTTGCCTGAGGGGAAAATACTTTCCCACTGACAGGCTCCGCTGCCTTCGTGTCCGTGCCTGTAGCTTTTGTTTAACAAGAAGCCTTATGGTGCAATATTGTGAGAACCTCTTCTTTTCTCATGGTCACATGATCACCTTTAACAAGCATCGGTTATTAAGGGTAAACATGCTCAAAACAACAGGCACCAGTACTATGTATCTTTTCCATGATGCTTTTGCATGCCTGAGTGAACTTTCACAAAGCCCATGAGCTATGATTTCAGTCCTGATAACTGGATACCAGAATAAACCTGCATGAAAACAGATGCCTATGTGCCAGTCTAGCTGACTGGACAGTTTACAGCGTTTTGCTATATTTCTTCATCTTTGTATTAGGAATTCTAGCATATTCAGTGTTTACTACAATGCCTGTGCTAAAGACTGGCAACCAAGAAACTAGTTAATCAGACAGAACACTGCAGACCACTGTAAAACTGCTTAATAGAACTCAGCACTCTCACCTTAGCCTCCTCATTAATGTCCCAGGTGAAAGAAACAGCATTGTAGGCAATTTCCTCAAGATTCCCAATGGTGCTGAAGCTCTCCTTGTAATCAGCTAAACAGAGAGGAATGGATTAGAGGGGAGATTTGATTAGATCAGATCAAATTGTCTAGATGTTTTTATGCCTTGAATATAATAAATATATTACATTTTATAAACAAATTTTGTAATTCAATTAACAAACATAGTGACAAAATAAATTGGCTCAGTGTGTGATTAGCAAACTTCTGTAGTTTGACCTGTATTTAAAAAACACACAATATGTTTTACTTTATAAACTTTATAGAATATTAAATATTAGTTTATCTCACATTTTACAGAAAGTTGGGACAGGAGCATGTTCACCACTTGTTACATCACTTTCCTTTTACAAGCAATTAATAATCTTTGGGGACTGAAAACACAAACTGAACCAGATTTAAAAGTGGAATTTTTTGCCAGCCTTCCGTTTACACGTCTGCAGCTGTGCCATTGCACATCATGCGTCATTAAAATGGACGCAGGGCTGCAGATAGGTTGGTCTAGCACCCATGCTTTCTGATTATGCAGCCATGCTTATATAAAATGTGCTCAGTGTTTCTTAATGCTATGTTTAAATAGGCACAAACGTTACTGAAACGTTACTGGTGGTGCTCTCACGGATAGCAGGTTACTCACTAATAGCTTCCACTACATGACAGACTCTGGAGATTTTGAACTTTATGCTGGTAACTGTCTAATGGTTCTTTTCTTTATTGGTCCAGAAAATACAGCGTCCATAAACAATCTGAAAGGTCAACTCAGCAGAGCACAATACACGGCTCCCCTGTGCATCAATCCATTTTAGATGAACTCGTGCCCCCAAACATCAGCAGTGTTTGCTGTATGGCTTCCACTCTGTATGAAACAGGCTTAACTTGCATTTGTGGATCCAGTGATGAAGAGAGCTTATTATAAGTATTCTTAAGACCTCTCAGTTTTTTTACCTACTGTCCCAACGTTTTTGGAATAGGGTATGTTCCATTTATGTAAAATGCTACATTCGCAGTGAGACTTATTAACTCTGCAGTATGAAAAAGTTTGAGTGACATAATATGTTTGACTATGTAACTTTCTGGCCATCACACTGGAATCACACTGGGGTGAAAGCATTATGCAACGTAGGGTAGATGTTTATCATGAAAGCTATTTTGAAGAACCTTGTTCCTTAAGTCTATGTCTATTTTTGAGCACTTCTGCCTGCAACCGTTAACATATCTATTCAAATCCTGATCTATAGCCTCAAGCACTATGGAAAAATCCCTGGATACTGTTATTCAAATCAAACATTCAAGGCATATCAGGTTCTGGGCCCTTCAAAAAAACGTTCCACTACATCTTGTAGGTCTGCCACCTGCTGTTGATGAGACCACTACAGTGGTCGCTTGATGTCAACCATCCCCCTCCTCAACTCAGGCGTTACCCTATTGCCATTGTCTACCCATTTCCCATCTGTGAGTAAAGGTGGTGGATTTCACCGCCTTAAGCTTTCTACTAGTGTTGCATTTAGAGAGATACAATACGAAGGACTGGCAGACGGGCTGGAGTTTAAAAAGTGAAAAACACACATACATGCACACAACGGTGAGAGGCAAAAGGGGGGATTTCCCCTGAATGACAGTCCATGTAGTCAGAAACAGAGAGATTTAAAACATGCACTGTCAAACCTCATATCTTTGAAATAGTAATGCCACAGGAGAAATCATTTTTAACTTTAAATACATAAATATATGATATACTTTCATCCTGGATTCTTAATACTGAATTCTTTTTTAGAGATACATGGATGGTTTGGACAGCAACCTTTTCTAATATCTTGTTTATGTTTAACATGTTATGTTTAAGATGCTGGAGTTTAACATCTTGGAAAAAATTAAACATTATTTATTGTTTATATATTTATATTTAACATATTAAAGGTGCCATATCTTTTGCACATGCCACCTGTGTGTTAAATTCTGCTCACAAACAGCAATTGTGCTTTAAACTTTGCAGAAGTGTGTTCTCTGTAGAGGACTGTGTTAACTTACATTAAAAAATAAAACCAGCCATTTGTGCAGGAGGCATCCAAACCTCTGCACACAGCTGTGTAGTCTCTTACCAATATCCAGCACCCTCTGTTTAGCAGTGTGCTGACGAGTGTGCCAGTAGTTCCAGTGCTTCAGCTGCTCATCCCGACATTTTTCCTCTCCAAAGACCACCATCACCACACTCTGCAAGACAGAGATTTTATCATAGCTGCATATCAGAGTCATACAAGCATCATTATGTTACATCCCTTTACACAGCCTATATAGCAATGAGGTCTGTTAGGAAATGGGGATCGCCTCTCCAAACAGCAAAGCTAGACATGCTTCTTCTCTCTGTCATCACAGTCTCCCCTTTATCACAGCCCACAATCAGAATGCCAGCTATTGCATTCCCTGCCACGCTCCTCATTACACACCAAGTGCAGACTGCGGATGCTTTACATGGTTGCCATGTCAACGGCAGCAGAACTCACCCGCACTTTGCTGATGGGAAGGCGCGGACCCTTGCCGGCCCCTATCTCGCTTAGAGTGATGCCGTAGAACTGCCCTCTGTTCAGATAGATCATCGGCCCCTCGCCCTGCTTATGCCGTACTGAACGGCTGGCTTCTATACTGTATTGAAATGTGTCTCTACAGGAGAGGAGGACAGGAATGGAGATTTTAGTGGTCTTTCCCGACAGCGGAGACACAGTGTTCTTTTCCCATTCCCATTACAACTGAAAATGAATCTCAACAGAGTCTTACTTACACTGGAGGCTGCTCATAGTTGGAGTCTTGGGATCCCAAAGTGGTGGGAACTCTAAATTTCTGTTAAATAGAACAGATTACACACATTATGACTCTCCAATACACTGAGGACTGAAACAGCATGATTGGAATCAATGTTGTGATATTTATAAGGCAATCAATATATATAGAGATATACAAGACTGTAGTTCAGGAATTACAGTCATATTAAAAGTAACTAGTATCTATATCCTATTCATATATATATATATTCATTATAGGTATCTTTGAAAGTTTGAAAGCTTATGCATAATTAGCTAATATTTCATTAAGTCTAACTCATTACTTGATCAGTCATCAAATTTATCAATAGATTACTCAATCAATAAAGTAGTAACAGCTCTACAACACAACACACAGTGCCAAGCTGATAAAAAGAGTAACGCTTGTTTGAATCTACCGCCTCAGTCCATCACATACATTCTAGACATTCTGTAGGAACATACAATTTGAAAAAATGGAGATTTCAACCGGTCACTAGGCTCAAGCATCTCTCACCACATTCTCTCCAGTGTAAGAATCTTCAAAGGTGCTATCTGGCGCGGACTTCTGCTCATCCTTCATGTAACGACTGTGGGAAATAGCCCTTGCTTCGAGAACGGACTGCTGAAAAGGAGAGCGCAGGTAATGCTGTGCCTCTTGCTGGTGGCTGGAAGTGGACAACCCCGGAGTGTACTCTGCCTTCACACTGGCCACCACTCCCCCCTCTGCTGGCAGTGTGCTGTACAAATCTCGCTTCATCTCTGTGTTGTGCGAGTCTGCGTTAAGGGAGAGGTTGACTGGGAGAGATTTGCTGGCCTGAATACGCTCGTCCATGGACTCCACTGCACCATGCCAAGTCCTGTAGAACAGAAACAAGAAAGATCATTTCTCCGCAAAAGCGTTTAAACATCAGTGGATGGTCACTGGAGATATATTATATTATATTATATTATATTATATTGATAAATACAGACCTTTTTTCCTCCTCTGGAACTTTAGCTGCAGGCAAAAGTCGCTTCTCTTTTGGAACCTAGAAAGCAGAAACAAGTAACATCACATGACTGCACAAATCCAAATAAGGATATAACTCTATATACTATATACTATATACACTATATAGAAATGCTTTGACACAAAAGCAAGATATTAAGATATTATATAACTGCAGTAGTTAATAAGCTGCATCAGTGGAATATAGATTTAGATTTGAGGCCTTTGCTTTAGTACATTAGCCCATCAGATACTATTCAGAAACAAAAATGATTGGGTATGGTAAGTTGACGGCATGCCACAGATGTGTCAGATAAAGATTAAGTTAAAGCTGCAATATGCTTTTAATCTGATCATAGTTCTGAAACCAAATGCTACTTTCTATTTCTTTCTTTCTATAAGACCATCTCATTATAAAGGCACCAAACACTGTCTGCATAGCCTTTAACTGTTTCTCAGTATAGCTTTTCTTACTGACCTTGTAGTAGTCGTAGAGGAGGCCGAGAGCTGCCACACTGTCTTCATCTCCATTGATGCTCATCATGGCTTTGGTGACTGCAGTCAGAGGGTTCTCAAGGTAGGCCCTCCAGGCTTCATCCTCATTGGTGAAGACACGGCGTGATGGAAAGGACGTCTCATTGGGGACCACCACTACCAGCCGCTTACTGCACCACACAGCCAAGAATGTAAGGACATATATGAACACTGTTCTTCTGATCATGTCAAGTCTTAAAAGGTCTCAGTATTTTCTCTAACTTCATAGATAGCTTTGTGCAGCATGTAATCTGTTATCTGTTATTGTGCAACATGTAATCTGTAATCTGTAAATAACTGATGCTCTTTGGGTAAAGGCATGTACATGATCCAATGAATCTAACTAAGTCCAAAAAAAGACCAGTTTTTAAGTCTGTATATACCACTTAGTTTTCAGTATACAAAACACACTGCAATGGAAATCAGAACATGGTATTTTCTCCATATACTACAGTCTTTGCCATTTCAGTTGACTAATAATTGTGAGGAATCAGTGAGATCTATTAATGTTTGATTCAGAACATTACAGGAAATATATAAAAGAGTAGAAAATCAGAAGGTTTAGCTGATTTGCCAAGCAGCCTTCGATCATTTCTTGTGTGTGATTATTTGATAGATTTATTGACTGTGCAGTAAATCTCTATGATATAAAGTGAAGTAGACGTAGTTCTAATGAATTAACAAAACATGTTGAGAAATAGGTGAAAGGAAATACATCACAAAAGCTTAAACTGCAGTCATTCACGGTCGGTCATTCACAGTCAAACCGGATGTTTGTTTCTAGTATACTGGCTTGTGCCTACTGTATAGGGAACCACCACCATCAACGGTTAAACTGTCAAACAAACTGAAAGAAGGAAACAAGACCTGCAGTTTCAGCACAAAGGTAGTGTAATGCTTATTGTAAATAATAAATGCCTGCACTTTTTCATTCTGTGTAAAACCTGTGCTTCTAATTTTGATCCAACACTTGCTTAGACACACTGCTCCTACAGATGTGACCCTATTCTCCAAACCAGACATTTACTCTAAACAAAACTGACACTACTTGGCGCCTAAGGGCTTTCGGAGCCAACAAAGGGCTGCACCAAGTACCTGCTATTCCCATAGCTCTCCCTTTACATTACCATCCAATATCCTGCCCCCTCACACAATGTATTATCCTAATGGATATGGATACTGCCATGTGGAAGTCAAAAGGATGTTCATGAATCTAGGTTAGACTAAATCACCTGAGCAAAATACTATGGGAGCAAAAACCTCATTCATGATAGATAGATTTTCACTCCGTTATACCTGTAAACTTGACCAAAATCAAACCTGTTTAGCAGGAAAAGCACTGAGGGATCAACACTGTTCTAGGTTAACTGGCTAATTCAGAAATCCTGCTTTGCAGAATACTCCCTATATTCACCAGCAGTCATTAATATCAGCACTGGTGATTTTAAGCCAGATTAGAATTGAGTTGCACTGGGAGAGTGATGCTGATCCTGTTATGTAAGGTTTAAGGACCATAACAAGGTTAAAAGCTCAATCTCTTACAGCCTGAGCACAAGACTGTATCAGTGAAGCAGCTGAAGTCTGCTTTACAGGTCACAGGTGCACTGTCTTCCACTTACCCTTCCTCTTGAGCCATGAGTGCCGCCGGGTGTCCCCGTAGTGTTTCACTCCACAGATGCTGCTGAGGAACAGGAGCTGTAGTCAGTGAAAAGCCTTCAGGAGAGGTGCAGGTAGATTTCGGCTAAACGCTGGCTCACTTCTCACATCCGTGTGACGTCAGTGCATGCTGCAGCCATAAACAAAACAACGCCTGAACTCACATCACAGTGTGGGAGCAGCAGTTAAAAACGTACAGCGCCCAACACAACAGGACTACTGGCTGCCTGAGGTCTGTGCAGGTAAGTGTGAATGTGCTGGAGTTGGAGTCCGGGTGTATCAGTAAAATCTTGGTCAGGCTGTGGTGATTCAGCTGTGTAGGCTGGTCCTCCAGAATAAGACACGCCTCCCCTGATTTACAGCACAACGCCCTCAAAATCACAGTCAAGCCCTTCATATCTTTGTGCTGCAGGTTTTGTGCTTCAGTCTTGTATTAAGTCATGGCTTAATGACTGAAACTCCTATAACTGAACCTCTGAAATCTGGGGTCAGTATCAGCTGTGATGGTTAAACTGCTGATAGTTTGCCTTTTTGCTGTGATCAGTGAAGCAGCACGAAGAAGGCTCTGGTGTCTGTAACAGGATTATTTTTGTGATTATTTAAGCACATTTGCTCACTGTTGATCAGTACCCAGATAGTATGTAATTGTGAGCCATACCT
This sequence comes from Prochilodus magdalenae, assembly GCA_024036415.1. Classification (NCBI taxonomy): domain Eukaryota; kingdom Metazoa; phylum Chordata; class Actinopteri; order Characiformes; family Prochilodontidae; genus Prochilodus; species Prochilodus magdalenae. Next base: position 15,846 of record JAMWET010006624.1, on the reverse strand, counting down.
CACAAATATGTGGCACTGCTGGCCCACTGTCGACAGTGGCAGTCTGCATGTGAGCCAACGGTGTCCCACATATTCAAAACATACATTTGACCCACATGTCCCAAAACAGATCTGGTCCACCTCTGGCAGTGATGCAGCACAGTTGCCTTTTGGCTGACTTGTGACCCTAATCTGGTGCGTATGTGGTCCACAACTTGCAAGTGGGAGCGGCCTTTTATCGCTTCCTCTTTTAATGTGGTTTGTGTGGTGACTATGAGTTTGGAATATGCTTATGTGTTTATTGTGTGTTACTGGGTTTGGTAGTGTGGGATTGGGTGCACTATGATAAGAAAACTTAGAGCCTGCTGTTTCAGTTTATCGTGTGCATGTGGTGCTGGTAATAACGAAGAGCACTACTTACAGTAGAAGTAATGGGAACTCCCATGTTCATATGTTTGCCATGCTGTTACAATAACTGAATAAAGAATAGCTTCACTCAGAAGGAAGATCAAGCTTACTAGGAATGAATTGTGACACCAGGTCTTCTGGATGTGTACCCCTTTACATCACATGTGCGGCCAAGTTTGAAACTTGAATGATTTGCATGAGTCATTTGCATGATGGCAGGAAAACAAAGCTTGGCTGAGAACCTTTGCCGCCATCCACGATATGGTCAAACTTGATGCAGTGAGCTGTGAGTCGTGCCATGCTCAGGAGGTGCAGTGGCAACAAAGACCTGGCGTGAGGACTGCAAGTGGTGAGCACCTGGCCAGGTGCTTGTGTAGGTTGCTGGACGGCTGATCTTTGAGGAGGGGGGAACTTTGTGGTGGCTACCACTTGCTTTAGAGGGTGATATGCAGATGTGCATTGCATGGCCTACCCTATCTCCATCAAAGGGACTTTAAATGTTGTGTTGTGAATGTGTGTATGTTAGTCTAGAGTATGTTTATGTGTTGACTGGGCTTTATTGGACTGGGGAGTGGATTTGTTAGTGTTGGTTATTGTTTACCAGGAATGACTTACCTGCTGTGTGTGACACCTTTGATGTTGATGCCAGTATAACAGCACTTCTTTTCGTTTTTTTGCTAAAACACCACAAAATGATCGATAAGATACAGAACAAAAGCATGTTGGTCATCAGCAATGATCCAACTGTTGAGACAATTTCATTCATGAAAACTGGTCAAAACTAAATGCTGGCCTATGGGATTTTTCCATCTGTTTATTCAGGTGGTGTTTACTGCGTATTATTTTTTGCTAACACTTTATAAGAACCCAATATATTCCATTTAACAGGCCAGGCTTTGTTTGATGGAATTCCTGTTGCCTCGCAACTACAGCTAAAGCTAGGTGTACAGTTACAGTATAATTTTAGCACATCTGACCATTGTGTTGACCCGACCAGCTAGTTTTAATAGATTCCTTTCTAATTGATCTAGGGTTGCCTCCGCATTCCAGAGCTTTGTCTTTTATTTCTAAGTTAAAACTGGCCACAGATGTCATTCAATAGATCTACACAATTGGACAAGAATCCAGAAAACCACAGCAGACCGTATTACCCATCAGAGGGAGGTCGTGGTGTGTAAGAGCTTAATCATGAATTTATCAGGCCTCAACAAGAACGGTGTGATGAAATGAAACTCACCAGCAGCAGTCAGGAGTTGTGGGAATATCCAGTGAAAATCCATATCTCTTAATAATCCCACTTCTCTTCTGTCTTGCCCAAATAATCTGCATGCTATACTTCAGATCCGAACAATGAACAGCATGAGTAGGATCATTGTCTGTACTGCAATCTGTGGATTGTAAATCATTCATGCACTCATTGTCAAAGAGTAGTTGCACAAATAGTGGCACTGGGACAGGGAAATCAATGGACAGGAATGAAACTTGGTCGGTAGGTTTGACATTGTGAGACATGCAAATGATTCAGATTTCATGCTCGGCCATGCATGTGATGTAAGCAGGGACTTACTGCTACAGCGAGCAGTGATGCACCCCATGGGTCAGCATGACCAACGAATCCATATGTAGAGGCACTGTGGTCAGTGTCAAGACACAGGCCATTCAAAGTTTTATCTACCTTAAAATTACCTGCTTATTTTATAGTTCCTAAGAACGATAAGAGAGAGTAATAAAGTAGGTGTGTATGTTATATAACGTTACAGTTATTACCCCCAAAACAATAACGTAGTTCTGCTGTAATTACCTGGTGTCAGGGCTGTAAATCCCTTTCTGTTTTATATTTTACCTGTACCTGTAGTTTAAATGTTCAGACACAGTGATGTGTGGTCCACAACAGAGTAACTGTGTTGTTAACAGGTAACACAAAAGAATAGTGATAATGGCTTTTCCAGCCCCGATTCTGTGTCATTTCTGAGTATTTACCTCATCGATTCCTTGGTAACAGACTTGTCCTTGGGTGAGCATGTAAAGCACTAGAGGAACCATGAGTGATCCTAATGAAGTTGTTTAGTCACTGTGTCAGAGTAAACTGACTGTTTCATTTATTAAGAACTATAAAAGCAATAAGCAGGTAACTCTTAGGTAAATAAAACCTGTCACCACTATTTCACCATTTTATTACTAAATACCGCTACAATCTTTTCATTTATTAATTACAAGAATATGTGCATCTATTTTTTTAGGAAAGTGTCCGTTACCATTGTGTTTCTATTACATTACTGCCCTGTTACCACTACAATCGTTCACTTACTATGAATTAAGAGGGATATAATAAGCAGGTCATTTTTAGGACAGTACAACAGTCCAATATTTACTATCATTATAATGGCCTTGTTACCACTACGATTTCTGATTTATTATTTATTAACAACTTTAATTAATTTCATTAATGACTAAATACAAATTGTTACAGTAAAATTACCATATAATTACATACTTATTACCAATCTGTATCAGTTGACTGTTTAATATAATGTTTTAATTTTCCATCCTAATATAAACATGAACAAATACAGCAGCTAGTGGGATAGAAGCTCAGCACATCCATTACCAAATCAGCCACTGTTTCTGAACGATCCTTTATCTCACAAATGTTTTTGGATGTTTGTCTTGCTAGACAGTCCATCTTAAGAAAGATAAAGTGACTATGTGGTGAGTTGGATGTATTTCTACATACACACATTTAGTTTAATGTCCAGTAATCTGGGCGTCTGGACTGTGTAGTAAATGAGGCTTTAAACAGTGTAACAGACTTCTGCATGGTGTGTTACAAAACACCATTACTTAGGATTCCTGTGTACTTTATTAAAAGTAGAAACTAATGAGTATTTAAGACAGTAGACAATGATCTATGAATTTGAGGAGACTGTGTTTAATGATTTCAGGTTTTACTGTCTAGTGAAGGGCAGAGTTGAATTACGCTAACAGATTTTGAAACTGAAGTTCAGAATAGTAAATGTGAAAATGTTGTCTAACAAGAAATCGCTTGTTTGTCCAGACTTGCGACTGAGAAGGTGACCGCCTCTCAATCTACTTATCAAATACTTCTGAAGACTGTCATTAGATGGATCAGAAGTGGCTGGTTTGGGTTGGAGCTACTGACTACAGGAGGTTAGACCTGTAGTAACAGGCTAGTTGACAACTGTAATAAAGGGTTTATGGAGGAACAAAAGAATCAGTACTTCTATGAAATGATTATTCTTTGATTATCTTTGACTGTAAATATGTCTTCCAGACTAGTGTTAGTAGCATGTTGTTTACTTGAGGCAATCTGATATTTTTCACTAGAACATTTTGTGTCATTGAACTTGAATCAGCGCCCTTGTTCTGGGGAAAGGGAAAAAAGTTTCAAATACAGTCATTTTCTTCTAGAGAATCAAACATCAGCAGACAAGCTGCAACACAACGCATCCAGAAGTGCTTTGCGGGATTGGACAAGGCTGAAATTGAGAAAACTGGCTCAGTGCCTTGAGGTCAAGGCTGTTCACCAACTGTCAACTGCAAATGTCACTTTTTCCCTCTCAGTTCACTATCGTTCATGGGACAGTTAAAAAGAGGTGTGGCCATTTAGCGGCTGAAAGGCAAACTTGCTTGTGCTTGGAGTTGGAGAACTGCTTCTGCTTCTACCTGTCAGACAGGTAACGGCTGCAGTGCGGCGAACGTGAGAGTGGTATGTATGTGTATGTGTGTGTGTGTGTGAGAGAGAGAGAGAGAGAGAGAGAGAGAGACCACACTAACACACAAATGGTTAGCACAGACACTTCACCTGTTTTCAGCTGTCAGTTGAAAGCTCGCTCTCTAAGTAAGCCCTGAGAGGAGATGCGATGTTACATAGGTTGGAGCATGTGTTACCCTGGGGGTAGTTAAGCATCCTTCCACACATATGCAAGTGGTCTGTTAGATATGTAAAAACAACATTTTAGGTGCGACGGTTTCATTTCATGCAAATCTTCTTATTTCCACTGAACAGGTTAGGCTGCTTGCACTCTCAGTTAGATGACTGCTGGCTGGGTGTTTTGGTGGGAAAAGCTCAGCCACTGTGGATTAAACTCACTGAGCCATGATGAATCATATGACGTCATGACTTTTCAGAGCATGAGAACCAGCCCAGCTTGTTTATTGTCTTTAACTTCAGACGCTCTCCAGGTGTGTGGCGTATGTGTAGGTGTGTAAGATCTTTCTGGGCTTTAGTGAAGGGTCTACTGATGCAGTAATGATCAGAGTAGTGCTGAGACAGGGTCTATAACGCTCTATAACTTCAATAAATTATTACGATGTGTAATCACAGCATCAACGTAATGCTATTCTCATTCCCACCTTTCTGAAAAAAGCGGATATACACACCCCAGGTTACACAGCATGTTTTGATGATTTTCTCGACAGAGAACACATTTCTGCCCTTTTAATGCACAATTACCTTTCATTTGCTGAATGTAATATATGGTCTTTGCAAAAATTACAGCACATTTGATATATTGTTTTCCCCAATATGATAAAAAAAAAAGATATATATATATATATATATGTATATATACAGGGGTTGGTCAATGAAACTGAAACACCTGGTTTTAGACCACAATCATTTATTAGTATGGTGTAGGGCCTCCTTTTGCGGCCAATACAGCATCAGTTCGTCTTGGGAATGACATATACTGCGTCCTGCACAGTGGTCAGAGGGATTTTAAGCCATTCTTCTTGGAGGATAGTGGGCAGGTCACTACATGATGCTGGTGGAGGCTCGTCCTTCTTGGTGGTATGCTGACATTACCCTGGATACCGTGGCTCTTGATACATCACAAAGACTTGCTGTCTTGGTCACAGATGCGCCAGCAAGACGTGCACCAACAGTTTGTCCTCTTTTGAACTCTGGTATGTCTCCCATAATGTTGTGTGCATTGCAGTATTTTGAGCAGAACTGTGCTCTTACCTGCTAACTGAACCTTCACACTCTGCTCTTACTGGTGCAATGTGCAATTAATGAAGATTGGCCACCAGGCTGGTCCAATTTAGCCATGAGACCTCCCACACTAAAATGACAGGTGTTTCAGTTTCATTGTCCAACCCCTGTGTGTGTATATATATAGCAAAGGTATATTATTCAAGTTTGTTTCCTGTACAGAACCTATTTTGACTTCATTACAATGTTACACAATTTGACCAAGTGCTGACTTGACCAACTTTTGCATATAACTGAAAAAAAATCTGCATCTGTTTCTCACTGAATGGTCTTCACTTTGTCACTTGAGTTAAGTCTTATTAGCTATTAAAAGTCATTAGCAATATATGCAAGGTAATTACAGGCTATATTTGGCTTTGCATTAACACAGTCTGAATGTATGATTTACAGAGCATGCCAATGACATTTCCAGATCACATTTGTAAGTTTATGTAGTTTTAGTCCAAGTGCTTGGGGAGATTTGGGTCTTTGAAAGTCAGGGAATGTGGGAGTCAGTGTTGAAGGGGGCTGTTATACAGTATAAATCACTCACTCATCATTTATCAGCTACACTTCTTACCCTATTGGGTTGTGTGGTGTGTGTGTGTGTGTGTGGGTGGGGGGGGGGGGGGGGGTTTTACTGATGCATATTAGTTAATGAATCTTTTCGCTCTTTATTTACTCCGTGTATAAACCATAAATATTTAGTTTATTATAGATTAAATGACCATGTTTAGGACCACACTGCTTTGGTGTATGGTGCTGTGAGGCTACATTGAAAAAGAAAGTGGATGCTGATACTGTACAGGCTTCATGTGCTGAAGAGTGGGTTAGACTGGTGCTGTAAGTGAAACGAGGACCTCCAGGAGCAGGTTGGTCCCCCTGGCTGTCCTATTGAAGAGAACTAAAAAGGCTTAAATAGGAAATCTACATGCAGTGGTATGGAAAAGGTTTGGGCACACTTGAAAAATGTCTGTTGCTATGAATAGCTAAGGGACTAGAAGATAAACAGATCTCCAAAAAGCATAAAAGTGAACCAATTTTTTTCAACATGTGTCAGATTCATGTTATTTTTGGTTTGAGTCCCAAAAAAGATCTCCCGACAACTTCCAAGATCTCAGCCCTTAGTCAACTTGTTAAGGCTTTGGCTTATTCACAGTCATTAGCAAAGGCCAGGTGATGCAAATTTCAAAGCTTTATAAATACTCAGGCCCTCAAAGCTTCTCCCAACAATCAGCAGCCATGGGCTCCTCTACACAGCTGTCTGAAAATCTAAATAATTGATAGCTACAAAGCAGGAGAGGACTACAAACAGATGGCAAAGCATTTTCAGGTAGCGGCATCCTCCATTAGTAATTTAATTGTGAAATGAACAGCCATTTACAGACTTGTAAGACCAGGAAAGCTTGCTCAGATCTGCTTCTAGGGTTGTTAGAAAGGCAAATCAAAAGCCCGGCAAAAGATCTTCAGGAAGATTTATCAGAATGAGTTTGAGTGGCGAGTGGTGGTACCCTGTTCGACAGAGCAGTTACACCTGCAGTAATATGTCCTTAATGAAAGAATCATCAGAACATTCTCACAACAAAAACCAGCATCAGAAGTTTGAGGGAGCATCAGAAGTCCAGTGCATTTCAGTCCTGTGAACATATAGAGCAAAAGGTATAATGTTTAAAAAAAAAAAAAAGAAAAAAAGATGGACCGATCATATTTTGGGTTTGTGTTCCAGCCAGTGAAACAGGGAACGGTAGAGGGACGAATGAATTCACTAATACACCATCAAATTCTGGAATCACGCATCATACCATTTGTGAATAAAAGACTCAAGATGACAAGAGGAGGTATACAGCAGGATAATGTTTCTAAATACACCTCAAAATCCATAATGGATTACCCCAAGAGGCACAGGCCAAAGGGTTTGGCATGGACCTCTCAGCCCTCAGAGCTAAACATTATCAACAATCTGTAGAGAATTGAGAACAGTGGGTGAAAATCTCTCAAACAGGTGTTACTGAGAACAGACCATGCAGGGGGCCCAAACCTCGGCTTTTATTTAGAAACTGGAAACAAATACGTAATCCTGCTTAGCATGACTTTAATCTATCTATATCTATATATATATATATATATATCACTATATAATCATGATAATGTCTTTCCGTGTCTTTAACTTCATGACTTTTGTCTTATCTGACCTCACCTGTGACACTTAACATTCAGACTTACTGACATCTTGTGGTTGGCACTGGTATTGCTTGAAAGGCACAAAACTCAACTGTTGCTTGTTCGTTGAAACCAGTACACATATTTACTTCCCAAATATAGGACAAAGACACTTTCCAGATTTAATCTTTGCTTTATAGGATAACCAAAACAGATCTCTATAGCTCAAATTGACATTGTCACAAAATACAGGTTACCATACAAAATCTACAAAAATGCAACAATTACAAACTTTTTGTTCGACAAATAACAATTGTACAGTATAAATTTATACAATACTGTTTGTGTATTTGGCACCTGACCACATGATATAATTATGTGATACAGAAATGTTGTGTCCAATGCTTAAAAAAAAACAAACAAAAACAAAACAAAAAAAAGACATATGCATAAAACATGGAATCATCGTTGCAGTAGTTGCGATCTTATTTAAACATTATCTTTTTTCAACTTTACAAACAGCAGTTTATTAGAAAGAAAAAAAGAAAACATTCAGATTTGTCCAATTAACAGTATCGCAGTGCTGAATTCACTGCATTGAGGCATTCAACACTTTGCAGTGGCATTCAAAACGTACAATAAACAACAGCAGCAACAGATTAATTCTGGAGCTCCATGTGCTTAGCATGCTCACTGAAAGCAGAGCAGAAGGTGATGGAGTGAACTTGTGGATAAAAAGCATTACTATGGGCAAGCTCCATTCTTCCTACCTGAGTACTCCAAGTGGACTTTGCTAGCTGTTCATCAATGGCAACAAGTGCACTTGGCAGTTTAAGTACAAAGAATAGAATAAAGAGTTTTGGTGGGCCAGTTGTTTTCGACAGTAACGTTCAAACTGCCAACCCTCTTCCTGTTCTTTTTTTAAACCTGGTTTTTCTGTTTAGATAAGCTATCATCTTGTGCTATCACTATTTATTGGTGAACTACTGTGGTCAATGTCAGAAAGATTAGATTAGCTCCTACATGCTTAAACCCTGAACACAACATCAGATACGTGTTGGATACGTGAGCATTGCTGACATCTTTGTACCAGATGGAAATATGTATATAGCATCTAATCAAGTATATGGTGGATGAGTTTTGCGAAGGTAACACAAAGATCGCCAGAGATAAGATGATCCTAACACTACTATGCTTTCAGAAAACAGGACTTTCAGTTGTTCTAGATGCTCTTCCAAGATCAACAGGCTACAGGGCTAATTCTAGATAAATGCTTCAGCATTGCAGGCAGCTATTACTGCAAATATAGCACTATATAAAAAAATAAAAGAAGAAGCAATATGCCAAGGTAAAAACCAGTCATCCATAGAAGCACTTATTTCTGCGTATGTGTATGTTTGTGTGTGGCAGAACTTCCACGACATCCACAGCTAGAATATTTCACCCTGTTTTCTATCAGGAAATTTACCGTCTTGGCATTCACATACCCTCTGTGACAACGTAATGAGACTGAGAGCAGTGTAAGCATTCAGTACCAGAGCACTATAGCCACACACATACGCACACAAACATACATACATGCATGCATACATACATATAACACATATAGTTTCTCTTCCATACACAGTTCAAATTGATTTAACATGCTCCACTAAAGCCACCAAAAATGAGCAGATGTTGCATCTTAAAATAGCATTCTGATAACAGTTTTGCATGCGTATCCATGTTTCATGATTTGAGAAAAAAAGAAACGGAAAGAAGAAGTAGAAAAAACAAAACAAAAAAAACTCAAAACACTATACAGGCCTACACAAACCACTGAAACGTCCCATAATTCTTCATTTCACTTCCTTCAGACTTCTGAGAGAAAATTCTATGTTTCCAACCCTTGATAATATGGCTTTTAGGATCAGTCTAAAATATGTAGAATCATGCATAATGTACGATTCGGTTGTTGACTAACTGGTTTCAGGATTAGTAACACTGATATGCTAAAAACTAAACGGGCATTTAAGCTCTGTGAAATAAAATTTAGTTGCAATGAATGATTTCTTCTCTAATACTTGGTTAAGCATCTAACTGCCTTAAGTGACGACAGCACAGATCCCGTCAGGCAACAATTGCATGTCTCTTAAGCTAGTTCCTTATATTTCTAATTCCATACCTAATGTCCTAGCGGAACATAACACTGACGTTTCAGCACTCCAGGAAAACACCTGACACCATATGAAGGACATTTTGGTTGAGTTTGACTGGCCAGCAAAATCATCAGTTCTCACTGAACGAACAGGCACCCAAAATGAATAGGAATTATCTGACAGTGCTGACCAATCTGTCACCTGACAGATTTCTCGAACGGTCCTTACTGGGAGTTTCAGCAACTAAAAAGTGAAACCAGATTGCTAAGGTCTGGCTGAGAAATCAAAGCCATGGTCCATACTTCCTAGGTCCATCATCTCAAGCCGGCAAAATTAAGTTGGGAATCCCCTTCCCACTACACCCCTACTAACCCCACCCCAACTTCGCCCCCTTAAAAAATAAATTAAAACCTACAAAAAAACAAAAAAAACCCAAAAAAAAGCCTAATGGCAAAACCAACTACGATGCATCAGACTAGTCTTACTTGAGTTCCCATGTTTAAGGGACATTTTAAAGTGGTGTAGTATTTACAAATACTATCCAACCCATAAAACCATACAACTCAACTTTGTCTGTGTGGTGCTAGTGCAGAAACTATTTGAAATGTCAGAATCATATTCCTAGTAAGAGGCATCTGGTGAGGCAGATACAGCTGTGGTTTTGATCTTGCTGGTCAAAAACGTGACCAGAAATGCTGGTCAAGGGTAAGAATTTATGGCCATACCAACGTCTAGGCATAACAATAATGTTGGACAATAACCATCAAAAAATTCCCCACACAATCAAGCAAATAAGTAAGGATCTTACAGTAGGCCTCAAGCTCTTCTACCACAGTGCTTCGCTTCACTTGCGAAACTTTGCGATATGCATCAACAATACGATACCTTTCATCGTTAAAAATGTACTTGATCAAGGTATCTCCACTCTCAGGAAAAAAAGCTAGACTCTGCACGAACAGAACATGATAAGAAGCATAGTATGTGCTCCTATCAGGCAGTTTCAGCTGCAGTTCACAGCACAGTGACGTGCTCTCATTACCATCACTCTGCCTCTCACTGGACCTCAATCCAGATCAGAGGGAAATCCCCGTAGAGACCCACATATAGGGTGTGTGTGAAATTAAGACGGAGGGAGAGGAAGAGGAGCAGAGAGAGTGAGAGTTAGAGTAAGAGAAAGAGAAAGTGAGAGAGGATGGGAAAGTGTTAGTGTGTATGTGTGTGTGTGTGTGTGTGTGTGTGTGTAGTCCTATATCTGGCCAAGCTCAGTCTGATGGGACACAGACCCTTATGAAGTGGCCCTCCGTCACGTCCCTGTGTTGGTGCAGAGGGAGTGCATCAAAATGGAAATAAAAACCCATAAATAAATAAAATGGAGGAGGAGAAAGAGGGGAAGGCTGGTCTCAGAACTGTCCTGCACTGCTGGGGTCACACTGCAGCAGACGCACAATGGATGGGTCACTCTTCGCCCCCTTAATGAATTCCTCCAGGGACAATTTACCTAAACAAGAGCACCGAAATACTGTCAACAACACATCCTCATCATTTGTTGGTAAATTTGGGTTTCATTTCTGTTCCACCTTAAATAGAGCAGCCTGCCTGTCACCAGTATCTAACTGGTTCACCATTAAGGTGAAACTAAATATTCAAACAAGCTGGTGAAAGCTTTAAACTGCAGTGTGTTCTAATGGTCAGTAGGTGGCAGTGAGCGACATTTTTTGCCCTCTGAAGGCAAAAGAAAAGCTACGCTCTATATTATTCTAAATGTGGACACTGTATACAGATGAGAAAGCAGATCAGTCATATAAACAATTTACATTGCTCCTTCACTCACACTCACCACAGACTCACACTGAGAGACAAAGAAGCTTACTGATACTCTCTCTGTCTCTCGTGACTGTGATCATGAGTGCTGGAAAGGCAACGCAGTTCATTGGGCACAGAATCACTCTCTACTTATTCCATTTCTATTATGCCTTCTTGACGTGCATAACAATATTAAGAGAGCCTGCTAATGCAGTCTACAGCCCTTCTTACATTTCAAGGCTTTTTGTTTTATATTGGATTTCTGAAGAAGCGATTAGAGTCAGTAGATAGAAGGACATGTCCATACAACAAAAAACTGCTGCAGATAAACAGTCCAGTATCAGCTGTGATAAACCAAAAAGAACCCGAAACAGAACAGCCTGCAGGCCTGTAAACAGCAGAACCCAGTTTTGCTTCTAATTTTCTATACAGAACTTATTTAAAAGGTTCTTCAAAAGAACCATACACAGGAAGCTTTCAATTAAGGAGAACAACCATTTAACCATTGGCTGGGTGGGGGTGAAGTAGGCCTCTTACCATCACGGTTAGTATCCATCTGTCTAAAGATCTTCTCTGTTCTCTTCTCCGGTGTGGACTCATCTTCCGGCATCTTCATTACTGAAGACACCATTTTATAAATAGCCTGAAAAGGATTGAACACAAAACAGGATAACTCATTAATCTGTAAGTCAATAAACCAGCAAATAATTACATCATATTTAATTTGATCATCGTCAGTTTGTAGAACTGGAACAGCAAGTCTGTACTGAACTGAACTGACATGGCTGTTTTCAAAAAACACTGGGACACTGTCCAAAATCCTCAACATTTCACAACTAATCAGGTTAACTGACAACAGGTCAGTAACATGACTGGATGTAAAAGAGTATCCCAGAGAGGGCGGGTCTTTCAGGACAGAAGATAAGATGGGTTCCCCCCGTCTGTAAAAAACTGCAAGGGCAAATTCAAGAATATAATTTCTCAAGAACTCTGAAATCTCACGTTGGTACATATCATTCAAAAATTCCAAATCCAGGGAATTTTCTGTATGCATGGTAACTGTAAAGCATTATGCAGCAGTACTGGTCTTTTGTTTCCCCTGTCCCACGTCTTTTCTGCACTGAAGTTAACACAGCTAGGCGCAAAGGACGGATAGCAGAGCTGCAAATAACACTTATACAGGAGAACAGAAGGAATGCTAACACCCTCTGCTCGCCTTCATATATAATGCACACAGCAGTAGTGAGAGATGTGATGGTGTCATGAGTGACTGTACACACGTACAGAGAAGTATCCCTTCAGAGAGACAGACTAGTAGCCACAATCTCTCCCTATAGCCAGAAGCACTTTTTCTGCAGAAGCAAACACAGACTGTTCATCAAGCTTGTACTGATAGGACGGTCACAATAGTGGCATAGGATGCACAGATTTCAAAATTGCCTCTCCTACAGTAAGCCAGAAGTACAGAACAACAATTATACACTAAATTTTTCTCCTGTCTCGTCTGTAAAAATGCATGTTAAATCTTGATTAATAACCTTCATGGTTCTGTACAAGAGATACAAATAAACCTAAGCACCTATCCTTTTAAATAACGAATCTGGTTATATTTAGTGACATCTGTGTATGCGTCTAATCTCCCGTCATAGTGGGTACAACCGTGAGATATAAATCATAGTACATTATCATTCCATGCATCACTGCACATCACTCTATTGCTAAATAAACTTACAACATGCCGGGCCAACAGAATCTTATTAATTCTGTAACACGCAAAGCCTTATAAGCTAATGGACTAACATCGAAGATGTAGGGAAATAGAGAAAACAGATAAAGCCACACACACTATCCATTTGGGGTAGTGAAATGAATCCTCTAAATGGTCAAAAAATTGTAATGGGGTGACACTCAGAAATTCAATGACTCACTGGGATTCAATAACGTCCTGACCATAGTACTATTAGCAGCATATATTAGAATTTGAAAAAACCTTTGCATGCTATTAGGGAACTTCTTAATGAGCTGCTTATTTCTAAATAGGTATCATGTCATCAAAACGTTGCATTACGAAACTTACTAAACACTGAAAAGTTTACGCAGTGGACGCGGCCGAGGAACTCTGTCAGACTATGCAGTGAAAAAAGGTGAACGAGTTTTAAAACGTTGCCTGCAATGGATTTGATGCTGAGGACGGTGTCACACCGACACAGATAGAAAGTGTGGAACTGACCATGGGCACAGGCAGGAACAGATAAGACAAGGACAAAAAAAAAAGGCACAGAAGGCTATCAGTATCGAGAGCTATGTATATCTTGTTACTTTGTGGGTTCATCTGCTTTGGCTACTGTATATGAGCATTACGCAGCTAAAAATAGAATCGATGGCCCATGTGATGTACGTTGACAGTCCAATGTGTTTTGTACAAAACTCTGTGTACAAGCCTTCTAGAGGGCACAAGACCTAAGGTTGGCGAATGAGTATACCGCTCTCATCTTGTATGATGGCCTCATGTGTTAGACACCCTTAACACTGAAACAGAAAAGAAAAACACAGCTCATTTAGTTAGTTTTCTGTTCACACATAACTCCAGTGCACACAGAGTTTCCACACAGGTATAGCGGCTGTTCATCGGTTTAAGTTTCAAACCATGTGAGCAGCCAACAGCCCTTTTAAGCTGAGCTAGTGCGCATTTTCGTTCATCAAAATGAACTGTACCTTTAAATTTAACCCAAACTTCTATAAGCAGTGGACTATTTTTGTTCATACTATACTTCGAATGACTCATCAAGTCTTCTGTTACTTTTATAATTTACATTTGAAATATTTGTATATAATTATTTTGCATTCGATCATGAATTTCAGACTCTGAACGATTTCCAGCATCTGTGCTGCTTTGCTGATGTATCCATTCCCATGCCAAGTCATAGTATGCTAAAAGCCCATTTCAGTTGTCTGTTGCAGCTTTCCTCGGGATGTTGACGCGTGACGCATCAAGGATACGCACTTATAAACTCTCCGAAGAGTCTATTGGCACCAGTCCCATTAGCATCTTAGTGTGTAGCCTTGTGTCACAAGTTCAATCAAGGTACACGAAAAAACATACATGTTCAGCATAAACTTGGAGGCGTCTCCAGTAGGGAAAAGAAGTTGCCATAGATCTTCGTTGAATCTATTTGACCTTTTACAAAGGTCTCGGCCTCTGGGGAGCAGTTCCCGCAGGAAGCCCCCCAGGACCATGTACCACTCCTGGATCTTCATCGCTGTTTGATAGGTCCAGATGCTCTCCAGACAGGTGCCTGCATCACCTCCTCCGGCCGCTAAGCTTGCTGTGTCTGCTGTCCCCGTATGACTGAGTTTCACGAGTTAACAGCTTTTGGGAATGACCCAGAGGAGAAACGAGGATAGAATAATGGGTCCAGTATTGCCAAGGGATGTAACTGCAAGTAAGGCCAGTTCAATATTTTATATGACCATGAAGGATTTTACGCCTGACACACCAATAATGTTTACAATAAACAAATTCAGGTCTATAGAAATACACCTGTAGAGCAATAAAACATCAAACTGAGAATGATGATCACAGGTAAAACGAAAAAAGCGTGTTGCAAAGTAAAAGTAAAGTAAGTGGGTATGACAGGAGGTATGTCAATTTCAGAAGATGTTACACATCACAAAGTGCTAAGAAATACTTAATAAAATGTCAGACCTGGGAGAACTACTTACAGGATAAACTATTCAGACCCTAGAAAAAGATAACATTCTTACTGCTAAGAGAATCAGGACACAGGGAGTTGAAATATAAAAAAAAAAAAAGAGAGCAATACATTACAGATCACAGGTGTAGTATAAGATATTACTGTACGGAAAGCACTCTCTAAAAAAAACAGGACAATATAACGGTATAGTAAATATAGGAGCAACATCACAATAGAGAAGACAGACTCTCCCTCACTATAAGGAGCAACAATTGCTGAAAGCTGCAGCCCAGTCGTGGTTCATTAGGTACAGCAGAATGCCGCCGGCTTAAGTCACCTAGCGTGCCAGCTAGAATCATGCATGTCCACAATTCATAACACAAGTTATTCTTGATCCTTGGTTCAATTTTCCCCCAATTTAAACATACTTATTAAGCATCATACAACAAATCGCCATCAATCACATTCCCAGACTTCCACAGCTTCAGCCACCCGTATTCTTTCCCCTCCTACATCCCAATACCAACTTTTCTAAATACAAAATTATTCATCCTCTTTCCCCCATACAATTTACCCCATCTTTCATTTTCTTTCCCAACATCTCCCATTCCACTTACTCCCCCCATTCCTCCTCAAACCATTACCTTCCCTTTCTTTTCCCTCCCCCCCT